>CM076578.1:1295067908-1295526648 GCA_034641835.2 Pinus albicaulis | reverse complement strand
GTTGTAGAACCACAAGCTTTCAAACAAAGATATCAATTCAACCACACACAGTCTCTACTTCAGCTCATTAACACAGAGTTTCACAATTTGCCACAGAACTCAAATCTTTCTTATATAATTTCGACCAGTATACATTTGAGTTTCACGCAGGACTTATAAACAAATGTATACAATTGGAATCAAATTATAAGGCATTCACTTACCATTTCATATTAGGCCAGGTCTTCAATTAGATAGGCCTTCTATTACTACTCTACGCTATTCCTCAACAGAACTCTCTCCCTCTATACTACAACTGCTTACATTTTATGCTCAAATATGACTTGAATCAATTCAGGTCCTCAAACAGCTCATCAAACTCTTAACATTCCCAATTCCTAAATTTAGACTCAATAACTGAAACTAATCCTACTTTTCTCATAACCCCAGGCTGACTCTTCCTATTCCTAACATTATCAATTCTCTCATATTCTCAATGACTCGAGAACAATTACAATTTCTTACAAAGTTTATTCAAAATACTTAATAATTACATGAGGAAGTAAAAGCATGAGACCCCCTATGTCTACTTATGTACAAGGTATTTGATTGTTCCTAATGCCCCTGCATCATACTCCCAAGGTTCAATTTTTTCATGATCTCCTGATCATGTTTACTTAATTTCTACCTCTTGGATCCCATATTCTGTTTTGTAGCTATCCAACAGCTGCATCATTCTCCTCCTGCAAATTCCAGGTCTCCATGTCTTGTTCTATAATCCACTTCTAGTTATACTTTCAAAATCTGTTTTTTCCTTTATTTTACAAAAATCCTTATGCTTCCGAGCTATTGTCTGTTGCATCAGTCTTCTGATGTTTCCAATTTCCATGTCTAGCTTATCTTCTAGCTAGAAACTCCTCTATCTACTGTTGCTCCCTTCACCTTCTACTGCTGTCAACATTGTTGCTCTTGCTATCCCACATGCTACTAACATGTTTACCACTCCTGCAGATGTCATTCCCCATGCTGCTTCAGCTGCCACCATGGGTGTTGCTTCCTCCCAAACTTCTTGTCCCTCTGCAAAAATTTTCTTTGGTTCATCATCTGCAACCTCATTCTTAGAAAACAAATCACCACTTAATTCTCCATGTGTAGTAACATACTCATTTATTTTCCTCTACATACTAGCAAGCATACTTAATTTCTGCAAACTCGTGTCTGCTTCTCTTTCCTCCACAACTTCAGGCATATTTTCTCCAGTGTCTGAAGTTCCTTCCCTTTGCATAATTTCTCCCAGCAAAAAATTCAGCCATCTTTATTCTATACTCATATCATCCATATGCTGAAATCTGGTTTCAACATCTTTTCCTTCTTCTTGGGCAATCTTCAGCAATTACCTCTCATCCTCTTGATGGATTCTGGCAATCCAATCAAATTCTTTAAGCTCTGCATTTTCATCTTCTGTTAGCATAGAATGTTGATTCTTCTTTACTGCAACAGTTTTAAAAATCTGTCTTCCAGTCTGTTCCAGATTATTCAGCCAAATCAGCTCCTCCTTGTCATCAGTGACAAGTTTCTTCATGCGAGACATGACTGTCTCATCTTCTTTCTTCTGCAACAAATTCTCATATCCTAAGACAATTATAAAGGATGAATTGAATTCTGCATCACCTGTACACATAAACAAACTGTCAGTGTTAAAACCATGAGACTCAATGGTCTCAATTGATGACCTAGTCACCAATTCTTCTCATGGCAATTATAAGTCTGGCTCAAGACTCATAAACGCTTCATCATATTTCCCTTCAGCTGTCAGAGTCAGCTCCACTACTCCAATCACCATGTCCAAATGATGATCCTTCCCCATGTTTTCATCCAATACAGTTTCCTTCTTATTCACCTTTCTGACAACTTCCAACTGTTGTTCTTCCTCTTTCTCTGCATTATTAACACATGAGTCATCGATAGTAAAATTCCAAGGTCTTAATAAATTTTTCTCCTTTGATACCACATAAGTGTGTTTTTCTGAACTTCCTTCTAAATCTTCTATCAGCACCCCAGCATGCTGATCTACATCCTTCATGAGACTGTCAACTAATCTCTCTCTCCTTCCATCATTTGTTTCATCAATGCTCTTCTGTTGTGATTCACCAAAATGAACTCCTTCATTTTGCTGAATCATTTTCTCATCCTCTGGTATTTGATTATCATTCATGACAATTTCCCTGCCTTGCTTCTTCAGTAACTCATCTTGTGGATAGGTCCTCTGCTTCTCCAAATCTCTTCTTTGAAAATCCAACCTTCTATACAACTCCATAACTTCAATAGGAGTAGATTTCTGGAACCTTACACAATCCTTTATGCCTCTTCTTGTTCTTGACCAATCATCTGCTGGTCCTTCTCTCTCAGCCTCAGCATTATGCTAAATATCCTCATTTTACTCTTCTTTCTTCATCTCTCCCTGAGATCTCACTATCTCAGCATTGATCTAAACAGATTTCAGATTCAATGTCTCCTCCTCAGCAAACCTTAAAGCTTGCTCCTCTTCCAGCAGTGTACCTGCAAACATACACAACTTTTTAGTTTCCAAATCACAAGAATTTTCAGTCTTGGCTGCTTCCTCAAGCACATCTTCTTGAATAGATCTACACATGCAATCTTCAATTTCCATCCTTAACTCAAGAATTATGGGTTCTTCTTCCTCCGTGGAGTCTTTCATCACTTCACATTTTTCAGACTAAAAAACACAAGTCCTTACATTATCTGGACTTGTCGAATAACTCAGGAAATCCTCAATGATTTCCTCTTCAACAAGACAAGCTTCTTGCTGCCTCAAGTCTTCACCATGTCTTACAAGATCTCTTACAGATCTCCACTCTTCATCAGTGCTCTGTTCTGCTTCACAAACATAAATTTCTTCAGCTGCTCTGAGTTCTTCTCTCAATAAGGCAATCTTCTTTTGCCTCAACCTCAACTGTAATGGTTGCCATTTCACATCCTTCCTCATGATCTAACCAACTCTTTGGCTTTCTTCTATCATCCTCTCCAGTTTATAAAATTGCTCCGTAATCTCAACTATCTCTTCCCACCATTCTTCATCAATGGATTTCTTCTTCATTCCATTTGCTTTGGCATCTTCTTTCTTTCTTCTGTCGTGGCCTCTCTCATAACCTCTGCAATCTCTGCTATGGCTATCAGTAGCCATTTTTCTCCTACAAGTTGCACTAAGCCTCTGCAATATCAAGCTCTCTTGCTACAACTCACCTCACTAATCCCTTCCTCTAGATCCGGCTTTTGGTAAGTACTGCTCCCTTGTCTGCTGGAACCTTCTGAGCACTCTCTTCTGCTCTTCCTAGGCTTCACTCTCCAAATTTACTCAAGAACAGCTCTGCTCTCTTCTCATCCAACCTATGTTGGGAATTCTTCCAAGTTCTGCCACACTTCTTCTTCACTCAGAGTCCCTTGCTTGACTCTTCTATCACTGCTCTCAAAGCTATGATCTGCTTCAGCTGAGATGTCTTCAATTGTCAGCACTCCGACTTCTAAAAACAATCCTTCCACCAGAGTCAAACACTGCTCATTTTCTCTTGAGAACACTGTAATTTTCCTCTTTATCTATCCGCTAGCTGAATATCAGGCTCACTGTCATCATCATCAACTCTGTCTTCAATTTTCTGCAACCACAATTCTGCAATTTCAAAATCAAATTAGATTTAAAATTATTTACCTACAAGATCTCTGCATGATCTTGTCTTCCACTCACTCTATAAATCATGTTCACTATAATTCTGTGTATCTTTGCTGCCTATCAGATCTTAGAATCTGATCTTCCTTCTTCAAATCTGCAATCTTCAAAACTCTTGTCCTCCAATTGGACTCTGTAACTCTGCAATCACCTTCACTGTATCCCTGTAGGCTGCAATCTCTATCAGTCTTCAAAAACCTGATCTCTTTGCCTACATGCAATGAATTCAAAACTGGAGCTTCAAACAGAGCTACTCTTGATTCTCTGATACCACTTGATAGCGGGGTACCCTTTCTTGACTCACAATTTTCACTCTCTGTGCCTATAAGTATGTTAGCCTCCTATATCAATAGGTTTCATCTTTCATGATTGTCTTGATTGAACTATGGAATATGTTCAAACCTTTTTCTTGAGCAAAGGTGTTCCATATTCTTGAAAAACCAAAAAATCAAAAATTTTAAAAAATGTAAAGAGGGTATACCCTAAAAGAAAAGAGTAAGGTAAGAAAAATAAATTGGTGAAAAAATTGAAAAATGAACCCAAGGAAACTAAAAAAAATAGACAAGGAAAGTGTGCAAATCCCAAATGCACTTCTCTTCATTTTTTATAAATAAAATTTATATGACATCAAACTTTACTGAATTTATGAAGGATCAAAAAGCTTGATTAAAATTGACTCATTCATTTTTCAATTTCATGTTGTAGATTAGAGAATAAAAATCTGACCAAACAGTTTAATCTTGGCAGATAAGTAGATAGGTAGAGTTAATAAAAGGTGCTCAACAGTTTAATCTGAGCCCTTGGATGTAATAAGGGTAGAAATAGATAGATTTATCATGTAAAAAGAAAAGGTTGAAAAGGGTTTGCAAGTCTAAATGCACCCTAATAAAGAAGAAAAAATGGTAGTGTTAAGTAGATAGGGTAGGTAGATGGTGCTGCAAAGTGTTATCTGATGAATGGTGCTGCTACATGTTGGTTAATCATTTACTTTCATCACAAGTACTAAAGCAGGAAATACACTGAAAAATCACAGCAAGCAAAGTCAAATTCATTACCTCCCTCATCATTTTTCCCTCAAGAGTTTTACTAATTTCCCCCAAAAGTACTAAGGTAATTTGAGATCAAAGGGGCTCAAGGCATTTCCTTGACTTCTGGAGGGACCGGACCCTCGGCCTAATGATCAAAAAGACCTAAGTGCTTGTGATAATTCATCATTATAATTATTCACCTTCAATTTGTTCCTAAGTAAAATCCTATTTTACTTAGGAAACTGATGCAATATTCCATAAAAATTCCTCAAAATAACTTGTTATTCTAAGTTTAAGTGTTGAAGATAAAATGTCGCAATTTACTTCACAAGTTATCACTTTCTTAGATGTACAAAGATGTTTTGATTTTCCTTGTCCTTTGCCATATTAACATTTAATTCTACTATATTAAATCCCTAGTGAAATCACTTTTCCTAAGTATATAACTCCCTTTTCTATAAATATCCCCAAAACCCATTTATTATAATGTTTACCAAAGTATATATTCCCGCACATTAAAAATAAACACCCCGCTTTACAAGCCCTTTGGTTAAAACTATAGCATTATACATAAATCCCGCCCCTATGATGAATAAATTGTATTAATTCATTCATCATATAATAAAATATATATAAAAACGTTAGACATACAATATGTGTGTTTAATACCTAAACATCAATAAAACTTTGCGAAAGTTTTGTGCCACCGTGGTCTGTCCACGTGGCATTCCGCTTAAGCAAACCCCGCCGCAACCCTGTTCATTATGCATATAGGATTAATTATGTCATCTGGACTAATTAATAACTATTTCCGCCAGTTAAAAATCTCCCGGGGTGATTAAATTACACGTTAAAACTGTTTTAAAACCCGACGGGCCCACACCTGAACCCTCCGCACGTTCCCCCATTTCTTCAGCCGTCGGATCACCCCGTCGTAGATCAATGGCCAGTGTTCACCCCGCTGCCCATCCCTTGTCAGCACTTTAACCAGCGGGGGATGGGTGGTTTTTGAATAGTCAACCGTCCACGTGGCGATCCTCCTGTGGAATCGCTGCCCTTCCGATATAAACCACCATCGACCAAAAGCGGTGCGGGCGCTTACCGCTTACCGCTTACCGCCCGACTCTGCACACGTCATCCCGTACTACCATGACGTCACACCTCGAAAAAACAAAAAACCCTTTTAACTTGTAAATAAGCCATTTTTCACGTTTTTCCTGTTATTTTTGTTATTCTGAAAACGACAGAGCTCCCGCTGCGATTTTCAAATTTTCATTGTAATTGATCATTTTACTCCAAGATTCTGCTGCGCCCGTGCTGAAGAACAGTTCCTCCATTGCCTGTTACCTGTTAGAAAACCAGTTTCCGTCTAAAAACAGGTTTTTATCCTTTACGCCCCGACTGCACGTAAAACTCAGTTTCCTTTGTTTTTTCGCTGAAAAAGTGGTTAAAAATCATTGCTGAGTCCTCCCTGAAGATTTTAAACCTGTGAAATTGCCCCCCAAACCTGTAAATTGTTCCAATTTCCTCCGTTTCAGATATCCCGTCCGGTCTGTAAGGAAAAACGAAAACCTCCATTTTGAATCCACAAGAACCAAAATGGAGGTCCCGACAACTCTAAATATCACTCCATTGAATGCTCCTCACCGTGATTTGGACTATTTACCTCTGATAGATGAAGATTTCCAAATAAAAGACCTGCATTTTGATGAAAGTCCCCGTTTGAGCTTCTGTCGCTGCAGAGACGAATACTCAAAGGGGCAAGATCTTATAGGGTTGTGGGAATCCAATTTCCCGAGATATCTCATCCCCTCAGTGCTTATTTTCCCAGAAATTATCCACTGCTATCATGCCAATTATGATCCAAATCAGAAAGCAGTTTTATCCCCAAGTCAAAGCGTATCAAAATCAAAGAGTATCAGTGGATAAAGTGTATCAGGTAAAAGTCAGAGTGAAAAGTCAAAACAAAGTTATAGAGCAGTCAAAGGTAAACAGTAAAAATGAAGTTACAGAGCAGTCAAAGGTAAATAGTAAAAATGAAGTTACAGAGCAGTCAAAGGTAAACAGTAAAAATAAAGTTACAGAGGCAGTAAAATGGTAAAAAATAAATGAAAGTACTTTCACCAAAATTGAAGTTTGTCTAAAGTGAAAGTAAAACAGTCAAAAGAGCAAGAAAGTAAAAAGATGAAAAAACATAACAAGAAGGAACATTTTTGCAGAAATTACATGTTTTAGTCATTATTTTGCAGAAAATATTGTGACCAATACAAGATGAATTTTGAAAAACTGAAGAAGGTTTATGTTCTTAAGAGTACCATCTACAAAAACCTCTCTCACTTTCCTAACAGCTATTATGGTTTTGGAAATATTAAACAATGTTGAAAAGCACTTTTTGCAGAAAATTACAGTCAAGTCATCATTTTGCAGAGAATATTGTGGCCAATTAGAAATACATTTCACAAAACTGAAGGAGGTTTTTGTTCCTAAGAGACCCATATACAAAAACCTATCTCAGTTTTTGCACAGTGGTTTTATAATGAGAGATAAATGCGCATCTTTACAGGCCATTTTTCAGACTCTGTAAAACTCTGTTTTACACATATTTTTTACAGAGAATATTATGCACCGCTGGAGAGGAATTTTAGGAAAGTGAAAGAGGTTTATCTCACCAACATATTTATCCACAATAACCTCTTTCACTTTTTACATATCTATTACGGATTGAGAAATACGAAGATATCATTGGACCCAAAGTTTGCAGAATTGTTGGAGCAGATTGCACAAAGAAAGGAAGCAGTTAGTGACTTGGATGCCTCATCATCAAATAAGAGTTGGATCAAATTCGAATTCTCCTCTTTGTCATCACTTATCCATAAAAAATAGTGCCAAATAGTTTGAGTGTCCTTTACTTTAGTTCTATTTATGTAAATAGTTGGAGAGATTTGTGAACCAATTTTGATATTTGTTTCAAGATATTTTAGTTTAGAATTTGTATAAATAAACCCTCAAAGAGAGTATTGAGGGTGGATTCTATTACTCTGCTGTAACATTGAGATTTTCGGAATAAAAGCATTTTGGAGAAATTTATTCGTGGCTTGCTGGATGACGATTTGAAGCACTAGACTTGTTGCAGGATTCATGTGTTGGACTACAGTTCAATAAGTTTTTCTACCTTTCGTCTGAAGCTTTATATTAGTTTATAATATCATCATATCCATTTCTGAATAATTTATAAAGTTAAACGAAATTTGTAATTATACTCTGTTTTCAAATGTGATTGATTTCTTAATGTTTTCTTCTAAATTATTGCCTTTTGAATTCTTAAATGCTCACCAGCCGCTAATTTAAGCCTTTGTTGATTGCTATAATAAAGAAGCCTTTATTGCTCTTTGTTTGTAGTCAATTCACTTCCTTCCTTTGAACCTGGTGAAAGATTCTTAGTTGCCTTTCATCCCTTCAAGATCATCCCACCATTTTAAATTTTAAGGTTATTCTAACATAGCTATCTTGCCACCTTAAGATATCTGTCGTAGAATAGAAGTCGATGCAGCCATCCTTGGCTCATAGCCCAATGAATTTTGATACTCGAAAGCTCTACATTGCCCTTAGTTGCATGATTCCACCATTTCCCAAAATAAACTTTGAATCTATAACTAGCCTAAAACCTTTCGAGAGCAAAGATAAATCATAAAGAGAGAGCCCTCTCTGGATGCAGATTGGCTAGATTCTGCATCTAAAAGGTTGGTTTGTGGTTACCTCGGGTATACTTTCCTCTTACACAACTTCTAGGAAAACCTGAGTGATAACATAGTGGCGACCATACTGGGGAACTGAATCATTTTACTATTGTTTGATTTATAAGCTATAGACAGAGTCTGAAGATCAGCCAGGTAGCTTTTGAAATGCTTTTGCTCTGCAACTGCATAGTAAATAAATGATGCTTCAGTCCATCTCTGGTTTAGCTTATAAACTGAACCTTAGTTTCAAACATTTAATCAGACTCTCTAGTTCAATAAATCTTTGAGAACATTTTAATTAAAAATCTTAAATTTCTTGAAGAGTTTGTAGAAGTTGTTTTGAAAATTCACAAAAATTTTGGTTTCCTGAAGAACTAACTTTTTCTTCAGAATTGTTTTACAGGTTCAGATCTGATCTATGATGGTGGACAGTGATCAGACACACAAAGGTTAAAATCATCCACCTGGCGACTCCAAATCCATTTCACAATCAAGACTCCACTGGAGGAATGAACCTGGAATAACAATATGGAATCTTAATCCAAGACATTATGTTCTTTCTCGTTAAGATTCAATATGTATTGTATTTTATATAAGGATCTAACTTGGTTGTACAGATAAAGTGGCTTTTCATTATGGCTGATTTTCAAGATGATCCAAGAATAAAACGAAGATATGCTCCCATGAGCAGAGATCACATACCTGGATTTCCACACAAACTACCGAAGGTAAATTGGGGTGAAAATCTGCCCATGTTTCAAGATGATAATATTGATAATCCTTTACTACATCTCATTAAATTTCATATACACTCATCAAGATTGAAGGGTGATTGGCATGAGGATTACCTCATGAAGATATTCATGGGAACCTTAGAAGGAAAAGCAAGGGAATGGTACGAAGCTCTCAAACCTGCAAGTTTGTTTTCTCTAAAAGATTTTCATAAGGTATTTTATGAGCATTACAAAGAAGATTTTCCATCTTTATCATTAGCTGAAAATTGTTGTGATCAAGCTGAAGATCTTATACATTACCTTAAAAATATTGATGAAGATTTTGCAAATTGGTCTCCTGAAGATTTATTAGAAGAAATCCAAAACTTTCATTCTCAAGTTAAATATCATAATAATCAAGAGGAGTTAAACAAAGATGAAATAAGTCAGGAGATAAATCAAGATCCACAAAACCCCTCTGTATTAACAAATGATGTTACATTTAATGTTTTGAATGAAGTTAAAGAAAATAATCAACCTCATGATCAATTTTTAGATAAGAGAAAAAACAATTGTCATTCCAATCTAAGAATTCAGAGATTCCCACCCCCCCTCACCGAAGAAGAAATCAATTTGCTTCTAAACATGCAACCATCTTTAAAATATTTACATAATGGGGAAATTGTTTCTACTTCTTCTAATGTTGATGAATGTACAAAGGTTTTTATCCATGAAGGGATAGAAGAACAAGTTGATGCTCATGTTATTCTACCTTCGCAAAAAGGCCCATTACTTGATAGTACTCCTATTGAGAAAAACAATGATTTTCAAACAGAATGCAACCAATCTAATCAAGATATATTGGGATTGTTGAAAGAGAAATATGCTGATCCAATGTTTATAATTAATGACATTCCTTATTCTGAAGATTTTCCTAAATATGATCAGTATGATGATAATTATGATAATTTCACAAAACAATCACTAGCTATTTTGAGGGATGAGATATTAGAACTTCAACTTGATGAAAATTTTCTAAGAGCTTTCTTTCTTATTTTTAAATCAAGAAAATGTTCTCCTCAAGTTAAAAAATGGCTTCTTGATATAATTTGTGAAAATTATGAAAATGAAATAAAACTTTTGCATTCTCAAATTCAGTCATACAATTTCCGAAATCCTAAAGAATTCTTTGAAAATCTTCCTTCTCCAAAGCAAGAGGAAATTGTACTATCTTTTGACTTGCATATTGAAGATGATTATTCTTTCAAACACAAGACTGAAGAAATAAGTTCATGGTCTAATGTTCATAATTCAATTGAACAATTAGTCATTGAAGGCCTAGAAGTAAATAACATACATCATGCTTTTATTGATCCTATATCAGATTATATGGAGAATCTTTTGAGCCTAAATTTGCAAACATGTTTTCTCTATAAGGATCAAATACATCAAAAGTGGCCTTTACACATCATATCATTCATTATAAAGGCACATGATCATAACCTACTTCCAATTTTGATCACAAGCAATCAAGTTGTCCATTTATTTTTACAGCTACTTGATTGGCTTCATTGGCATTTTTGTATTACCTGATTCAATAAGATTTTAGTAGATTAGAATAGGTAAATGAGTGCTAATAAGCTCAGAATTTTGAGCAATTTTTTTTAGTGTTTCAATTTTCAGCTAGTTTTTCATTAAGTTGGTTTGAAATTTTTTGTGTGCTGTTTTAGATCAGATTTCAGGTTGCAGAAAAAGGACTATATTCAATTCAAGATTTTCAACCACAGCAAATGCATGTTTGGGATTGGAACAAGGCAAAAGATTTCCAACTGGGAAACAAAGTTTTAAGTTTTGAATGGATGGTGAATTGCTGAAGTTGAAGCCCGAAGTGAAGGCCCTAAGCTTCAGAAGTTGCACTATCATATGTACAATAAAGCTACCAGAAGGAGGAAGATTTCATACTTTCAGTTTGAAGACATTTTGAGGCATCTGATCTGCTGTTCTTGACTTTTCACAAGGAAAAGCCATCCCCAAGTGGAGCCAGTGTTAGCCTCCTATATCAATAGGTTTCATCTTTCATGATTGTCTTGATTGAACCATGGAATATGTTCAAACCTTCTTTCTTGAGCAAAGGTGTTCCATATTCTTGAAAAACCAAAAAATCAAAAAATTTAAAAAATGTAAAGAGGGTATACCTTAAAAGAAAGATCAAAGGGTAAAAAGAATAAAATGGTCAAAAAAGAGAAAGAAATGAACCCCAAGCAAAAAATAGACCAAGGAAAGTGTGCAAATCCAAATGCCACTACTATTTCATTTTTGTAATAAAGCAATTGTGTGCAGCTTGTCAAACCTTTGCCACAATTCATGAATAAGTCAAACTGCTTAAACTTGGCTTACTCACTAGTAGAGTGAATAAAGGTGCTCAACAGTTTAATCTGAGCCCTTAGATGTAATAAGGGTAGAAATAGATAGATTTATCATGTAAAAAGAAAAGGTTGAAAAGGGTTTGCAAGTCTAAATGCACCCTAATAAAGAAGAGAAAATGGTAGTGTTAAGTAGATAGGGTAGGTAGATGGTGCCGCAAAGTGTTATCTGATGAATGGTGTCACACATGTTGGTTAATCATTTACTTTCATCACAAGTACTAAAGCAGAAATACACTGAAAATCACAAGCAAAGTCAAATTCATTAACCTCCTCATCATTTTTCCTCAAGAGTTTTACTAATTTCCCCAAAAGTACTAAGGTAATTTGAGATCAAAGGCTCAAGGCATTTTCTTGACTTCTCTGGAGGGACCGACCTCTACTTAACGCATCAAAAAGACCTAAGCACTTGAAATAATTCATCATTGTTATCTTCCATCTTTAACTTTTTCCTAAGTAAAATCCTATGTTACTTAGGAAACTGATGCAAAATTCCATAAAAATTCCTCAAAATAATTTGTTATTCTAAGTTTAAGTGTTGAAGATAAAATGTTGCAATTTACTTCGTAAGTTATCACTTTCTTAGATGTACAAAGATGTTTTGATTTTCCTTGTCCTTTACCATATTAACATTTAATTCTACTATATTAAATCCCTAGTGAAATCCCTTTTTCCCATGTATATAATTCCCTTTTTATATATACCCCAAAAACCCCTTTATTATAATGTTTTAACCAAAGTATTTATCTCCCTAAAATTCATTAAAACCCGCCTATAAAAGCCCTTTGGTTAAAAATATAGCATTATACATAAATCCCGCCCCTATGGTGAAATAATTGTATTAATTAATTCATCATATAATAAAAGTATATATAAAAAACGTTAGACATACAATATGTGTGTTTAATACCAAAAACATCAATAAAACTTTGCGAAAGTTTTGCGCCACCGTGGCCTGTCCACGTGGCATTCCGCTTAAGAAAACCCCGCCGCAACCCTGTTCATTATACACATGGGATTAATTAGTCATCTGGACTAATTAACAACCTTCTCCGCCTATTAAAATTTCCCCGGGGTGATTACTTTACGCGTTAAAACCTTTTAAAGCCCGACGGGCCCACACCTGAATCTTCCGCTTGTTCCCCCATCGCTTCAACCGTCGGATCAACCCGCCGCAGATCCGTTGTCATTATTATCCCGCTCGCCCATCCCTCGTCAAAGATGTTAACCACGGGGGATGGTGGTTTTTGAAAAGTCAGACATCCACGTGGCAAATGCTCTGTGGAATCGCTCCCCCCGCGATCAATACCACCCTCGACCAAAAGCGGTGCGGGGACTTCCCGCTTACCACTTACCGCCCGACTCTGCACACGTCATCCCGTACTACCATGACGTCACACCTCGAAAAAAAAAAAAAAACCTTTTTAACTTGTAAATAAGCCATTTTTCGTGTTTTTTAGTCATTTTCATTATTCTGAGAAGAACGTTGCTCCCGCTGCGATTTTCAAAATTTCCGCTGTAATTGACCATTTCGCCCCAAAATTCTGCTGCGCCCGTGTTGAAGAACGTCCCTGCCATTGCTCATTACCTATCAAAGAACCAGTTTCCGTCTAAAAACAGGTATTTATCCTTTACGCCCCGACTGCACGTAAAAGTCAGTTTCCTTTGTTTTTTTCGCTAAAAAGTGGTTAAAAATCATCGCTGAGTTCTCCCTGAAGATTTTAAACTTGTGAAATTGTCCCCCAAACCTTAAAATTGTTCCAATTTCCTCCGTTTCATATATCCCGTCCGGTCTGTAAGAAAAAAACGAAAACCTCCATTTTGAATCCACAAGAACCAAGATGGAGGTCCCGACAGCTCTAAATATCACTCCATTGAATGCTCCTCACCGTGATTTGGACTATTTACCTCTGATAGATGAAGACTTCCAAATAAAAGACCTGCATTTTGATGAAAGTCCCCGTTTGAGCTTCTGTCGCTGCAGATACGAATACTCAAAGGGGCAAGATCTTGTAGGGTTGTGGGAATCCAATCTCCCAAGGTATCTTATTCCTTCAGTCCATATTTTCCCAGAAATCATTCATTACTGTCATGCAAACTATGATCCAAATCAGAAAGCAGTTTTACCCCCAAGTCAAATCGTATCAAAATCAAAGAGTATCAGTGGATAAAGTGTATCAGGTAAAAGTCAGAGTGAAAAGTCAAAACAAAGTTACAGAGCAGTCAAAGGTAAACAGTAAAAATGAAGTTACAGAGCAGTCAAAGGTAAACAGTAAAAATGAAGTTACAGAGCAGTCAAAGGTAAACAGTAAAAATGAAATTACAGAGGCAGTAAAATGGTAAAAATAAATGAAAGTACTTTCACCAAAATTGAAGTTTGTCTAAAGTGAAAGTAAAACAGTCAAAAGAGCAAGAAAGTAAAAAGATGAAAAAACATAACAAGAAGGAACATTTTTGCAGAAATTGCATGTTTTAGTCATTATTTTGCAGAACATATTGTGACCAATACAAGATGCATTTTGCAAAACGGAAGGAGGTTTATGTTCTTAAGAGTACCATCTACAAAAACCTCTCTCACTTTCCTAACAGCTATTATGGTTTTGGAAATATTAAACAATGTTGAAAAGCACTTTTTGCAGAAAATTACAGTCAAGGCATTATTTTGCAGAGAATATTGTGGCCAATTAGAAATACATTTCACAACACTGAAGGAGGTTTTTGTTCCTACGAGACCCATCTACAAAAACCTATCTCAGTTTTTTCACAGTGGTTTTATAATGAGAGATACATGCGCATCTTTACAGGCCATTTTTCAGACTCTGTAGAACTCTGTTTTACACATATTTTTACAGAGCCTATTATGCATAGCTGGAGAGGAATTTTGGGAAAATGAAAGACATTTATCTCACCCACATATTTATCTACAATAACCTCTTTCACTTTTTACATATCTATTACGGATTGAGAAATACAAGGATATCATTGGACCCCAAGTTTGCAGAATTGTTGGAGCATATTGCACAAAGAAAGGAAGCAGTTAGTGACTTGGATGCCTCATCATCAACTAAGAGTTGGATCAAATTCCAATTATTCTCTTTGTCATCACCTATCCATAAAAAATAGTGCCAAATAGATGCATTAGTTTGAGTTTCCTTTAATTAAGTTCTATTTATGTAAATAGTTGGAGAGATTTGTGAACCAATTTTGATATTTGTTTCAAGATATTTTAGTTTAGAATTTGTATAAATAAACCCTCAAAGAGAGTGTTGAGGGTGGATTCTATTACTCTGCTGTAACATTGAGAGTTTCGGAATAAAATCTTTTGGAGAAATTTACTTGTGGCTTGCTGGATGACGATTTGAAAGCACTGGACTTGTTGCAGGATTCATGTGTTGGACTACAGTTCAATAAGTGTTTCTACCCTTTGTCTGAAATTTTATATTAGTTTATAATACCATCATACCCATTTCTGAATAATTTACATAAAGGATTGAAACAGAATTTGCTTAATTGTACTCTGTTTTCAAATGTGATTGTTCCTAAATGTTTTCTTCTAAATTAGCTATAAGCATGAGTTCTTAAATGCTCCTGCTTCGCTAATTTAAGCACTGTTGATTGCTATAATAAAGAATCCTTTATTGCTCTTTGTTTGTAGTCAATTCACTTCTTTCCTTTGAACATGGTGAAAGATTCTTAGTTGCCTTTCATCCCTTCAAGATCATCCCACCCATTTTAAATTTTAAGGATTGTTCTCTGTCTAGCTATCTTGCCCTGTAATACCATCTTGTGCGTAGAATAGAAGTCCAGTAAAGCCATCCTTTGACTCCATAGCCCAATGGACTGAAAGCTCTCAGCCTTGCCCTTAGTTTGCGGATTCCACCATTTTCCCAAAATAAACTTTGAATCTATAACTAGCCTAAAACCTTTCAAGAACAAAGATAAATCATAAAGAGAGAGCCCTCTCTGGATGCAGATTGGCTAGATTCTGCATCTAAAAGGTTGGTTTGTGGTTACCTCGGGTATAATTTCCTCTTACACAACTTCTAGGAAAACCTGAGTGATAACACTACCCAATGAATTAATTTAGGAATCTCCCCCCTCTCTGTTATTGGGGCCAAAGATGTTTAAACCGCCGCCAACGTAAAATGGCCAATCTTTATAGGTAAAGATGTTCAAACCGCCGCCAAGGGATAAGTAGTTGAAGCAAGCCTTCAGACCCAAGCAAGAGCCTAGCCAGAACCCGAGAAGCAGACCCAGCAAGCATTCAATCAAGGTCCCGGAGGGGCTTACGCTTCTGAGGGCAAGGACCCGGGAGGGCACTTCCTGTAATCGGGAAGGAATGTATATCGCTTATCTGTAATCAGACAAGGACCCGGGAGGGCGTTTCCTGTAATCGGGAAGGTCCCGGACGGGCTTGCGCTTCTGAGGGCAAGGACCCGGGAGGGCGCTTCCTGTAATCGGGAAGGAATGTATATCGCTTGTCTGTAATCAGAAAAGGCCCGGCAGGGTGAGGAAACGTGTGAGGATAGGAACAACTCTATTTTGGGGGAGGGGCCCCAAAATAGAGGAACTTGAAGAACTATAAGGCCGCCATTGACTCACCGATTCATATGGGTGAGGAATGTATATCGCTTGTCTGTAATCAGACAAGGCCCGGCAGGCCCGGTAGGGTGAGGGTGAGGGTGAGCAAGCGAACTCTTGACAACAGGCCGCCATCGAAAGATGTTCAAACCGCCGCCAAATGTAAAAGGGCCAATCTATATAGGTAAAGATGTTCAAACCTCCGCCAAGGTAGTTGAAGGGTTGGAACATGCATTCAAAGGTCATAGGTCAAGCAAGTAGTTTCAGGGTACTCAAGTTGTATGGGCTAAGATGAAGGGGAATAGCTCAAGTTGTATGGGGCAAAGAGGGCATGACACAACCTTACCTTAGATGAAGCCAGAGCCCAGCCAGAAGCCAGCAAGATAAGCCTTCACCCAGCCCCCCCAGCCTTAAGCCAATAGCCTTGAAGCTTCAGCCTTGAACCTTGAAACGGAAGCCTTCAGCCTAGAACACCGAGCCAGAAGCCAGCAAGATAAGCCTTCACCCAGCCCCAACCCAAAACAAAAAGGTAGGGCAATTGAAATGCATAATTACATATATAAAGAATGACTAGCAGCACGATCTCCAAAGAGTTTGAGGGGAAGAGAAAGTAATACCTAGCATGAGCCATGATCCCAGATGTAGCTCCTCAACCCAACCCCTTTAGCTAAAGAAATAAGCCTTCAACCTTGAACCAGAAGCTTCATCTTGAACCTTTAGATAGTCACCAGAAGCCTTATGCCTTAGCCTTTCACCGGGGAGGGTAAGCCAAGGAAGGGACAGAAGCCAAGAAGAGACATCCACCAGAAGCATTCAACCTTCCGCCTTCATCACCAGCCATGCCAAGTCCAACCGAAGCCAGCGAAGCTAGGAAGCTCCTTGCTCTTTGCGCGGGAACATGCTTCCCCTCATCTTTCCACTTCAACTATGAAACAACCTTTTACACTCCTTTAGGAACTTCTTTCCAGTCAAGCGCCGGTCAAAGGCGGGAAGAGCTTACTAAGCTTTAATATAACGGACCGTACTAGATTATTAGGAAGTCATATTAACTGGGGTTTGACTCTACATAATAGCTACTACTAAGACTAAGGCTAGTATTGCAGAATAGCTTGCGTTCTCAGATTAGGAGACTTATTGATAACAGTTTATACTCTCACTAATAGCCACTACTCAGCTTTACTTTGACGTACAGTACTAGGGTATTAGAACACATATTAAGAACTGTTCACACTAGACATAATAGACATTACTAAGCTATTTAGTAATGGGCAAGGCAAGTGCACGTTGTCGAAAAGAGCAGGCGTTACTCACAAAATGACCTTATCATTACGGTGGGACTTAAGCACACTGCCATAGTGGCACTTCACCACAGTCGTACACTGGTCATGGGTTTGAGCTTTACCCTACGACATTGCTATCAGGTTATCGGGTTGAGCTTTACCTTACGAGACGAAACGAACTTACATTAGGAATGGTGTCCTCCGGAGGCCGGGCACCATTGGTGTAGGCTAAGGCAGGACCAGTAGGACCTAGCAGTAGTAAGCAGCTATGGGATGTAAAGTCTCTTCATCTTTCTACCTCCCCTTACTCCGCAGTGGGACTTAGAAAGATGAAGAGACTTTACATCATTGCTTTGCTTGTCCTTCCTCTGTAGTGGGACTGACAGGGCCTTTCTTTCGTACGTCCTCTCCTCGAACCTCGTAACCTTGGCCGAGTCGATGGCGGCCTTATGTCGAGAGTTCGGCAAGCTCACCCTAACGGGCCTTTAGTTCTTCAAGTTGATGGCGGCTTTCCCCTCCCCCAAAAGAGAGTTGTTCCTCTCCCTCACCATATGAATAGTGAGTCCCTACCGGGCCTTTAGTCGAGTCCCTCACCTCTTTGGGGAGGTGAGCGATAAATCCCTATCGGGCCTAACCATATGAATGGTTAGCATTAACACTCCTCTCCTCGACCTCGTAACCTCGGCTGAGTCCCTACGGGCCTTTTGGTCGAGCCCGATGGCAGCCTTTTAGTCGAGCCCCCTACTGGGTCCTACCGGGTCCTATCCTCACACGTTACCTCACCATCGGAATAGTGAGTCCCTCTCCTTATAGTCGAGAGTTCGTTCCTCTCCTTTTGTCGAGTCACTTAACGTACCTCACCCTACCGGGCCTCTCCTCGACCTCGTAACCTCGGCCGAGTCGATGGCGGATTTTTAGTCGAGTGTGCTAACGCACCCTTTGGGCTTATTGTCGAGAGTTCGGCAGGCTCACCCTCACCCTCACCATATGAATAGTGAGTGACTCCGTCCCTTTACTTACTGCCTTGCCTTATTCATTATTCTTGGTCCCATGCACGTATGAACTTCTGAGTACCACGTATTATATTCTGGTTTGGCCGAGCCTTTATTATATGATTCATCCAGTTGAACCCACTCTGGCTAAGAATAGACTTACCTTTCTTTTCATGCCTGAACCTCATACTTATCACCTGAAGACCTAGCACCTGCCTTCTCTCTATATCACTTGGATTAATGAAGCGCTTAGTTAAGTTTATCAAGTCGAGTACTGCTATGAACCTCTTAGAAGCTGGTATCAGGATGGGATCAGACAACTTACCCCCAGAATACTTTACTTACTACCTTCACCCTAGGAGCATGGAGGGCTGTCCAACCCATTCACGAAGCCAGGAAGGAATAGAAGTAGGGGACGACATCTATGAGAATACCTTACCTTGTTTCCAACCTACCACCTTTAGCCCTAGACCACTTTACTTTATGAATCCCTTAGGATAGGAGAAGAGGGACTGGGGCTATTTACTCTTCGATTATAAGTAAGCAAGCACCGGATGGATGGGGTTGATTAGCCGAGGAATTTTATTTGCATGCTTCTGTGGGGATGGTCCCGAGAAGGGAGGGTTTACCTTTAGCCAATATTGTTGAACGGATGGCTTGCTTTTATTATGGTACATCAGAGAATAGAACCGGACGGGCTTCAGACTATTAGAAAGGAGATGCCTTTTATAACAAAAAAACACTTGACTTTATGATTATGAATAGGTAGGGGTATAACACTTGACTTATGAGCATCCACCTGATATCCTTTACTCACTGTCTTGCCCTATGAATCCGGATACCACGTATGGGCCTATTGGTCTGGCCGAGCCTTCAGGATACGATTCAGTCTTACTGTTTCAGACTCAAAGCCTTTACCTTTTAGGACGACCTACTAACCACCCTTATACTACCAGAGATCGTGGAACTGCCCGATTTCTTCTATACTACCAACACTTCAGCTTATATTGTGAACTGCCTCTACAGAAAACACACAATTCAGAAACAAAGACATAGCTGGATGGCGGGATGGAGAGTTGATTAGCCTAGGATTTGGTTTTTTATCCCCTTTTCCCCCGATTATGGATGGATGGCATGGCACGGATGGGTTAGAATTACACATTGGGTGGGTCATGGGTACCATACCCCTATTTATGTGGATGGAAAAATGGCTAGGCAGCTGGGATTCTCGCTGAACCCACATGTGGAAATAAGTAAGGTGGAGTGCGGACAGACTACTTTCTGACTAAACCTGAACTTAGAGATCTTACCGGCTTGCTTAAGCACTTACACGACCAGTTGTATTTACTTTTTAGAAGCCTATCTTACCTTTACTTACGTGCATGTTATCTGTTTACCAGATTTACTGCTTAATCCAACCTTTGTTAATTGAGTGCGCCCTTACCAACCCATTGATTCAGCCAAGAATCGTGGCGCGGACTATCGCTATTCATATTTCACCTACCGAACCTTTCATTATAGTGTAGGCTACCAATCCACCTTACCCTACTGATCACCTATTGCTTTAGCCAGGCAGATCAGGGGAGACACGCTATGAACCCCCTACCTTGCTGTTCAAACCCACCTGAAGACCTAGACCTATTAGCCCTAGACTACTTACTTATAGCATTACCGCCCAATTCAAACTATTCTCCCGCATTGAAAAGAATAAGAAGTACCAGGAGGACAAACATTATACCAGCAGACCGAACCTGATAAGAACATCTGCTGTAGATCTTGGTTACACAAATTAGCTTTATACAATTATGTCGATGATGGATGGATGATTTGACTCGATGCTGGATTAGTACTGCTACCGCTCGATACCCGGGAGCACACAGTTAGCCGCCGCTAGCCGATACCGGGGGAGAATAAATTGATCCCTACCGCTTGCCCATGTTGATTGATCGCTACAGCTTGCCCCATTAGTTTGAAGGAGCCCTACCGCTCTCCATACGCCCCGCATTAGAAACGGCACCCGCGATCACACTGATTGACATTGCGACGAGACACAGGTAGGTACACTTTATGCTTCCACGATACACATATTTGATTCCCAATAGCCCCATGAACATAGCGAATTCTATTATCTACGTTATTATTCTTACTTATTCCTCCTTACAATTTACAAGCCCCCGCATCAAGCACCGCATTCAGTTCTACCCGCACCTGCCAAATATTCGGGAGGACGATACAACGCTTGGCTTTATAGTGAATGATCGATTCGATTGATTGTGAAAACATAGTTTGAGCTGGGGTGCTACAACGGACGGAAAGGAAACAGCTGATCCTCAGAGATGGTTTTGGTTAACCGACAAACGAATCACTGCCCACGCCCACCTGGTACACATCACCCAGGAAGGAACAGTATGCATTCACCAGATTCCCCAATACGCCCGCATTCACCAATTAGCCCGCATCCACCAATTAGCCCGCATCCTGCCTTCTCGCGCGCATTATAGCATTACTGCTTTACCCATTCAATGAACATTCCCACATTCACTCATTAAACTGTACCCAATACTCTATACCCTTTACGCTCTTACCAATTCCATTCCGTTATGTATGCTTTATGTTACCTATCCCATTACCTCTGTCCCCCTGCCCAGTACGCATTACCCATTTACACATTATCCAATCCACATTCCACCATTACCCATTCAGTTAGCCCCCATTCCCGCATTCAATACACATTCAGTTTGCATTCTACCAGTCCCGCATGCATACACGCTTTATAGCATGCCGAGAGAAAGAAGTTGTTGTAAAGAGAAGTAGTTGTTAAGGAAAAGATTTTGTTATTTAAGTGTATGTTGTGAAGAAGGGATACTTGTTTTGATTACTTTAGAGGTAGACTTTTTTTATGATACTTTGAAGGAGAGGAGAGAGAGAGACCTCATTCGGGGTGATATGATTAGCACGATTCAGAGAGCAGAGGATGGAGTTATACTATCATACGGGGGTTTGTATCTAGCTCAGACTTACTATGATTTAGATGATATTATTTAGGGAGGCACTGGCTACTCCCCGATTTCTACAGGATTTTTTTGGGACCATATTATACTAGGGAGACTAGAGAGGAAGATTCCTATTGAGCTAGATCATCCTACCATTCGGAGATATGTAGGGGTCAGGGCACCTTAAGGAACGGATGGTCTCGGATATGGAGCCTGAGAGGAGGGGGTTAGATTACTTGGAGAGGACCTAGGCTTGTATGGAGGTCGTGTACAGAGGGTAGTCTAGCTCATGGAATAGATATAGTGTATGGAAGGCATAGATACATGAGGATGTACCATGTAGCTTATAGGGTTCCGTTATAGTGGGGAGAGACTCCTACGACTCCCAGACAAGAGCCAGTGAGATTCTAGGTTTCTCGGTACAGAGTAGAGAGAGACTATAGAGAGGATATGGAGGTTCAGTTGAGGTGGCTACAGGAGTATGTAGATTCCAGATGGGATGATGTGGTCAGCATGGTGGTAGGAGAGTCTAGGGACCTCCTGAGGCTGGAGCAGAGGTGCCTCTAGGTGATATCAGTGGAGCTACTCAGGTAGAGGTAGAGGGGATGCTAGACGACATTTCTATGGGAGTACTATGCAGCAAAATAGCTATGAGAGTTTCTCGGGGAGATGTGACATAGGCCATACTGAGAGAGATCTTGATGGCTGATCCAGGGAGACGTGTTGACGATCCAGGTGAGGTTTCTAAACATGTGCACAAATATCACTATGTGTTGGGAGTAGTTTACTAACTACTTGGATTGGTTTTTCAGATAGCCTTTAGGAGTGGTTGGGCTCACTACTTTTTTTTGCTCGGTTATACCGGACTATACACTCTTGAGATTTAGAATGCCTACTGAAAGGCAAAGACCAACGCGTGCGCTTGGAACAGAAATGCATCAAGACCTTACACTCTGGATAACAAGATCCTCCCCGGAAGGGCAGAAAATACCCCCTAAATTATATTTTCATGCCAGTTGAATTAATGTTACTAGCCGTCAATTCTAACTTATTTGTATTTCTCTTTTATCCGGATGATATGATGGGTCGATTATTTGCTTTCTCTGTATTCACGATTCTGGAGCCGAGCCTTTCCAGCCAGCAATGGGACTTAGGGCCCCGATATGATGGATTGAACAAGATTTTGGTAAATCGGAATATTACTCGATTCTGTGAATGAAACAAGATTTAGTTCTAATAAGTGGATCGAACAATAACTAACTATCTCTATGTAATTACGCTTCATGATTAGATCTGCCCTGACATGACGCAAATGAAGAGAGATCAATTTCGCTCTTAACTGGCATTTCTTCCAGTCATTCATGAGAGATAATATATATGTAATTATGCTGATGTAGGTTGCCACGAAATAGCGGCAATGCAGTAGGTCTAATGCTATAGGTCTGAATGCTGTAGGAATGACAAACCAATAGCCTCCCTGTCTTAGCTAATAGCCTTTCTTCCTTTCTATAGTACACAGCCACGTAATCGTATTCCTATTATAGGTTCATCCCCCTTTTACTACCTTATAGGAAGGCAAGACTTCGTATTCGTACAGATAAGCAACACCCAGTCTTACTAGACAATAGGAGCCCAGTCTTAAGCCTTAGCGAGACCTAAACCTTTATATACTTATCTTTGGGCCTGGCATCAGTAAACATATTCTCTGTGGGACGTCGGCGGGACAGAAACAAGTGCTTAGCCAGGTGCTTAGCCGTAAGGAAGCGTGTCCTTAGGTGCGGTGCCGTAGGAGAAAGATAAGTCCAATGAAGAGAAGAAGTAATTCCTTATACTTAATGAGATTGCTTGTTGTCTCTTAATGTATGAGAGCTTCTACGAAGATGACAATGTGTATTAATAACAGTCTAATGAATTGAATTCCTCACCATATGAACAGTGAGTCCCTCTCCTCACCATATGAATAGTGAGTCCCTACCGGGCCTTTAGTCAAGAGTTCGCTACCTCACCCTACTGGGCCTTGTCCGATGCGGACAAGTAGTTCCTTCCTTGCCCCACTTAAATGGCAAGCCAGTTCCTTGAAGTGATGGAAATCAAGATTATAAGTTTCCTCTTTACTTATCCCTCTCTAATAACTTCATATATAATGAAGAATAGCTTAATATATACTAATCCTACCTAGCTAGTTGATACAAGATATATAATTTGCTATAAAGTTTATAATATTATGAATCTGAAGTCTCGGAGAATCCTACATGCTCTCATCTGGAAACCCGGAATAACACTTTGGTCGTATTCGCCGATAAAAAGGTGAGAGGGCATTCTACAAGGTCAATATCTCTGGTTCAATTCTGAACCACTTCTTAATAGATACAATCCTTCCAGCTTTCTGTCACTTCCTTCCCTTCCGGCGTGGGTTTCAGTGGTGTGCCGCTTGAAATGATGGGCTGCTGCTGAATGGATCAATTTTTGCGTCTGGAATTTTCAAAATAAGCCCACTTTTTGACTGATAAATGCGTTCTATTTCATTTTCGGGGATACCCCCGAGATATTACTCATTTGGTTTATTGTTTTTTTCTGGAATCGATCAAAGAACCCAACTTTTTGAAGAAGAAATGCGTTCTATCGCACGTTCCTACCAATAAATAGCCTGAAATATATACCTCTCTTGGTTATCCTGCTGCTACTGATGCCTCCATTTCTTTCGCTACTCCCTATGCTCCTGCTGCTATCTATGCTATTTTTATAGTGGGTAGGACCGCTGCTGAGTCAATGAGGTCCACTGCTTTCGTCCTATCCAATGCCTTTGCGATTTGTGAAAATACTGATACCGGGGGTGCTGTTTCCACTCGGTAATTGGTTATGGCTCTCTAATTCTGTATTTGGATCTTAATATAAACGAGGCAGTAGAGGCCCTGCTTAGAAGTAAGCTATGGGCTTTATGCTTTTATTGCTATTGCTATGGGCTTCTCTCGTGATCCACACGATCTAGGATTGACTGCTGTGGGTCCAGTTCTTGGGCGGGTCACTTAGTAGCCTGTTTTGCGCTATGCCTGTTTTGCATAATGCATCGACTAACATCTAACTCTCAAATTGGTGGGGATGCTGCTACCTTTACATATGTTAGCACGTAGCTTAATAGCTTGGCTTTGAACCGGGAAGCTGGAATACGTGATAAATGGTGATGCTTTGGCTCCTAGGCACAAATCCAGAAGTACCCGGTTTACCCACCCTCAGCTTGGTAATAAACAAAGGCAAACGCATTGGAAGCAGAGAAAATGACAGAGCCTATTCCTTTTCCATATGAAGATCCAAATCCAGCTGTACCCGTGCTAGGTGACCAAATAGTAGATTATTGGGCATCTGAGCGAGCATCAACAAAGGTTATAGGATAAGAGGAAGCATCCGAGCAAGCAGGGGCAAAGCCAACAAAAGAAATAACAGTAAAGGCAAAGGCAGGAGCAGATCCGAAGTGAGCAGTTTCCGTTGATTCCGTTCGAGCAGACCCAGCTGCGGCAGATCCAATTGATTGAGTTTCACCCGTATAGGTAGAACCGGCATCAAAGACAAAGGTAGGAGTAGGAGATACATGAGCAGTTGTTCCAGTAGATTCTACAGCTGATGAACGAGATCGATATCCGGTAGCTCCAGTAGCATCAGAGCAAGCATCATGAGCAGAAGTCGATCCATCAAGCATCCGAGTCAATTTCAGCTCCTATAGGTGGTGTTCCAATATTCGCAAGTGATCCAAGAAGTCTAGTTCCGACCAAGAGCAAAGACAGATGCAGATCCAGAGGCAGTGGTTTCAGCACCCTCAGCATCCTTCCCACCATCCATTCCATTTTGAACACCAGCAACATCCCTTCCTATTCCGCTAGCATATCTAGCAGCAGAGCCAGTAGCCGCGGTTTCAGTTCCAGAAGCAAGAGATCTAGCTTATCCACCACTACTACCAGTACTAGCAGCAGAGAGTAAGCAGAGGCTAGAGCAAGGACAACAACATATTAGCTAGTTGTTTAAGCAATAGATCCAGTCGATGATGCAACAGTTTCTTTAGTTGGCACCAAGTAGAAGTGTCATATCCTTACCCAGTTGGAGTTCCAGTAGGATATATAGTTCCAGATCCACCAGCACTAGTGAAAGCACCAGTTGGAGCACTAGTTTAACCTATTGAAGCAGCACGAGTAGCAGCTTCTTTCCTATCCTAGCATCCCTACCACTTGTTCTGATATTTTTCACATATCTACCTGTTCCTACTTTTGGTACATCAGTAATGTGTAGAGTTGACCGAGCACCAGCATCACCTGCACCACCGGGCTTTGCACCAGCACCTGGGTTTGGTATTTCATTTATTCCACCAAGGTTTGCGAAACTTGGAGAATTCCTTGGGATAACCTATTAGGGTAGAACCTACCAGGGGAAGGACCTACTAGAGAAGAGCCTAGACCTAGACGACCTAGGAAAGAACACTACCTAGAATAAGACCTTGGGTAAGAACTTGGAGAATAACTACATTCCATCGTTGGACTCGGTGTATTAGTATAAAGGCATACGACCACCACCTATAGCATGGCTAGCAGAGCCAGTAGCCGGGGTTGGAAAAGCACCTGTTGTTTCTGTTGATCCAGCAAAAGTAGTATATATATATATACCCCATAAAGGCTGGCTTCCTCCCACACCTTTGCTTTGCTATTGGGTGTTTAATATGGAAGGGATGTTTGGCCAAATGGAAAGTACGTTGAGCGAGATGAGGGTTTTAGTTAGCGGGGTGAAGAGTCTTATTCTCGAACTGAAGATTCGGATCGTGAGTGAGATAAAGAACCAGCACCAAGACCAATAGCAAAGAAAGAAGCAGAAGTAGCACCAAGAGCAAAGCCAGCTTGAAAGCTTCTGGACCCATTCTTTTATATCCTTCGGCCAGGTGCATATCCCTCAGTCGCATACCCATATAGAGATCTCGCAGCATCTCTTCCTGTTCCGTAGCCATACCCCGCAGATTGAGATCGAGATTAAGATTGTAAAGAGCGAGATTCGGACCTTCCTCTCCCCTCGGGGATTGGGGTGGGTGGGTAAATAGTGGTCGAGCCTGCTTGCGCATCGTTGGTCGAGCAATAAATTACTCTATTTCCTGCTAGCCTACCCCTCAATATGATTGCATGTAGGGCACTTACTATTTCTATATCCCGCCCACCCAGCTCGCTGGCGCTGGAGAAAGAGCGTGTCCTAGGCACAAAAAAGTGTTTTATTCACCATGGTCAACGAAAATCCTACTATATATAAAGCTTATTTCGCTGTGCTTGAGAATAAAGGTATGGAAGTTCACCAACATCTAATTCCGACAAACGGGCATTTATGATTTATGGGCTTTAAGACTAATATGGGCACTTATACCTTAGTACCGAATTTCGTGCACCAAATAATCTTCATTCTTCCAAACTTATAGATCCTTGGCGTCTATACATGCAACTCTACAAACTAGTGTTTTTATTTTTGCACTAAGGAAAGGCTTCCATTGAAGGGGTGAAGTGCACATGCTTAATGTACCATACCCTATAGGAGCTAAGTACTGGGTTCATGTTGGGAGTAAGAAGCTCTGTTCTGGGGATATGGGCTACTCCTCCCATTTTGTAGCAAGAAGCATAGGCCCAGGTATGTTTGTGTAAGCCTGCCATTGGTGGGGGATGTGGGTAGTAAGATGTGATTTCACTGGTATGTGGAGTAAGAAGCATTCCGACTGACTGTAATGGGTGGGGGAGCCCGATGGAAGGGTTTCTTTTTTTAGATGCTCTGTAATGGGGATGGGTGAGAGGCAGTAAGATGCTTTGATTGACGGATGGTGACGGCTTTTCCTCAGTAGGGCTATGTAGTTAGGGGTGCCCATTAAGATCCATCTGGGAATAGAATAGAAAATAGAATCCATTTGTTCCCGCACGAGTGATCGAATAAAATCAGTACGGAGAGCTGCGGGTAGCACCTTAAACCGCAGCTAACACATACACATCGAGCGATCGAATGGAGGGTTTGTGAAGCGAACGGTAAACTAGTTTATGACTGGCCACATCTTCTTCCTTAGATCCCACTTTGTAATAAATATCCTAACCAATATTCATTGGCCTTCGGTCCTCCACGAATCGAAAATGACCAAGGATCACTTGCCTAAACGCTCGCTCCCCATTTCACATCGATTGGCAACCTTGAGCCGAATCAATTTCCTATATATTCACGTTTGGGGTCACTATCAAATGCTACACTTAGCCAGGAGGGTTTTTTTAGGTGCTTACGTAAGATTCATTGATGGGAATTCTGCAGATATGGGTAATAGCGTTGAGCTTGCAGCTGTTATTAGCGTAACTTGGGGCTTACCAGCTCCTGTTGGTTGGGTGGCTAGGGATTCCTTTCCTATGACTGCTCTTTTTCACGCTGCTAGGGCTTGCCCAGTAGCTGTTAAGAATGTTGTAGTTCGAGCAGTTATAATTATTCCCTCCTGCTGCAGTTATTTTTGACGTTACAGGGGCAGTCTTGAACGATTATTAAGAAAGTGGGACGCTTATGAGTTTGAAACAAATAGGGAAAGACATATGGATTAGAAATGGATGCTGGGCGAGATGGCGTTGAAACCATTGCTCCCTATGGCCTTGCCTCCTTTGTGGAGGGTATTTATATTAAAGGGAGCTGGCTCGGGTTTGAAACTGACTATTCAAGCCGGTCGGCAGGGACGCTGGCACTTAAACTGCGGGTAGGACTAATCAAACTATTGGGTCACTAGCGTCATAAACTGGATATGGATATTCACCTGGAACCGGGTCAAGCGCTTATGGTTCTTAATAAAGAGGAGATGAAACTACTCTTGGCTTTTTATCCGCTGTTGGCGGTTCTAATGAAAAAAATGGAACTAGATTTGGCACTGTAACTTCATCAATTGGATGAAACGCCTTCACATTAGTAGTGGTTGGCCGGCCCCGCATTCTCCGTTCTCTGTTCCTCGAATTGCATATCAGCGTATGTAACGCATCTTCATTCCCTAGCCTCCCTTTCCCATGGCAGTTGTTGTACAGCTTAAGGTTGCACACACATCCACAAATTGAATCGCTCATAAAAGATTTTCAAAGACTTGCCAGTTGTTGTTTTATGGATACAAGACCTTGGATTGGGTTTTCTGGTACCTTTAGGTTCTTCTTATGACCTTCATCACTACGATCAAGTATATTCTTTACATCGACATATAGGCTTAGTATATCCCTATTATATGTTGTTTCATTTTTACCTATTTCCACCTTTTTCATTCAGATCAACATCGGCGATGCAAGGCTAAAACGGGTTGTCATAGACCCAGGTTCAGCCCTAAATATTATGCCCCTCAGGATGTGCTGAGCCTTAGGGGCATCCAGTCTCTCCCCTACGAACCTTGTCGTCTATTGAGGGTGAACCCAATCCGAAGAAAAGCCAATCCGTTCCCTCTCATTCGACTTGACTCTAAGTCCTAAAACGGTCTGCTCCCTCGTAGTGGTGCTCGATCAGGAGCTGGAATACAACCTCCTCCGCGGCTCTATTACTGTCCCACCCCAATAGCAGGAGTTGCAGTTATATCCCTACCTACCTCTTTCCTATAGAGAAATTACCCCCAATACACAGGCAGGAGTGAAGTTTCAAACCTTTCTTTTCAAGCGCCAGTTACCAATATTTGCCTAATCCGGTATTTACCCAATCACACTAGTGAAAAGCTGCCGGGATCTAGTCCAACAGGTCTTTTTGTGTGGTATTCTCTATAGAGTGAGGAACATAGATCTGCTTCTTTCCTTGCTTGTAGAGGTGCTAACAAAGATAGTCAAATTGATAGCGGTATACTTTGGCCTTGTGGAGTTACACCCCATCCTGACCAATGATTCCATCATAGGCCCCCAAAGCCAGCTCATGGAAACATATACTACTGGCCCATCCTCCCAGGTAAACCTTACACCCATCAATTGCTTGGCTTATCCACTTCTTAGCACCATTTTCCATTAGTACCTTCCATGGATCTTGGAGCATCTCGGTGATGAGCTTACAAGAAGAGTTGGTGCCAGAAAGGAAGGGGAATCCAACTCTGAAGACCTCTCCTTAACATAACGAGCAGTCGAGTAGACATTTGTTCGTTCCAGCATTGGGGCTTTCTTCAATCAATCAATCTGCTGGTCCATGGGCGGATCTAGGCCTCTAAGTCCCGCTTGCTTGCTTTAAGTTGAGTGGATCTGGGAGATAGGGAGATGTTTGAATCTCGTCATATGCCTGTATGTATGCCCTGCCTCGAGGGGATGCCCACCAATGTATTATAGTAGGATTAGCCGTCGATCGAGTGCCAAGCAAGCAAGTTGGGGAGACAGAGTGACATCATATTCCGTAGACAAGAGAGTATGGAGAATCACTTCCAATTGGAGGGGATTTCGGCAACATCTCATAGTAGTATTAATGAGGGTGGGCGTACCTCGGTGGGAGGAGGTCGAGTGACCCGAAAGAGGAAGGAAATGAGTTAAGGTATCAAAGGAAGGTGCGGCCCCTATCTATATATGGATATGGCTCCCATTATGAAAAAAACAAACAAACAATTGACCCGGTTCCTTCACATTGAGTGGATCCTTTTCTCCCAACTGATAGGGCTGAAGCCGGCTTGAGGCAGGCAGGGTGGCTCTTCAATTTATTGATGTTCGGAACATATGACGTCTGTATATAAGATCTGAAGCGAACAAGTGGGAAACATCCTTTTTCATAAGCAAGTCGAGGTCATCCCTAGCTCCGATCGAGAAGCAGTTTGTTAAGCAGCGATGAGCAGGACCCGAACGAATAGCCAAGAATTCCAGACTAAAGGGTTAGCGAGTGCCTTCGTAAGAAAAGGTTTCGAAGCAGGATCAAGACAGAGTGATGAAAGGTCGAGTTCAGAAAGCAGTCTATTTCGGGTCCCACCTATGGGATTGAGCTTTCAATGCTGCATCGTTCCTTCGGAATGGAAGCGACATATTCATTATATACGTCTTAATGAACGTGGGTTGAAAGCCGGATGCTGGGAGATCGATGAGAAGTATCAATGCAAAAACGGGAAAGGTTGGAAGCAACGTCTAACCGGTTACTTCAATCACAGGATGAATGCGTTCCCCCTACTATTCCAATGAAAGAACCACCCTTATTATAATAGTAGGGGGCCCTTCTTAATGCAATTCCAGCGATCTGAAATAAGAATAGTAGGGGGAGGTAAATATTCTTATTTCAGGGTGAAAAGCATGAATACTGAAGATTGGTGGCTGTTAGAATATAAAGTACTTGGGCGGTTATTATCTAGGATTTTGTTGCCTTAATAATAAAGAATTGAGCAGAGTGATCTTTCTCCTAGTAAGGGTGGAATATCAATTGGGGAATGTTGTGATGAGAAGTGTTTTATGATAAGGGGTGAGTCTAAATATGGGGATGGGGAGAGTCGCTTTTGTCGAAAATTCTAACCCTTAATAAACTGGTCAAGATAAGATTAAGATTTATGGTCCTACACATACCTAGCACCTCCTTATTCTAGCTGATTCATGAACCAGTGCTCTTTTCATATTGCCCAGTCATTCTTATTTAAGCCTCGCATTATAATATACAGGCGAGCTCGGAACCCATATAAAACCTACCTCCATCGGCAGCCCAGGCACTCCATGAACCATTGCAGCTTTTTCATCGGCTCTTCTATTGGTAGGCTTAGTTATTAGTGGCCCCATTCGAATAGTACCCATTGGCAGACATAGCTGGACCGGATACACTGGAGAGCATGGGTGCTAGCTCCAAGGACCAACCCTTAACGCTGCTAGCGAGCCCCTCGGAATAAGCGGGCCGTGAATAATAATGAAATAGCTTTTTTCATAATAAAGAGGGTTTCACATTAATAATGAAATAGCCCCTCAACCGCATTCATGACCTTTTAATAGGGAGGGGAACTCAATAGACCTTCTGGACTAACCCAACAACACCAGCTATGGCATAGCATACTTCCAAATGGGCCCAACCGTGCTTATTTGGAATAAGTAGTCGGCGGGCGAGCAAGAGAAGTTCCGCTATCAATGGTGAAATGACTCCCTATCAAGGCAGCTATCAGTGAAAAGAGAAGCTAGCGTGCGCTCCCAGAACCGGAAAAAGCTATATGACTCTTGGAACCGGAAAAGCAGCTCTCCCGCTTCGATTGCATTCTCAGCAAATAAGAATAAATAGGGGGCTTATAACTAGATTCGTACTAGCAGCAGGAATAACATAACTGCATTCTTTCTTTCCCACCCCTATTATGATCTAAGGTGGTATGGGCACACGAACTCTTACTTCTATAATGCTTGCTGCCCACTCTGTTGATAGTAAATATGATCCCACCACCCTTCGACCCGATCCCACAAACTAATTCCCACCTTCAATAATAAGAGTAGGGTGGCTTTCATAATAATAGGGCCCACATGCAACCCATTCATTCTTAGGCGAGCCATCTTCGGAAGCCAGAGTTTCCATCTTCTATCCCACCCACCCTGCGGTATTATTATCTAAGCGAATCTAAGAATATAATAAAAAAACAAAAAGAAAGAAATATATTTTATATAGATAGTGTTTTCAATATATCAGATGGATACGCCCTTCTACCCACCACTTTATTATGTGAATAATAGAATGTGAACGAATAGAAAGGCCCGTTCTTCCTAAAGTCCAAACGAGGATGAACCGGAACTTCACCATGCTTATATAATCAAGAGGGGGGAAACGTTGGAAAATCCCAATGAAGGAATAAAGAAAGATGCGGGCTATGTTTAAATGAGAGTGGATCGGCGGTTGGCTGGACCCGATTATGAAAAGAGTAAGAGAGCATCTTTTTATATAGTATAGTAGCAGGGGGAGAGCCCAAATAATAATACCACGCTTATATAATAAAGAGGGCGTACTGGTAACAGGTTGACCAATGTTTCCACGCCCCCATACCTTATCAAGTAAGAGAGCAAGGCCGCGTCTATTGACGAATCGTGTGCTTGCCTTTCATTTATAGTAGGGCCTATTAGTCACTATGAGAAATGCAGGTGACTTTACCTTATATAAGTAAAAGCTATAGATTGAACATCTTATATAATACTATACTCCTCGACCGTTATTCTAACTATTCTAATATTTCTGATGCTCGTTTCAACAAGATGCATGCTATTTAGTCTGAGATGCATGCTATCGCGTTTTATAACTATTTGTTACTAACTATATGGGGGCTAGCTATCTAGTGATTCTATGCAGGCGCACACCCTTAAATATTTGATCTCTTTGGAATGTTGTAGATAGGAAAACCCTCTGTGGATGGCCGTTGTGGAGGGTAGAAACTGGTAATCATCAAAATTGACAGCTGGGATGGAAGAAGCAGTGAACAAGGGTGATAGATTCTTCTTTAATTGTATCTCAACAGCATAAATTTGAGAAATTCAAGTCTTTCCTATACTAGAACTACTGAGTTCAGGGGTTTAAGCTGCTATGAATATAAGGTAAGCTTACTAGTATCCAAGGATCATGTATACAACATGGCTTATCACTCTTAAGCTATAACCAGTAGTTACACATCCTCTTAATGGGATTAGTACTCTGCTTAGTAATGTATAATATGTAACCAGCTTCTCTTTGTAATGAATAAAGCATGATTAACCAGAGTCACTCTAATTATGCAAATATAGTTAGCTTGTATCAATATTACAGCTATTCCTGTTATTACATCATATCAAGTTAATGGAAACAGTACTGTATTGGAATAGAGACCAATGGTCTTCATAGTGAAACATAGCTTACTTGTATAAACATAATATACTAGTTATAGCTCTGTAACGTGTAACAAGAGGTGGAATATGATACCCTATACCCACGGATATGGAACGATGGCAAGTCATAAACCTCTAAAAAGAGTAAGGCAAGTATCCATGGATATGGGATATGGTATACACGGATCTACAGGCAAGTAATGAGGCAATAACTTAAGTATAACCAAACCTTACTTACCTTACCTTACCCGACCTTACCTGACCTTAAAGGAAGACCTGATCTGACGCCCACCGCTCCTTTTGCATAACCCTGATTTTGAGACTCTATCCTAGAGCTATGCTAGAGAATTGATCGATCAAGGGGCGGGGCTGGTTTCGACCTAATTGAGTTGGCCGGGGACAAATCGAACGATTATTATGCCTGGAAGGAAGGGCCGGGCCAGCAAACGATCCTTGAACAACAGTACGTTCAGCCCGTCCCAGCTTATTCTTCTTCTCGGGCTTAGGCAACGCCGGTTTACCGTGTAGCAAACTTGTATCACGTATCTACAAAGGTTAAGAAGGATGGAACTAATGATCCTAACCTTCCTGCTTTTAACGACGAACGAATATAAGAGTCAAACCACCGAACTCAACTGTCAATTCCGCCTGTTTCGATATGCCGTCGCGATCATTGGATCCACCGTCTGAGCTCGCAATTCGATCCATGATAAGGATAAGCGGAAGATCGAACTACGATTGGAGATCATCCTACACTCGAGCTATTATCAGAACAATAACCCGAAGCTCACCTCAAATTCTCCACCGTTAAGCTTCGGCTGACTTAGAGTTATTGTATTGTTGTCCAATCGCTTCGGAATAAACGAGAAAACGGTACAGAAACTACTAGCCACCCTACACCAACCACCCTACCCCCTACACCAACCACCCTGCCGACGACGATGCAGAGTAACCGGGTCATTCATTGGTCAAGGTCTAAAAACGCTTCATCGAAATGCATTTGCTGAGTTTGTTGCCATGCAGCTCACGGACACCACACCGAACCACCCATTATAAGAATCCGTTCCGCCTCCCGAAGTGATATCGCACTTGCACAAGCGATAGATATTTCCTTGATTGATGGTTGCTGCTAGGCCCGCATGGGTTGGGTAGGGTAGTTGGCTAGTCTCTTCCCTCCTACGATACGATCATACGATTATATATATGTCCCTGTCCCTTGTCCTTCCTAAGAGCGAGCACATGGTGGTAGCATACGATAGGTAGGCATGGGTCTTGCTACGCCTATGTGGTTTTTATTTTTATGGTATGCTCTCCACCTCCTATGCGCTGTGGCCTCCTCTTAATCTTCCGCCCGCCGCTGTGGTGCATGCATGCATAATTAATACACTTAGCTCTATCGGCAGCGGCCGCTCAGAGCATACTTTTTGTATGCGTATATAAGTTATCAATATAGCTTCTGCAGTATAGAGACCCGGAGAACATACTGAGCGTATCCGGAGAGCTTGTCTGAGCTGCAGCTCTCTCTGCTTTCAACTCTATATAGCTGCTCAGCTTCTTTCTTATGCACTCTGAGACCCGGCACTGCTAGCTCACTATAGCTAACTCAGCTTGAAACCCAGGATAGCTCAGCATCAATAAGACGTACCATACGATACGATACGACCAGTGAGGGTATTGGAGGTGCCCAGTGTCTTCTTTGCTAAAAACAAGTATTGGATGGTCAAGGGTGCTTACTTCAAGGCCAGTAAAGAACCAGTATCAACACCCGTCCGGCAAACTAGCCACTACAGCATTGGACTTAGATGGATTGATTGTCGAGAGCAGTCAGTGATGGCTGTTATGTAGATAAGACGTTCAAGCATGATCTGCCGCTGGATGATGAAATTACATATTAGAATAGTTGCGATTGGATTGAAATCGCTTCAACAGGAAACAACTTCCTACCCGTTCACATATAAGGAGTTTCCGCACCAAGCAGAACCTATCTATCTCACCCCTCTATATCAATTAGTCAGGTTTGATTCGAGCTTGCAGGCGAGCCACTATCAGCAGGGGGATTTGCAAATCAAAGCAACAATTCGAGCCGGCCTTTTGCTAGCATGAAATCACCTTTCATTCCTACTAAGTATAGGTAGGACATCCATCCGAATTTGTTTCACCTGATAACAACTGCGTTATATACGTAGATTTACTTTTTCAATTAGATTGGCTACTATGCTTTCTTCGACGAACCAACCCCGAATCAATAGAGAATAAAAAATGTTGATTCTAAGGCCACGCCCTATTCTTATTTAAGGCGATCTCTGTTAGTCAAAAGTGCTAGAACGGACAGGGAGACTGACTACTTTTGGTGAGGTGTTTTTGGATTCGTGCTCCTTCATCCATAGTTGGTGAACCATTCAACCCCATATTGAATAGGATACTCAACAATAAGTGCTTTCCTCTCATTTGGTATATAGTTGGGCTTGGAAAGTATGGGGATTCTCATGGCACTTCCTCTGATGCCACACAACTCTAGCTAAACCAACGTTGGTTCAATCTTGTTCTTTGCATCGGTTTGATCATATGCTAGTTGAGAGCCATGGGTTTGGTGAGATCTCCTTCTTTGACCCGGGGCTCCAAGAAAGATCAATAGAGTTTGTCAAATATGTACAATGTTGGTTTTTTCCCTACCCTATATAATCCCAGTGTTTCCAGATAGAAAGAAGATAGGTGCTGATGTTCCATAGTGGGGCTTCGATGCTTCTCCGCGATAATGTACCCATTGACCCGAATCCCTAGTTATGGCATGAATATAGGGAAAAATATTGAGCCCGCCCCAATCTCCAGGCAAGTAAGCAACACCGAACATACCCTTTGAATGCATCTAAGTTTCCATGTGCGGTTCGATGAGCATGCATGCTCATGGGCCTCATTATTGACACGAATCTCCTGGTTTGAGAACCATAGGGTAGATGGGGTAGTCATGCCACTCCTAGCTATACCGAACCCCAAACAGAATGATGCTTCAAGGCTGATCTTAGTTGGTCAATGCTCCCCTTAAAGAATAATAATAAATAGGGCTGCGGATCTATCAAAAAGGAGGGGTTATCTATAATATGTACTACCTTGCTAATACGAGAATACTGCTGGTGGAACATGTTTAGTCTACTGATTGACGCTGTACTTATTTCTAGAGTGCTCACTGGTAGGTCGGTTTATCCTATTCATTTACTGGAGACATAAGCTGATGGTTGACTAGGAGGACCACAGTAGTTCCTTATTAAGTTAGCTCTTAATGAGTAGTCTACTGATCCTATAGTCTCTTTGCTTCAAACGACGGTCATAGTAGAGAACCTAATAGCTACGGTTTCGGCTCTCCAAAAACTAGAGTTTGAAAGTTGTGTTTTAAAGAATTGCTGCACAAAATAAGATTCCTGCCATTCCATATTTCTACCGCCGCCATGAGCTGAGGATTGGGACTCGAGAGCTTGCTCTATATAAAATATTGGATCAATTTCCTGCACTAGCTATGTATAACGCGCTATAAGGAGGAATAGGAGTAGCTACATAAGGCCTACCTATGGTCATATTAGTAACCTGGCTCTGCCCTTGATCATGGTGGGGATTCCCCCCAATATTTCCTTCTTAGATAACGTCGAATGCTTCTGAATGGCTTGGTGAATCAACCAAAAACCAAAATAAGTGTCTAGTAATTACATGGCCAGGAGTGAAAATAGAGAAAGCCCAGGGGAATAACTTATAGTGGTAGCAAAACGAAGCTTGCAACTGAACGGTACGAAACACAGAAATGTTCCTACCTGGACTAGATGGAAAGAATGACGATGCATTACATATATGTTTATTCACTATTTGAAGATCATATGCCATTCATAGCCAGGCATAGCCTCACATAATCTACAGCCGATCAGAGCTTCCGATCATAGCCAGCAGGCCTATCCAGTCATAGCCCCCATAAGCACCAGTCGTAGCCACTCGTACCAGTCATTGCCGATAGAAGATCATAATAGCCCAGTAGTCATAGCCAGCAGTCATAGCAGGAGCCAGTCATAGCCATAGAGAATATGACATAGGGCATTTCAATTAAGAGATGTTATTACGTGACGATATTGATTGAGTTCAACGGATTGAGAACTGAAGACTTCTGCTGATGCTGCTTGCCGAAAGGCCTCTTGCTTTCTATACAACTTGTCAACATTTACTTGCTTTCTCATTGGCCCCCTACCACCTGAAGAGAAAGAGAAAGTACGCCAAATGAAAGGGAAGTACCCATAACACAATAACCGGGATAGAAGGGCCCCATACCCCGGGAAGGGACTATGTGCTGTGAACGGCTTCTGTGTGTGAACGGCTTCTCTGTGCTGTGAAAGGCTTCTTTGAATGGATTCTGTGAACAACTTCTATGTGAGTTCCCCAAGTTCCCACCAGACAATAGAAGGAACACATAAATGGCCGAGAGGAAAAGGTATCCATCACATGATAACCGTTAACCGTACCCCGTTCAAATTACATACCCGAAATAAAAGTAAGTAAGTAAGAAAAGTAAGTAAGTCCCCCTATAGATCCATACGTGAGAGAGAGGAGAAGGCCCCCATCGATCCCATGTTACCCACCAGAAAAATGAATGAGGTTGAGCCATGTTGTTGACTTACGAGCATATCGATTGAGCCGTGCCCGATTGCTTCTATCCCGATCGATTCGATCTAGACCTCCAATAACTTGGCACCGATCACCACTTAGAACGCGGCTTTACGCTGATATCCACAAGAGAGAGCCACTATTTATTGATTGGATTTATTGGAAGGACTACCCCTGGGAACCCAACCCCAGGAAGGCAAACACTATCACCCCAGGCTTTACGAAGAAAGAACCCGAATAACCTGGTCGAAATCGAATCTGATCGAACCCATCGGCTGCTTCCTTTTATTACTTGATTACGACTTGCTTATTATCGTTACTGCTGGATGGGACAATAACCCGGCTGCTGCTCTACAAGAAAACAACGGGACTAGAAAAAGAAATGGATGGTTTTTAAAAGAAAGAAAGAAACGGCGGGCTTACTTACGTGATTACTGCTTGCCCGAAAAAGAAATAGAATGACTCGACCTTGAATACTTCCCCCTGCTTTGACGAACAAACTCTGAACGAACGGTACGGTTCCATCAAATAGGAGAGCAAAGAGCTTTCTCGCAAAGGTCCATCCGATCAGCGTCACGCTAAGAATTGATATTCCCGCGTTCTCTTCGCCTTCTTAGTTGGCTTGCCCCCAAACAGGGCACTTGTGATTATCCTGGTAGGTGTGTCTCCACGGGTGGCATTCCGCCTTGATTGATTGGACGATGGAATTGCATCTTTGGATGGTCCATTGATATTGGGTTAACTAGGCTCATCGCTACTGTCAATTACAATGATTATGGTGGGAAGAATGTTGTCCGTTCTCACCGAATGTGAACCATTATTCATCAGATCAAATGGAGCTGGGTCAACTTCGACTTGGATCCGCTTGAACTAAATCTGTTGAACCGCTCGCATACTCTCCGCTCGGGATCATTTATCGGTTCTCGCCGTGGATCGGCCTCTCGAACAACCGGTTTCTCTCCATACAAAGAAAGAAGAGAACAAATGAAAATGAAAAAGAATAAGGGAATTTTGTAGAGAGTGAAGTTACTTCTTCCTTCGAACCATTTAGCCAAAATATGTTTACGACGGGCAAGGATGTTCTGTGAGCTAATCTCGGTCCAGACTAATGAAGTAAATGCTACCTTGGGGTGGCCTCTCCAACCAGCAGCCAACAAATAAAAAAGAAGATCCCTCGATGGGTTACTCCAGTCATTAGTCTAGCTTCCCACCGGCACCGCCACACGGATTAATGCCTAGACCCCCGAGGGAGGCCTTAATCGCTTCGGGGGTGAAATGCTTCACTTCTCTTTGCATCCTTCACTTCTATGGTGCTTGCTTCCGGCTTTACGACAGAGACCTCGACAGCGAGCAGACCTCACCCCCCGTAGCTAGATTAGCAGTATATGTCCCCAACCTAAACTAATTTAGCTGGGTACGCGAAGTAAAATGAGTGTAAAAACCGGGTAGCTCCACGTATAGGGTGTTGTCGGTCGTCCGGGTAGCTCCTCGTTCATTCCGTGGGCCGTCCTAGAAAGTCGGAACCGAGGCCTAAACTTCCGCCGGTCTCTTGGAACTTAACCTGGGCTCAAGTAGATGGATGTCGTCATAGGGACTAGTCCATAAGCCGACTCTTGGGATGAACAAAGGCTATAATAGTCCTCCCTCGAGCCGCTTGCCTTCCATAATAAAGTATCCCGTGGAAAGAATCCAATTCTCGTGATGTTTATGCGCTGTTTTGGATGGACCTAATGGGCCTACAAAATCCCTAATGCTTTTCCGAGCTAGCAGAGATAAAGGAGTAGGGTGGGTGCCTATCCTTCACCCCCTGTGGGAAGAAGAGATATCACTGTGGATAGCTTTCCTCACCTTCCCTAAGTCAGTGAGCCATCAACTTGAAGAACTAAAAGGTCGCCATCGCCGCCATCGAGTATAAAGTAAAAGATAATAGGTGGGTTGGGCTATGCGACAATGAAACAAAGAAAGGTAGGTAAGGTGATAAAGGGTGGTCCATAGACTAGGCCCCTATGCTACCGAGTGAGCATTCCCGGCTAAAGCAAGTGGTTATAAGTAATTAGGGGTAAGTGAGGCAAAGGGTGGTAAACAAAAAAAGGTTCGTTTTTTTCATCGTATTTCAATAATCCTTCCGGCTTCAAAAGTGGTAATATGAATGTTCTGTTTCCCCCCCCACTTAATATCTAAATTCGGGAGTATTGAAAGGTAGGACGATCCAACTAGTCGTCCGACATAAAGTCGTGCTTTCGTGGGCAAAGGGGTAAATCCAAATGTTCTAAGTAACGATCGACCCCTACCCATTCAATCTCTCGAAGTTAAGGCAATATTGCAAAGGCAGCAGCTCGATCTAAGGGTATCACAACTTGGTTGCCCAACATAAATGAAAACAAAAGGCATAGGTAATACAACCGGTCGAGCTAATTGCGACTAAGACTCGTATATCTAATTAGTCCAGGGGAGTATTGAACTCATTAATAAAGAGGGCAATTCCTACGATCCAATACTATCGGTTGTTCCTTTCTCCCCGTGCAACCCATTCCAATGAAGTAGGTAGGCATAGAAAGGGTTATAAAGAGTCACGGTGGTTGGTAGCTATAGGTGGAACAAAAAAAGAAAAAGCAAGTAGGCTAACCAAACAAAGAAAAGTAATACAAATGATGTGAAAAGTGCACACCCAACCGGGTGAGGGCCCTAAAAAATAGAGGATGAAGCAATGGTGAATTTGACTTTTTGCACCTTTCCCCCCTTAGATTGATTACTTGGGAAATGAAGTAAGCAAAGGATAGAATTAAAGCAAACAGGGGAAAGCACTACGAAAGGGGACGAGCTATCTCTTTTTCTCTATCCATTGGGGGGTGGGTATATTAAGCTAATTGATGCATCACCAATTAGGTGAGAATAATTCCATTCTCTTTGTGTTTTATTTCACTTTGCAGCGGAAATAATCTCTTTTTTAAGCCCCCACCCACACGGAAACACCTAGCCTGGCAGGGAAGCATTAAGTAAGCGCGCACTATTCTTTAGCTCATTGTATTTTTCTACGCTCTGCTAGAAAATGCATATATGCTTAGATAATCTATTTCTATGTGTATCTATGATATAGTGATAAAAATATATTATTGAACAAAGACAGCCATCTCTAAGTGCCTACTATTACCTTTTCGAAATAGTGAAAAAAAGAATGATGAACTACGACTTTCATCACTAAGAAGAGTCATAAAAGCTTTCACCAATATTTGGCGTTTCCCACTTGAAATAGAGAGAGCCTCCTGGTTTTGGCCCGTGGGAAGTGGAGTTTGCTCCGGCTTCAAAACCGCTTCATTTGCCATTATTTATGAAAAATAAGATTTCCTTTTTTCGGGGTCGACGAACTAGGTCCAAGAAACTGGAGATTCTTTTCAAAGAAACTCATCTTTCATCTCGTTTCTATCTCGCTCTGCTAGGGAGTCCTTGAACTTGAACTCTCATATCTACGTGATCTCTCGCATATCCACTATATATGATCTTGCATAGAGACATTTTACTTTGTCTCTAGATTTCCCGCCGCTACGGGAACAACCAAAGGAACAGTCGCAGTACCACACGCGCATTACAAATGTGTGTGTGAGGTGCGATACATATTTGAGAGATTCCGCGAGAGCTGCGGCAGAAACTCCCAAAGGCCAAACTAGCATATCTCACGTCTGGCAATGAAAAAGAATAAGAATTCAATGAATGTGTACGTCCAAAAAAAACAAATAAAAAATATAGAAAGAGATAAAGATTCAATTTCATTCTATCTAATAGCATCTAAATCTAGACTAATAGCATATGGAACTTATAGAGCAGCTTAGATTTAGCCTATTTAGCTGTAGCTCAGGGAAACTAGCTAGCTTATTCGCTCGTAGCTCATGGGGGGGGACTAGCTAGGGGAATCAATTACACATAGTGACTTGCTTATCAATACTAATGGGAGGGAATAGGAAGGAGTCATGACTCAATAAGCATCACAAGTAAGGCCCGTGAGGGACTCGCTCGAGGTTACGAGGTCGAGGAGATTACGAGATACCTTATCCTACTTCACTCTCTACCTCACTAGTTCTATCGTAATAGCATCTAGTTATCCTACGAGGCACTTAGCTCGCCTAAATAGTTGTTAGGAGTTAGTCATCCTATTAGGATTTAAATCTAGATATAACTTATATTATCACTTTGTTGAGTGGATCGTCGAATCGCCCCCTGTTGGATGGAGCACTACCGCCCGCCTTAGGGAATAGAATCCCCTACACTTACGGCGTTGGACGGGGGGCTTAGAGCCGTTGTACCGTACAGCATTCGCCGGAATTACACCGACTTAATTTAGATGTTAGATACCGCGTATGAACTATTGTTATCGCCCAGGAGCCTTGACTACTTTACTATATGATTCATCAACTTGAATCCACCGCCTAGAATAGACCTATTTGCCTTTAACATCAATTCCGCTACTCACTTTATTTCTATTTACCAACCCGAAATACCTAGACCACTGATAACTAGACCATCTTAATGAATCAATAACGCTTAGGAAGTAGGTACATACTGCTTGAGATCTTCTCTTATAACAACACCGGATAGATGGCCCGCTGAACCTCGCTTCCTTTTTATAGGGAAGTAGGTAGGTCTATAAACAAAAGGTAAATACAAAAGTTCGAAAGTGCTTACTCACCCCACTAAGATAAAGCAAGTATTGTGGTTGTTGAACGCCCATCCATCCAACAAGGCTCTCTCTAATTGACTATCATTCCATTTATTCAACCGTGTATAATAAGTTCTGCTGACGTTCCTTAATTCGGCGCTTCCCACCCAGAGATCTCTCGCCTAAAGTTTCGGAATATGAATGAATCCGGCAGTTCGCTCAATGATCTCACCAAGAGTTCCGAGATATCCACTAAGGCTTACGGCTATATAGAATAAATAAGGGCGCCTAGGGATTCAAACCCACCCGCGACCGTGCGATCCACCCACTTAAATTAATCCAATGCTCGGGTAAGTCTAAAGTTAATATCAATTAAGTGCTCACCCAAGCTCGCTCGCTTTCACACAATCTATGGAGCTCGGTAGTCTTCTCGTCTACTCATCAATCCGGCGGCAGCTTCCGACAATCCCACACCACCGTTGGTTCATCCCGTCCCGAGAAAAGAATAAGCAAAGCAGTACCAAGTAAGTATCCACGAAGCAAGTTCTCTAGGGAAGGTATAGTAGTCGAAGGTGGGTAGGGCACTGTGTAAAAGGCGAGAATAAAGGCAAGAGTAAGCTTGCTTGGTTCATCCCATCCTGAAAAGAGATACATAAGTACCTAAAAGTACTGTATCTAATTTCATCAAGTGGTATTAAAGCTAATGTCTAAGTCCTCTAGTGGGGTAAATAGGTTAGGTAACAAGGGGAAGGTAGGGTCGAGGGTTAATAGCATGCCTTTACAAAATATTCCCGGTTGAAGCAAGAGATTGGGGTATAGTGGGGGTAGTTAGGGGCTAAGGGTGGTAAATAGAACAGTGGTTGGTTGGAGAGTAGGTCGTACCTTAAGTAGAGGCAAGTAGGCATAGGTAATACAACTCGGGAGGTCTAAGTGCATACCCAAGCCAATAATATATAGTCCGAGGGAGTATCGAATCAAATAAAGAGTGCGAGTAATAGTAGTAGGTTTTAAGATCCCATTATTCCTATTATTCTCTTCACGGACACGTTATCTACGCATTCACCTCGCTTTACATCCCACCCATAAACCCATTGTAAACTGCAGTCTCGTCGTTACACACCCCCGGGCCGGGCACCACATCGTTATACAAGAGAAAGAAACTTAAGCCCACAAAGTGAACCCTACCTGCTCGCCCTCGATCTCTTATTTCTCTCTCGCCTTAGATATCTTGAGACATGTCCGTCTCTCGATCTCGCTACCCAACCACCCAAGAGCTTGGTAAAACGCTTTGCTCGGAACCCGACCTACGAACGAACCTTCGAGACCTTGGACCCTCGCCCGAGATGACAGACCTTGTCGACCGACACTCGCTTCTCTCTTTTCATCGCCTTCCTTACACCGGCTCTACTTACTCTCCCTTTCCATTCTTTCTCCATTCTTGTTTTCTCTATCTCTATTCCCCGTCTTTTTTCGTTTATCCATACTCCTCTCCTCGACCCCGTAACCCTCGGGCCGAGTCGATGGCGGCCTTGTGTCGAGAGTTCGGCAAGCTCACCCTAACGGGCCTTTTTGTCGAGAGTCTCGGCAGGCTCACCCTCCCCGCTTCTTTCTTCTTTTTAGCTCGGCGTCTCGCCCACGCGTTATTGAATCAACCGGTTAACGAAAGATTCTCATGATAGGAGATCATCGCCAAGATAGAGGGCCGTTGCGCGAAGTGTCAGTGGTCGGTCGGCCAACATGGGGAAGGAAGTGGTCAACGATAAGGAGACGGTCGCTTGCAAGCAGGTGGTAGTCATTATAAATAGCCCATAAGTGCCGTGGTCATTGATTCGAGGTCATTGCTTTAAGGTCAATTTTCGACTAGCCGCTAGTCGATCCTAGAGTTGATGCTGGGTGCCGATGCCTTCTTGGATGTTTTTGGAACTCATATATCATTTCTTATTGGAGGATTTATTCCTTTAGGTGTTGGAACCAGATGAACCATGCTTACTTACAATGAAACCTCGCTTTTGAGAAGTTGATAAGATCCACATTGGTGTATTATAACTTATATAATGCAACCTTATAAAATGAACCATCTCGTGCAATAGAGGCGTTCCCTATATTCACAATCCGCCTCGGCCACATTCACTTAAAGCCGCACCCCTTCGCCACATCTTACGATAGAAGAGTTCCAACCCGACCTCCTTCTGCCAAGAACTCGAATAATTAGCTATCTTACTCTATCTTATCTTTAGTCCCCTTCATACCACGTCTAATACCCATCATACCCATAGCATGCACCCCCTCATTCCCAACAGCACGTCCCAATATGAGGTGACATCACAAAGAGAATAGATGGAGCGGTTCATGTGACGGGAGAACACCCAAATATTGAGCCTTAGCCTCTCACCTTAGCCAAGCCCACCCGAAGATACAAGCCAATAGCCAATCATTGACGAAGGTCATTCCCCGGGAAAAGAGTAGCTACATAGCCCCACCCTACACATATAGAAACCTCGATCCTCAAATTGGAAATACGAAACTCCCCTCGACCTAGACCCCTATTACATCGTTGCAACCATGGCCCTTGACCTAGACCCTTTAATCTGGACCCAACCGTGGCCCTCGAACTTGAACCTCTCAAAAATATGGAGCCTTGGTAATGTGGTTACCTGGGTGTACTAGATGGAGGAAATGACCCAGCTTTAGGGAAATTATTATTCACAAGAAAGAGGTAGTTTCATACGCTAGTAAGGCCTAGCCGATGCCAAGAGGTTAGTGCGTGTGATCGTCCCTGACTAGCTCCCTAGGAGGTGGTCGATGCTTTCAGTAATTGATTGACTCGAGTTCGTTAGAATAGAGAAATCTTAATACGATGATCATGCTAGCCATTCGGAGCGGCCGGGGTAAGTTAGTACCCATTCCCCCAAAACTACTCCAACCATTTTTTTCTCATCGGGGCAAATTATGAATTTCTTATTGCTTAGCTATACCCTTTTGGACAATGTCTCTATCATAGCCGTATAGCCATAGTCGATGCCAAGTGTCAATCAGCTTGATCCCGGAGTCCATGCACTCAATCCGAGCGAGTCTGTGTGATCGATTATTGTATGTTAGGGAATCGACGCCTTCGAAATCCCTCTCTATGTGTGTCATGAACAACAAGTATATGAGCGTTTAGTCCAGTGCCAATTAGTCAATCATAGTCGCAAGGAGCCGATCATTGCCGATATACACACATAGCCGGGTTCTATTTGCCTTATGGCAGTGTTTATAGTCGCTAGTCGTTTAACAACAATAGTTCATACCCACTTCAAATATATACCATACATTCATACCTCATAGATGCTCATATAACATATGCTTCTTACTCTTAAACAATACCGTAGAAAATACTCTATATAAAGAGTACACGCGCATGGCGCGTTATGGGACCTAGCAGTAGTAAGCAGCTACCTGTATAGCCTTATTGACTCCTAATTCGAAGTGGGACCTGCCCCAGAAGAAGCGATACACGCCTTAGAATAAGTGGAACCTGTCCCGGAAGAAGCGATACACGCCTTAGAATAAGTGGGAGCCCGCCCCAGAAGAAGTAACGTACCCGCTATTGGGTTTCACGCCCTCAAATGCCAAAACCATATTCATAGTTTCGCGTTCAAACCCTCTTAGGACGTCCACGGGGATACGTCGTTTGCTTCGGGTAATTCATTATATATGTAATAAAGCGCTTTTCGTGATTTATATAACCTTACTCGGGTGGAGAATGCTTACCTTGCCCTCGCGCATTGGGGGTAGAAAAGCCAGGAGTTAGCAAGCGTTTGGTGTTTCGTAGGTTAGACCTTCGTTGTTTCAAGGATTTTGATCTTTGTAACGCCTATGAAAAAGTCAAATTAAGATGCTTGCCTCCCTCTATTTCCGTGATGGCAAGCCCCTACCTAAATGAAGAAAAAAGTCAAAACCCGAAACTCACCGGCACAGTCATCCCGCTAAACACTTAAGTGAGATATGTTATCCAAAAACCAACCCGACACAAAGCAAGACTTCCTTCCGGTTTATATCTATATATCCCTTATCTATATGTATCTATGTCTCTATATATCCATAAAGGGGTGGGGTTGGGAATGGCTCGCCTCGCTAGTCTTCCTCACCGGGATGATTGCTTATTTGAATGGGATGGTCTGGTCATCTTCCTTCTTTGCTTGAGGGCATGGCCGGGAAGCGCTAGGTCTTATTGCAGAATCGATGTATGGAGACAAGGCTTCATCCCTCGGGCATGCAGCAAGTTCTCGCCGGGTCGAAGGCGGCAGAATAGATCTCAGCGATGTAAAAACAAACCAAAAAAGAATTTCTTCGCATTCGGTGATCGGCGGTCGATCGAGTGGAGCGAAGCGTTCCGGGCAAGCTCTTCGTAGATCGGGTAGAGCAAGATCGACAGGACGGTCGCAAGAGAGATACGGAGCTGAGAGAGATCCGAGTATCAAGATAGAAACGGGTCTAAATCGACAGATCCTCACCTGTTCTAGATCGAAGCACCTAAGCAAGCTCCAAAGGATCCCACCCACCAACCAACCGAGCGGTCTCCCAAAGCAAGTAGGCTTAAAAGGTATATACCAATGGTCTTCGTGCCCAAGCTCTTCCAATTTAGTAGTAAGGTCGTAACTCCAAAATCCAAGTTGTGCTCCAATGATCCGATCCAACCTCGTCTAACCCGCAAGATGGGGGGAATTATATTCTAATCCGTGCCATCCAAAAATCGATCATGGATAACTCGTAAGAGTCAACAGTAGTAATAAAGAGCTGAAAGCAATCAGCATATTTTAGATGTCTCGGGAGAATCTGCGAAATATGAAAGATGAAGTAACAAAAAAAGAGCTTTGTGGCGTTGAAAGTGAAAAAAGGATGAAACTTGCCTAAATGCAATTTTTTGATATATAAACCCTGTTGTTGGCATGGGTTTGAGGCATATGGTCCACCGGGTGATCTAAATGTCTTTTGCATTAGGGAACTAGCTAAAATAGCCTAGTGGAACCACAATGATGGATGGTAAATAAGTAATGAAATAACCGACCTGACCTAAGAAGCACGATGAGTTCCCTAAGTGGTGTACCCCCACCCCGAGGTAGGGTAAAAAGGGTTGAGGTTTTCCATAGTGACATGCCCGTTACTAATAAGTTTCTAGTGATACCCAAGTAGTAAGTTATCCGGAAACAAGATAAAAAATCAATTCCTCGAGCAAGGCTCGGCCGGGAATAATCCTAATGGTACCAAGATCTGTACAGTGCAAGCAAGTGTCCAAAGGGAATGTTGTCTGAAAGCTCATCATCCAAAAGCTCTACGAAGCCGCCGATGCAATATAGAAAATGTCCAGGTCTCACTGAGCCCACCGGGCACCAAACTCGACCCGACTCACGACCCGACCACCGACTCCGACCGAACTCGACCCGACCCGACCCGACTCCGACTCCGACCCGACCACGGGTTAGATAACCGAAATAAAGGGAAGGTTGGTTTTTTCATGGCGCAGGGAAGTGAATCGTGGTGGATGTGGGAATGACGTATACAACATGGCGTGGAATGATAGTCCGTTATTGAGAAAAGTGCGTTTTCCCGCTAGTTGATCGCCGATGATTTGATTCCCCCGATCTAAGGTCTTGGGTAGGCCAAGGTAATGCATATGAAAGGTTATACCAGAGTTGAAAGCTTTTGCCGCTTTTCAAAATGACACGATCCCAAGGCGGGGTGGGAGCAAGCACCTTTCTAACTCGCTCGCCTGCTCTCGATACCCTTCCCCTCGCCCCGTAGCCTCACCCGCTAAGTAGTAACTCACTCGGGATGGCTTTCAACGCGTCGGGCCGACCGAGAGCACTCGAATACCGAGTCCATCTCATTTTTCCGACTTCTTAGATCGGGGAAAAGAAAACGTATCTATATCATCGATTTAGAGATCTATAGAGTATCGGTATAGCTAGCTAGAGTAAGAGAAGAGATAGAGGTATAGCTAGGGAAAGAGGTAAAGAGGGATGAGGATGAGGATGAGGATGGAGGTAGGGTAGAGAGTAGAGAAAGAGGAAGCCATTCCCACAAAGAAGCCAATCACTGCATGCACTAGCTAGCCCCCTCCGTTTCTTTCATTTAGTGCACGAATCCGTCCGTCGTTAACATAAACAATTCACAGAAGCCCCGTTCACCCACTAACAGCATAAAGATTGCATTATAGACGTGAATATCCCACACACAATAAGCTAAGCAACTTCTAGCAAGCTTTTCCCTTTCTTTGTATTCAATCTCTTCGAGCGAACAATCAGCCCTAATAAACACATGTTCAACCACTCCAGGGGTGGTGGATATGTCAATTGGGATTGTACGGGAAATAGTAGCCAAATTACCCTCCGTAACCACGTCTTCAATATAAACCGGATTTGGGCCACTATGAGAAGCCACCAAGCAAGATGGCGCAAGATCCAAATGAGGAAGTTCGGGAAGAAACGACGACCTATGATGGAAATCTAAACAGATGGGAATTCAATTTTTATCTGTTTTTGGTGACTCTGAATTAATCATAAGACAAATTAAGAATTGGTGCCAAACTAAACATTCCAAATTGAGATCTTATAGAAATGAGGTGTGGCATTTAGTTGAGAATTATTTTGAGGCTTTTAATTTACAGTTTATTCCAAGAGAAGAGAACAGAATGGCAGATTCATTGGCAGTTGCAGCTAGCACATTTAAACCACCAATTAATCCAAGATTGAGATATGAAATGAATTAAGATACAGGCCTTCAATCCCTGATAATGTAAAACATTGGCAGGTTTTTGAGGATGATGAACAAATTAATCAGTGTTTAACAATGATTGGAAGTTTTGAAGATAGTCAAATTGATTTAGAAGTTGATGAAAGTGGTCAAAGTGATATGTCCAAAAATCTGAAACATTCAATTGGTGATCAGAAGATAATTCAGTTGAAAGATAATATTTTTCCCAGAGGCCTGGTACCTCTTGAAAGATTATTTGATGCTAATGATGTGTCAATGAACCAGAAAAAAGTATCCCAAGATGGAGAAATGGAGGACTGCAATTTAGGGACTCCACATGAGCCTAAATTAGTCAAATTGTTTAGAGGAGTTCCCAAGGAGTACAAAGAAAGGTATGTAAACCTTTTTAAACAGTTCATGGACTTATTTGCATGGTCATATGAAGATTTGAAAACTTATGATTTGGATATTATTCAACATAAAATACCACTGAAAGATGGGGTTAAACCACACAAGTAGAAGCTCAGACAAAATAACCCATTATTACTGGCTCCAATTGAAAAAGAGGTGAAAAAACTTTTGCAAGCCAAAATCATAGTTCCACTAAGATATTCAGATTGGGTTTCGAATCTGGTACTAGTCAGGAAGAAAAATGGAGAGATAAGATTATGTGTGGATTTCAGAAATTTGAACAGAGCTTCTTTAAAAGATAACTATCCTTTACCCAAGATGGATTTTGTTCTGCAGAAAGTAACTGGAGCATTCAGGTTATCCATGGTTGATGGTTTTTCTGGGTATAATCAGGTGGCTGTGGAGAAGGAAGATCAAAAGAAGACTGCTTTCACCACACCTTGGGGAACATTCATGCATGCCAGGATGCCATTTGGCCTCATGAATGCAGGAGCAACTTTCCAAAGAGCAATGGATATTGCTTTTGTGGGTGACAAATTTGTAGTTATTTATCTTGATGATGTTACTATTTTTTCAGGGTTTGATGATGAACACTTAGAACACTTGAAGAAAGCTTTCTTGAAATGCAGAAAATTTGGATTATCATTAAATCCCAAGAAATCTTTGTTTGCTTTAGAAGAAGGTAAGTTATTGAGCCATATAGTTTCAAAACAAGGAGTAAAGATTGACCCTGCAAGGGTTGAAGCTATACAGACAATTCCACTGCCTAGAAGTAAAAAGGACATCCAAAGGTTTCTGAGAAAAATCAATTTTCTGAGAAGATTTGTTCCAAATTATGCTGAAATTGTCAAGAGAATAACAGATATGTTAAAAAAGAATGCTGAGGTAAAATCGGATAAAGATGCAAGAGAATCATTCAGTAGAATTAAAGAAGCTCTCCAAGAAGCTCCTGTCTTAATCAGTCCAGATTATTTAAAACCTTTTCAGGTCTTCTCATTTGCATCAGCTTCTACTATTGCTGCTGTATTATTACAAAAAAATGAAGAGGGTAGTGAGCAAACTGTAGCCTTTTTCAGCAAGTTCCTCAGAGATGCAGAACTGAAGTATAATATCTTGGTGAAACATGTATATGCTTTAGTAAAATCATTAAAGGCTTTCAGAACTTATATACTTCATTCTCAAATAGGATGACAATCTAAATCGGATAAAAGGCTTGACAATCAAATGGATTGGGGAAAAAAAAAGGAAGGAGGGAGAGGTACTAAAAAGGATCGAACTGGAGATAGCCCAACTAAATGAATCTGACCTGATGGGGTTCCGATCAAGTGTTACCAAAGAGCATCTCATAGCCCTCGAAGCTACCAGAACAAAGCTCTTGTGCCAAAAAGAAGCTGATTGGCAACTTAAAAGCAGGGCTATTTGGCTACAGGCTGGTGATGAAAACACCAAATTCTTCCGGCAGCATGCAAATGGTCGAAGGAATTGCAACACGATTTAAGAACTTACTGACTAGCATGGTTTTGTGGCTCGCACTCATCTGCAACTCCTGGATATGGGTATACAACATTTTTCCAAGTTATACAGAGCCCCTCTACATTTTAACCTTCCGGAGATCATGCACATCACCAGGTCATTCTCCAGATCTGTGGACCAAGATCAGGGGGAGGATCTCATCGCAATGGTCACCAAGGGTGAGATAGAAGGGGTACTAAAATGGTTCAAAAAAGATAAAAGCCCTGGACCGGATGGTTGGCCCATAGAATTCTTCCTGCACTTTTTTGAGCTAATGGGTAATGACCTCCTTCTTGCTATTGAAGATAGCCGTGTTCAGGGAAGGATCTATGATGGTTTCAATTCAACGCTCATTGCTCTCATACCTAAGTTTGATCATCCTACCACTTTTCAGGGCTACCGACCCATATCCCTCTGCAACTGTATATACAAGATTATATCAAAAATTATTGCAAATCGCATCAAACCCATTTTATCTTCACACATTGCCAAAGAACAATTTGCTTTTCTCCACCATAGGCAGATCCATGAAGCCATCGATACAGCTCAAGAAGCCCTACACTCTATCAAATCCAAAAATCTCAAGTCTACCATCCTTAAAATTGATCTCGCAAAGGCTTTTGATCAGGTCAATTGGAGCTATCTCCACCTCATCCTTATTCAAACTGGATTTCCCCCTACTTTCATTAACTGGATTATGGGGTGTATCTGCCATGCATCTTTCAGCATACTCTTAAATGGCACCGCATCAGATTTCTTTCATGTGGGACGGGGTTTGCGTCAGGGGTGCCCTCTATCACCACTGCTTTTTGTCCTTGTTATGGAGGGCCTCTCTGTGCTTATCAAACTGGCTAAAGCAGATGGGGTCCTTCACGGTCTCCATATTAATGAGATTATGCATCTCACACACCTTTTATTTGTGGATGATGTTCTTATTTTTCTTGATGGTTCTTGTCAGGACTCCACTCAATTTGGGAAAATTCTTCAAAGGTTTTGCAGAGCGACGGGTATGGCCCCTAACAACTACAAATCCACTATTATCATGACAAGATGCACTGCTCAGGAACAAGGTGTTGCCTTGGCACTATTTGCCTATATTCACAACAACATTGGGGATGGACTGAAATATCTGGGTTTCCATTTAAAACCTAAAGACTATCAAATCAAAGATTGGAACTGGCTCATTGCAAAAGTGGAATGCAGAATCAATGTATGGTACCATCGATGACTCTCTAGGGTTGGTCGACTGGTCTTAATTAAATCTGTATTTGAGGCCATCCCTGTCTACTGGATGTCTCTTGCTTGGATTCCAATCGGAGTCACTGACTGCATTAAAAGAATATGCAGACATTTCTTGTGGAGAAATAAGGAAAAGGACAACACCTTTGCTTGGATTGCTTGGGATCGAATCAACAGACCCAAACAGTGGGGTGGTTGGGGTATCAAGGAACTCCACCTTTTTTCGACTGCTCTAGCAGCAAAAATGTGTTGGCACCTAATCTCTGGTCACAGTCTCTGGAAAGAGGTCGTCACTGCAAAATACATTGCTCCCAGGAACACCCTTGATTGGATTAGGGGCAACATTCTGCAAACCCCTGGAGCCTCCATTATATGGAAAGCCATCACAAAGGCTGCTCCTCTTATTTGAAGAGGGCTCTCTTGGCAAATTGGTACTGGAGCATCTGTTAGAGTGGGCATGGATTCGTGGGTGGGCAGCGGGGAATACTATAAGCTACCTGTTTGGATCATTGAGCATTTGGCCAATAGGGGGATTCGATACCTTGCGCAGATATCAGACCCGGCTCGCACGGATTGGCAATCACAAATTTGGTATCGGCTTTTGATCTGGACATTCCTCGGGCTGGTCTGCATGCCTGGGCAAAATATATCAGAGCATTACAAGCATCGCACATCCGATTGACAGATCAGGAGGACCAACTGATCTGGGCTATCTCTCCTAAAGGCATCTACACTCCTAAAATCGGATATATGACACTCTGCCATTACAAGGAACCTCAAGAAAAACTCTGGTGGTGGCAGACAATTTGGAAACTAAAGGCTCCACACAAAAATCGACTACTGTTCTGGTGCATTCTTCAGCATTGCCTCCCCACAATGGAAAATCTTCATCGCCGTGCTATTCACGGTCCCTCAAGATGCTGCTACTGTCTGACTCATGAGGAAGATGCCGCGCACCTATTCCTGGAATGCCCAACTATTCAGCGTATTTGGAAACTAGTCACACACGGTCTTGGTTGTCTATTATACTGGCGGGGGATTTCAATCTTGGAAGCCTGGACAAATTGGTGGCAGCTACTTCCACTAAGCTGCGAAATCTTCCTTTGATCTTTGCATGGGAAATATGGATAAACCGCAACAAACACACATTTGAAAATCAACAGGTGAATGGTGATTGTATCTGCACTGTGATCTTGGCTACCTATAGACTGATACCTGACGATGACAATCAACAACCTGTGAAGCATGACATTCCTGAAATAATTGATCACACTCGGCTTTGGGCCTATTTTGATGGCGCGGCCAACCAACAGGGATGTGGGGAGGGGGGGGGGTGGGGCTATACTTCATCTTAAGATAGGATTAGGCCCGGGAACAAACAATTTTGCCGAACTTCAATGTTTAAGACTCCTTCTGGTTTTTGCCCAGGAAAAAAACTGCAACACCCTTCAGATTTTTGGCGACTCTCTTATTGTGATTAACTGGTTCAACTCACATGCACAGTGTCACATGCACACACTTACTGCTTTACTGAGGGAAGTTCATCATCTCAAATCACTATTTGAATCCATCTCTGTCACTCATATTTACAGGAATAGGAACAAAGTGGCATACAAACTTTCCAAAGAAGCTGCAGAGCTAAACTGGGGTGCTTGGCTCATCACTGAACACATTGGTGCACAGGTGTACAGATACTTCCATAGACCCTTCATCGAGGATATCCGAGATATGAGGGCAGTTGATATATGACTGCAGTTTTTGACTCTATCTATCTTGGGAACTTATTTTTGTTTATGATATTGATACTATATATTCGGCAGCTATTCATATGATTGTAAATAAATAGTTTCTTTTTTGTTTATTTTGACAAGTAAGTTATGCACCAAACTTACTGCGGAAACAGGCAACACACTGTTCTTTTTGTACTATCTCTGACTATACATGAAGTCAGTATTATTTACTTGCATCATACTTGACAACATACTCAGTAAAATGTAACATGTAATTTTTCTACTTAATGAAAGATTACGAATTTTTCCTTTGTGAAAAGCATATGTGCCTAATTCTGCTGTAAAGGATGTGCTAGTACAGAGTGATGTGGAAGGAAAAAGAGGAAAATGGATTGCCAAAATCCAGGAATATGACTTGGATATCAAACCAACAAAGTTAGTCAAAGGACAAGGACTAGCCAAATTGCTGACAGAATCTAATTTCCAAGCTTTGGGAATTAGTTTACTTGCGCCTGTAGATGAAGTAACTAAAGAAACAGATCAGATTAAGGCAAAGTCAGCAATTAAGTACAAATTTCTCTATTCAGGCTGGTATAAGGATATCATTCATTATCTCTGTTTCTTTTCTTGTCCTCCTTCAATAAATAGAGCTAAGTACAGAGCTCTGAAACTCAAAGCTCAATCTTATGTTATAATTGAAGCTAAGTTGTATTGGAAAGATCTTGCTGGTGTATTGTTGTTATGTTTGACAAAAGAGGAAACCATGGAGGTGATTAAAGAATATCATGAATGCTTGTGTGGAGGTCAATACAGCTGGAAGGTAACTGCTCATAAGATTCTTAAATCAGGTTTTTATTGGCCCTCTTTATTTGTTGATGTATACAGAACTGTTAGAAGTTGCCAGAAATGCCAATTGTTTGCAGAAAAGAAAAGACTAGCTCCTTTACCACTTCTTCCTGTATTTATTGAAGAACCTTTCAGACAATGGGGATTGGATTTCATTGGAGAGATTAATCCACCATCAAGTGGGCAGTTTAAGTATATTCTAACTGCTACTGATTATTTTACAAAATGGGTAGAGGTAGTTCCTACTAGAAAGGCAAATGATTTGGTTGTGATGAAGTTTTTGGAGAAGAATATTTTCAGTAGATTTGGATGTCGGTTAAAAATTGTAACTGACAATGCTCAGGTTTTCAATTCAGTCATGTTCATAAATTTTTGTCAGACTTTTAATGTAATATTATCCCACTCCACAGCATATCATCCTCAAGGAAACGGATTAGCAGAATCATCTAATAAAACATTGGTGAAAATATTGAAGAAAACAATCAATGAGAATCAAAAGGATTGGGATTCAAAGTTGATTTTTGCTTTATGGGCAGTAAGGATGACTACTAAAAGATCCACTAGTAAGTCTCCATATGAATTGGTATATGGTGCTGAGGCTCTGTTTCCTACTCAGCTAGCAAGACCAGTAATTTCTTTTCTTCAAGACTCTCAAGAGGAACCTAATGCCTTGATCAGAATACTAAACCATGTGATAGAATTAAATGAAAGCAGAAATAAAGTCAGAGACAATTTGATCATTTATCAGGAGAAAATGAAATCTATTTTTGACAGAAAGGCAAGAGAAATCATGTTTCAGACTGGAGATCTAGTATTAAGATGGGATACCAAGAGGGAAGAGAAAGGGAAACATGGCAAATTTGATCCTTAATGGTATGGTCCTTATAAAATATCTGAAGTCAGATCAAACAACACTTTCATGCTGGAAAATCTTGATGGAGAAATAGTAGAACTACCTGTAAATGGGCAGTATCTAAAACATTATTTCCAACACTAAAGGCAGTTAGTTTACTATTGTACATATTCAGTTTCATCTCACTGTATATTGCTCATCAAGCAATTTTTGACTCCATGCCCAAAGTGAAGGCACTGATTTGTGGGTTCTTAGTGTTTCGTGGCAAAAAACACTATCCCTAGGTGGAGCCAGATGTTGTGGATCATAGTCGTTTCCTTTTGTTTTTCAAATATTTGAAAAAATAAAAATATAAAATGTGGGAAAATATTGAAGTCTCATACTTTAGCATAAAAAAGATTTATGTTCGTTAAAGTTTAAGTTTAAATATTTAAACTTTATAACTGCGGGTTTGTATTAAAGGTTAAATAGTGATTGGTTTGAATGGCAGAAAGCACCGATCATCAAAATCTTTATTGAAAAGTCCAACCCGCGGGCACAACTAGCGTGACAGATCACAGGAGGAGTGCCTCCGCAGTTGACCGGGTTGACTGTGGGGACAATGGAGATCAACGACGGAGATCGAATGGGGGGGCACCAGCCGAAGTTTTCTTCCGTACCTCGAGAGCCCCCGCAGAGACGTAGGAAGTTGAGTTGCTCACAACTGTCTTCCACGTCAAGCAGAGTTAACGGCTTGCTGGCGCATCTTGTCAGCATTTAATTCAAAACCCGCGCCACCTATTTAAAGAATTTTTTGTCTATTTTTCAAATTTACTTGTGAATTGCTGTGTTGCACCGCGTTTGAGCTCTCCGCCACCTGCAAAATTTGACCACCCTGTAAACAGTTTTCCACGTAAGCTTTAACCATGGCTAAAAGGTCATCCCTATTAGGTTCAACCAGCTATATCCCTCTCATGGATACTGAGAGGGATATTCAAGATACCTTCTGTTCAGTAATTCACCTCCCCTTTTACCACCAAGTTATTTTGAATGCTAATGCCTCTCCTATATATTCTGCCATGATCAAGTCTGGAGTCTTGTCTGCATGCATTCCTAAAACCCACCTTTTCCCTGAATTCATCTATTGGTTGGTGTCTGTTACGTATCCCGGGAAGTGTTTTGTCATGAATTCCCAAGGAGAAATGTTTTGCAGGTGTCTACCCTATTAATCTGCCAGGCCTTGTGCTATCCTAAGTCGGAGTCATCTATTCAATTTTCTGACGATTCACTGGTTCAGTATTATGATAATCTTGTAGGAGAAGAATTCAATGAGTTCATGTTTCATTTGAAGCTTGACATGAAGCAGTTTCAGCCAGATTGCAAGGTATTTGATATGGGGGTTTTTGATGCTGAGACTTGTCCAATATTGAGTCATATTGCAAAAATTTTGGGTAAGGATGACGATAATGCAGTTGATAAATCAGTTCTAGGAATGTTTGCCATGATGATGAAGCCAGGAATGGTGCTGGATATTCCATCATATTGGCAGGAAACAGTCAACTCACAACTGATGAGCCTCTCATTAACAGGTTCCTTTAAATTTCCTTCATTAATTGTATATTTGTTCTTATACCAGAATGTGGAAGAGTTCATGCATTTAGGCCTAAATATTATGGGTGTAAATAAAATAAGACAATCAGTGATATTCTGGATAGATGTAGTTAAGAGGGAGCAAAATGAGGCTGGGTTGTTTGATTTTGCTAGTTATTACATGCCAACTGCATATAAAATATTGAATGGAAGTCCTCCTCCCTGTTTCCTACCTAAAGCTCAGGAGTTTTTGCATTTAGGAAACAATTGTAAATATGGAGACTGGTTTGTTTTTGATGAATATTTTGAAATAAGGCTATATGGAGCAAGTGTTGAGCCTTACAGACTCCCAACTTTTGTGCCAATGAGGCTTTTTGCTTTAGAATTCATTAGACAGAGTCTAAATGTTGATCAAGTTCATTTTGTGCCTATGAAGAAAGGTCACATGTACAAATTAATTATGGTTGTAGGCCCTTTCATGGTAAATATGAGACAGGCATTTGATGAAGTGACAAAACTGTTAGATGCCATGCAGATGTTATTAGGAGAAAGTTGGGATTATGACCCAGATAGTGTTATTTCAAATAGAAGGATTGAGAATGGATATTCTGCTTTCATTCATGAAAGTAGGCCAGAACAAGAAAAGATAGCATGTAAAGAAGTAAAGAACTCAGTAGATGCTAACATTCAAATTCCTATTATAGCAGAGAAAACAGCTAAAAGAACCAAGGAAATGGTGATTGATCTAGATGATGAGGAGCAGGGGGCCATGAAGAGAACAAAAATTACTGAAGATCCTGCATCTACTGCTCCTGGTTTTTCTTTGCATTTGGGAGAAGAACAAAATGCTCCTGCCTCACCCAGGAATCATGAAGCTTCTCATGAACAGGTGCCCTTGATTAAACAGATGTTTTCACAAATTGAAGAAAGAAATCAGAGGATGAAGGCCAGCATGGAGGCCCAAGCTTAACATCAAATTACTACTGAACAAACAAGGTTGTTAACTGTAATGGATCTTGAAAAAGATAAGTTTAGAATTGCCCTCTCACATCCTACAGATATGTCAATTGGTCCTTCCAGCAATTTCAACACTATTAATGTGACTGTGGATGTAAAGAAGATTCCTCTAATTGATAAAATGAGCTTGCATATGCAAACAAGTCAATTGATTGTAAATGACCTCACAAAGACTAATGCAATGGCAATAAAGGCAGAGAATATGTTTGGCAAAGTAATTAAACAACTGAAGTTAGAAAAGGCTAACTCAATAGCCTTAACTATTCAAAATGAAGAATTGAAGAAGATTATTATAAAAACTGGCGTAGACCCTGTTAATCAACGTTGTCATTGATGTCAATGTGGCATTGACTGAGATGTCAATATTCTTGAGAACACTGGTTCTAGATGATGATGCCATGACTCTTGGTTGACTAGGATACTGTCAATGAAGATGTCAAGTCACGAAGAAGTCAAACCACTAATGAAGGAAGCCCTAAGTACTTGATCTAATGTTGCATGCACTTGATGATCTAGATCTTAACCAATGATGTCACATGATGATGTCATACACTTGGATGATACTTGATGATGACTTATGATGATCATGGTTGGAGATCATTTGAGGGTTGGAAGACTATTTTGAAGTTCTCCTAATAATGCTGCACTATAACATATCACTGCACCATTATGTGATGACATGAGTGATGCACTCATTGCTGGACATTACCATGATGATGTGGATGTCCTACATGTTCCTATGATGATGAAGAGCCAAATAATGGAGAACACAAACAATGGAGAAGCCAAACAAAGAAGCCATACTGTCCTAATCATCTTCTGCACTAAAGATTTGACTCCAATCTGAAAATTAGTTTTGGGCCGGCTTGGAGGCATCTTTTCTAATGAATCTATACCATCTTAAGAGGATTTCCCTCTTTCTAACAAATATCCTCAACTCTTAACTCCGACATCCTAAATGAATTTTTAAGTTAGAAAAATATTATTTTTTGGCCAGCCGACCTACATTCACACATTCATGTCGGCCTCCCTCCAAACAGACGTGTCCTTTCAAATTTGGAAAACCACTATAAATATGTGGACAAACTTTTCATTTCAGAGACAAAATTTCGAATATTCATCTCTGAGATTTTCGGATGGGCAGAATATAAAAGGGTCGGATTTCAATACAGTTAAGTCTTGGACACTTGTTTAGCTCAGATTGCTGACCTGTAGGGATGCATCGAACCTGTGGGATAACAACAAACCAGTGAAATAATTACACTACATACAGCTACCTGTGGAGCTCATTTCAAGCTCAGATTACAGACTGTGGTGTGTGGACAGTCACAAGATCCGAAAATTGCAGTCTACAAATATAATCTGGGACCTGTGACAAATTGGAGGCTCAGATCTGCACCTCGGATTAGTGATAGTAGTCCTGTGACCCAATTAGCTTTGAAAGCTATTCTTTGAAGAATTTTGTAGCAGCACTTGGAGCATTATTAAAACACTTCTTGGAACACTGAAGCAGCATAATTGAGATCCTTGTTGAAGCATTATTTGGGGTATAATTGAAGCATTTTTGAAACAGCGTGGGAGCTCTACTAAAATCTTGTTGAAGACATTTTTTTGCAGAAGCAGCTCATAGAGTTTGTAAAGTACAACTAAAGCACTCTTGGGCAGATTTTGTGAAGATAGGAACCAGACTTTGAAGACATTTTGGAAATCCTAGTTGAAGCTTCTTGGAGACCTTTGGAGCAGAGTTACAGTAGAAGAGAAGTCTTGGTAAAGTATTGAATAGACCTAACTATAATTGTTGTAACAGAATTGCAGCATTGTTTGATGAGTTCCATGGAGTAGCTCTAATGAAGTGTCTTGAAGGTTTATTGAAAATACCTTATTGAGCTGTCCTTGAAGGAGTCTTGGAGCAGATATTGTAGTCATTAAAGCAACCCTTGAAAGGATTTTGAAGCAACATTTTGTAGACATTTTGAAAGTCCTAGAAGCAGCTAGAAGCAGACTTGGGTTGGCATTGAGGGCAGATTGAAGGATTATCTTTGGAACTTGTAAAGACTTCCTTGGAAGACTAATCTTGGTGTATTTGGAGACTAATTGTATTAGTCCATTGGAGCAACCTTTGAAGACCATTTTAACATCTTGGTGTAGACTTCTTGGTGGAAGTTTTGATATACATCTTGAGGAGGATTTGGAGTAATCTTGAGATATCCTTGAGCAAGCCTTGAAGACATATTGAAGATCTTGAGGAGATAATGTTGAAGACAATGATGCATTGATAAAGCCATCATGAGGTAACTTGAAGAAAGTGTTGAGTATGATGAAGAGCAGCGGTGACACCTTCTACGAAGAAAAGGTTGTCATTGATGACGTGATGTGTAGATTACAATGAAGAGTAAGCTGAAGATTGTCAGGGCTCGTTGAAGAAGACATTGGGAGCCGTAAGTATAACCAAATATATATTGACGAAATGAAGCAGGAGGTTGGAGCCTCATAGAGACAAGGTTGGTGCCTTGGAAGATAAGGGTTGGAGCCCTTGAGGTTGGTGCCTTGGAAGATAGGGTTGGAGCCCTAGAGGATAGGAGTCCTCAAGAGACTAGGTTGGAGGCTGTACCAGATATAGGGTTGGAGCCCTTGAGGTTGGTGCCTCAGAATTGACAAAGTCGAAGCCTTGGAAGTCAAAGTCGGTGCTTGGAAAATACAGGTTGGAGCCTGGGAAATCTAAGAATTGTGTCTTCATCTAGGGTTGGAGCCCTACATATATTGTACTTGATTTATTGTAAAGAAGAAATTAATAAAAGCATTTATTCTTATTGTTCATTTTGTGTTCTAAATATAAGTGATCTAACTGGTAAAATTAACAATTGAAAAGAAATACTGATTCACCCCCCTCTCAGTGTTTCCAACAATTGGAATCAGAGCCAGTAGCTTCACTAAAAGCCTAACAGCTTGAAGGTTGATCATTAGAACACAAATGGCAAAGCCAAGAAAGAATGTCTCCAATCCTCCTAAAGACATGTCTTCCTCAACCATGGAAATTGAAGTAAATCTATTTGCGAAGGCTCCATTGTTCAATGGAAGCTTTGATATATGGGTGGCAAGAATGAGGAATTTCTTGAAGACTCAAGGAATTGAAGTTTGGAAATCAGTGATTACTAATGACACGAAAAATGTTCGTCAGAAAAATTCATATGGGACAAACTTCATGATCTTCACTCAAAAGGAACATTGACAATTATCTCTAGTCAAGAAGATGATGAAAAACAAGAAAGAAGTCCAGAATTTGTCAAGGAAGCTAAAGATAAAAGAGATGACAACAAGGCTAAAGAAGACCTAGAAGATGAAGAGAACAAAGAAGACTTTGAAGAAGATCTTCTGAATAAACTTATGGCGTCCATGGAAGAGATTAACGGTTTGAAAAAGGAAAATGAGGAACTTAAGAGAAAAGGGCAAGATGGTAACCAAGACAAGACACGGAAGGAAGTTGACTTTGTCAAGCTTCAAGTACAAGAAAGAGATGAGGAGCTGTCCAAACTTAAAGAGGAATTTCATCAAAATAAAAGAAAGCATCATGAAGAAATCATATCTATGACAAATCAATTGGATAAGGCAAAGAAAAGGGAAGAAACTTTATCAAGCCACCTTGAACAAAGACTTAAGAGCTTGAACAATCTTGAAGTAGTGATTGGTTAATACAAGGAAGAGGTCTCCTCTCTTAGATCTCAACTAGAAGAAGCAAAGAAACAAGCGCAAGGAGCTGAGAAGGTGATGGAAACTTTGGCATTCATAGAAGGACAAGTTAATGAAGCAGAAAAGGAGAGAAACACCATGATATGCCAACTAGACGAAAAGGATGAAGAAATCTTGAAACTAAAATCATACATCAATCTCCTCAAGGCCGAAACATGTGAAGCTACAAGAATAAAAGAAGAAATGGAAAGCAGTCTAGCAAAGGAGAATGAAGAAGTTTTCATAATGAAATCAAATATCATCTCCCTTAAAATCGAAGCACATGAAGCAACAAGGATGATGGAAGAAATGAAGAAGCAACTACTTATGAAAGATGAAGATTGTGAAAAGTTGAAAGGAGAAATTGTCTTTCTTGAGAAGGAAGTTGAATTGTTGGATAAAAACTTGAAAAGCTCTCAAACCCTAGATGACATCCTAAGTCAGCAAAGGTCTCCCCTTGATAAATCAGGTCTTGGCTATGTAGGTGAATCCTCAAGCAAGAATGATAATGCTTCAAACAATAAAGATGTGAGGAACCTAGAAAGAAATGTTGATGCTCCCAGTTCCAGCAAGGGCAAGGAGAAGAATCAAGACAATGGCGGAAGAAATTCTATTCCAAGGAGACTTGCAGATGGTGTCAAGAATACAAAAGGCAATGAATATCATCAAAAAATCCCAAGGCAAAAAGACTTCAGAAGTACATCAAGGAAAACTCCATCTCCAAGGTACCAAAGTATATTTCTTGGTTATTGCTATTCTTGTACAAACTTTGGGCACATGGCAAAAGACTGTAGGGCATATCACAAAGACAAATATAATGGTCCCCATCAATCTCCTCGAAGCAATTTTGCAAGAAGAAGTCATGATTTCTTATTCATGAACAAAATAGAGTGTTTGAATTGCCATAACATTGGACATATGGCACGCGATTGTAACTTGACTTGGGCCCCTGCACAAGTTAGAACCATGCTAGAGAAGAAAACTACACAAGTATGGAGAAGGAAACAAGTTGAATCCGGAAGTCTCTTGAACACCCCCGCAAACAACACATGTTGTTGATTAGATGAAGTCATCCTTGATATTCCAAGTATTTGATGGTGAAACCTTGCCAAAAAGAGACCATGCATATAGTTAGGGGGAGTTTGTGATTCTTGAGTATTCTTGCAGAAAGTGATCCGTGAGTGGGCCCTATGAAATCCTTGATGAGTTACACATGGACAATCTTGATAAATCATTTGTCGAAAGTAACTCCATTGAAGAAAAACATGATATTATGATGATGCCTTCTACTTGATCAAACAAGGTGAGCAATCCTTCATGAGCTAAAGGAATTTGTGCAGACAGGGGGAGATGGTGCATCACACGAAGAAATACAAACACATCTATCATGGAACATATTGCCAGAAGAAAAAGCACCATGGCAGGGGGAGTAACATACCTATGAAGGACTACAACTCATGAAGAAAAGAAGCAGCTTGACAGGGGGAGTATTTGGGCACCCCGTTTGCCATTGATGTCAAAGGGGGAGAGAGATTAGAAGGGCAAGAATATTGCCATCAATGACAAAGGGGGAGATTGTTAATCAAGGTTGTCATTGATGTCAATGTGGCATTGATCGAGATGTCAATATTCTTGAGAAGCCTGGTTCTAGATGATGATGCCATGACACTTGGTTGATTAGGATACTATCAATGAAGATGTCAAGTCACGAAGAAGTCAAACCACTAATGAAGGAAGCCCTCAGTACTTGATCTAATGTTGCATGCACTTGATGATCTAGATCTTAACCAATGATGTCACATGATGATGTCATACACTTGGATGAGACTTGATGATGACTTATGATGATCATGGTTGGAGATCATTTGAGGGTTGGAAGACTATTTTGAAGTTCTCCTAATAATGTTGCACTATAACATATCACTGCACCATTATGTGATGACATGAGTGATGCACTCATTGCTGGAAATTACCATTATGATGTGGATGTCCTACATGTTCCTATGATGATGAAGAAGCCAAATAATGGAGAACACAAACAATGGAGAAGCCAAACAAAGAAGCCATACTGTCCTAATCATCTTCTGCACTAAATATTTCAGAAGCAGTCACAAAGAAAATTAGTTTTGGACAACTTGGAGGCATCCTTTCCTAATGAATCCTAAACCATCTTAAAGAGGATATTTCCCTCTTTCTAACAAGCCCTCACTCAACTCTTAACTCCAAATATCCTAAGAGAAAATGAATTTTTAAGTTAGAAAAATATTATTTTTTTGGCCAGCCGACCTACATTCACACATTCATGTCGGCCTCCCTCCAAACAGATGTGTCCTTTCAAATTTGGCAAACCACTATAAATATGTGGACAAACTATTCATTTTAGAGACAGAATTTCGCATATTCATCTCTGAGATTTTCGGATGGGCAGAATATAAAAGGGTCGGATTTCAGTACAGTGAAGTCTTGGACACTTGTTTAGCTCAGATTGCTGACCTGTAGGGATGCATCGAACCTGTGGGATAACAGCAAACCAGTGAAATAATTACACTACATACAGCTACCTGTGGAGCTCATTTCAAGCTCAGATTACAGACTGTGGTGTGTGGACAGTCACAAGATCCGAAAATTGCAGTCTACAAATATAATCTCGGACCTGTGTCAAATTGGAGGCTTAGATCTGCACCTTGGATCAGTGATAGTAGTCCTGTGACCCAATTAGCTTTGAAAGCTATTCATTGAAGAATTTTGTAGCAGCACTTGGAGCATTATTAAAACACTTCTTGGAACACTGAAGCAGCATAATTGAGATCCTTGTTGAAGCATTATTTGGGGTATAATTGAGGCATTTTTGAAACAACGTGGGAGCTCTACTAAAATCTTGTTGAAGACATTTTTTTTGCAGAAGCAGCTCATAGAGTTGGTAAAGTACAACTAAAGCACTCTTGGGCAGATTTTGTGAAGATAGGAACCAGACTTTGAAGACATTTTGGAAATCCTAGTTGAAGCTTCTTGGAGACCTTTGGAGCAAAGCTACAATAGAAGAGAAGTCTTGGTAAAGTATTGAATAGACTTTACTATAATTGTTGTAATAGAATTGCAACATTGTTTGATGAGTTCCATGGAGTAGCTCTAATGAAGTGTCTTGAAGGTTTATTGAAAATACCTTACTGAGTTGTCCTTGAAGGAGTCTTGGAGTAGATATTGTAGTCATTAAAGCAACCCTTGAAAGGATTTTGAAGCAGCATTTTGTAGACATTTTGAAAGTCTTAGAAGTAGCTAGAAGCAGACTTGGGTTGGGATTGAGGGCAGATTGAAGGATTATCTTTGGAACTTGTAAAGACTTCCTTTGAAGACTAATCTTGGTGTATTTGGAGACTAATTGTATTAGTCCATTGGAGCAACCTTTGAAGACCATTTTAACATCTTGGTGGAAGTTTTGATATACATCTTGAGGAGGATTTGGAGTAATCTTGAGATATCCTTGAGCAAGCCTTGAAGACATATTGAAGATCTTGTGGAGATAATGTTGAAGACAATGATGCATTGATAAAGCCATCGTGAGGTAACTTGAAGAAAGTGTTTGGGTATGATGAAGAGCAGCGGTGACACCTTCTACGAAGAAAAGGTTGTCATTGATGACAGTGATGTGTAGATTACAGTGAAGAGTAAGCTGAAGATTGTCAGGGCTCGTTGAAGAAGACATTGGGAGCCGTAAGTATAACCAAATATATATTGACGAAATGAAGCAAGAGGTTGGAGCCTCATAGAGACAAGATTGGTGCCTTGGAAGATTAGGGTTGGAGCCCTTGAGGTTGGTGCCTCAGAATTGACAAGGTTGGTGCCTTGGAAGATAGGGTTGGAGCCCTAGAGGATAGGAGTCCTCAAGAGACCAGGTTGGAGGCTGTACCAGATATAAGGTTGGAGCCCTTGAGGTTGGTGCCTCAGAATTGACAAGGTCGGAGCCTTGGAAGTCCAAGTCGATGCTTGGCAAGTACAGGTTGGAGCATGGGAAATTGAAGATTGGTGTCTTCATCTAGAGTTGGAGCCCTACATATATTGTACTTGATTTATTGTAAAGAAGAAATTAATAAAAGCATTTATTCTTATTGTTCATTTTGTGTTCTAAATATAAGTGATCTAACTGGTAAAATTAACAATTGAAAAGAAATATTGATTCACCCCCCTCTCAGTATTTCCAACAATTAGTGACAAGACTGCTGTGTAGAAATTCATGCAAAGTACTAAGGTAGAGATATCTACATTAGGGAAGAAATTGAAGTTACCTACTGGTGAACATTCAATGGCTACAGAAGTTGCAGAGGTAGAGAAGGAAAAGGAAAAGTTGTTGCAGCAACTCATGCAGAAGGATGAAGAACTTTCTAAAGTAAAGCAGACTGCAATTTCATTACAAAATCATATTGATAATCATAACTGTACTTTTGTTTTTCCTACAGGTGATGAAGACCCACAAACACAAATTATTCAATTAAATACTGAGTTGCAAATGGCTGAAAGAGATAGAAAGAAAGCTCAAACAGATCTGGAGACTGCAACAAAATTGATGAAGGTCATAGAAAATGAAGCAGATAAATACAAAATGGATTTCCGAAATGATGAAGCTGAGATTAAGAGTCTCAAAGAAAGAATGAAAGGTAATTTGTCACTAATACAAGCTAAAGATATCATTTGGATTGATATCATTTCAAAATTGAAATCCAATTGGTGCTTCCTGATGATAATTGCAAAAGAAAAAAGCCTTATTGTGGAGTGTGAAGAACCAATTATGTCTGATAAGCAAAAAGGGATTAACAGAGCCATTTGGGCCAAAAGATTTATTGATTTTATCAATTCCAAATCAGATCAGTGGTTATAGGAGAATGATATGCAGGACAAAATGTTATATGTAGTGGAAATTAATAAAATGATTATTAGGAATGATCTCAGAAAAGCCGCAGAAAAGAAACTAATGGAAATCAAAGAAGCAGTAAGTCAATTTGATAAATATTTTGATAAAATGACAAGGGTAGGCTTACCATCATGTTGGGGAGCTAAAGGAAATCTTTTGCCATGGAGCTCTTATGAGAATTTACTGGTGATGACAAACAACAAGATTGATAACAAACATGAAAAGACTCAGGTGCTTAAAGGAGAGACAATGGTCAACTTCTTGCAGAGACATTTTCAACTCTTGTGGATGGTAAAAACTCTTTTCTCTGAAAGGCCTTCTTATGACCGAATTACTGCATTCAGATTGGAATATCACAATCTGAACATTCATCCAGGACAAAGGTAGAAATATGGAAAAAGTGCAAAGCTTGGACAATTGACCTACGAAAAGGATCAACAGCAAAGAAAGACAAATCAGTTGACCAAGGAAAAGAAGCCACATCATTAGCAATTCCTATAGATTAGGATATTTATTTTATGTTATTTTCTGAAGACAATGTAATTGTAATAAAACATTTTCAAGGCATGTAATAGACAACCTTCGAAGTCTTGAAGTAGTTTTGGTAGTTAGGATTGGTTACATCAGTTCCAAACTGCTTTTTACTGTATTTAATGTAATTTTCAAGAGGAAGAAAGGTTCCGAGTTTTGGACCTCCAGACAAATATTTTTGTACTCAAAGATTCAAAGATTAATGAATGAGTAAGCAAGTTTCTGGCATTTTGTTCATGTTGAAATGTATTCCAGTTTTCATTATGTATTTCCATCTATGAATAAAATAAGGTTATGAGCAGCAGGTCTCTTCTTACTTCTGTGTATAAGAGTTAAAAAACCTTATTTGGCGCTCCTTTGTTTTAACTATTTCTTTCATATATTTCTTCTGGGGTTTGGAATGATATTTTATGAATAAAGCAGCATATCAGTTTGGACTTCTTCTTACATTTTCTTCTAGTCACTTGATTCAACATCAACAAATGGTAGCATTGTGAAGCATTCATAATATTTGATATTTAAGGGTTTGATTATAAATACTTGAGGGTTAATAAAACAAAGACATAAAAATTTGTGACATAATCATAAAATGTCTTAAGCACATATTTCTTATCACAGCTAAGGGATTGTCTCTTAAGGTGCAACAAAATCAATGGGGCACTTCCTAAGTCACATGACACGACGACACGAGACACGGAGGACACGTAAATACGAGTATTCAACACGAGACATAACGACCCTGGAAACAAGACACGAGGGACACGTTTTATATATATATAAGATACTGAAATACAATGCCTGATCCATATAGATTTGAATCATGATGATATCTATTTAGTATTTAGTATACACTATTTACTATTTAGTACTTTACTAGTTAGTTTATTAATTTACTATATCAATGATGTTCACAGTTCAATGTTCATTGTTCATGTTATAACTTCTATTATCAACTTCAAATAGGTTCAATCATGTTCAAACTTCACATAAGGTAGTTTATAAATTATAAATTTATGTGTTCAAACTTCACTGTTGGCTAGAGCGTTAATCGAGCTTCCCCTCCCTTTAGACCTCGAAGGTGTTGTGAGCAGTGAGCACATGACGGGGAGGTGGGCTTTTTATTTCAACACACGACCTATACGTGGTCACTGGTGTATAATAAAGTTAAGTTCCATAGGCGCTATAACACAACTCATAGGAAATTTAAGTGCTCCAAACTCTCAGCAGAGCACGCGAACGCTCATCTCTTGCATCTCCAAGTCCAGGTCGATGTGAAGTTGTGAACTGTGCTCTCAATGTGAAGTTCTGAGCATTTTGCTCGAATATGATGGAATTCCTCACACTGCACAACAAATTTGATTTTGGCAGCAAGCAAACTCGACTTTGGCGACGAACAATGACAAAAAAAACCCAAAAATAAACCATGTTGCAGGTTTTAAATGTTACTTTTCATGGGACACGTGTCCTAATAGCCAAAATCGTTAGGGCACATTTTTGCCATGTCCAAAACATGTGTCTTGATTGGAGGACACGAAGAAAAACGTTTTCGACACATTTTAGGGCACATTCCGTGTCTGACACGTAAAATACGCGACACGAGACCCTGAGGGACGTGTCTTGTGACTAAGGGCACTTCATGGTGGCATGCCCTTCCATAGTGGGCTTTGGTATGTACAAGTGTCTCCAAGCTCAATAGGGGGGTAGCCAAGGACCCTATTAGGTGGTTTCAACCTCTAGAGTGGGTGACATGTTCGTGGTACATCCTTCAAATGTAAGGTGGAAAATGAAATAATAATGGAGCAAAGTGGGAATCAGGGGAAATCATCCAGACCACATGCCATGGTTCATGGGTAGCTATAATAAGGGAAGCCCACATGTAGGTATGTGAGTGTAGGAGGGAGCAAATCGTGGTACATGAGTTTCCCCCGACCTTTGTGTTTCCACCCTTCTCTATATTCCTTTTGCCTTTTATTGTTTTTTCTTTATAACTGCTCGGGGCTTCAAGGGATGAGAGCATGATATGTGAAGTGAACAAAGTTTGTACTTCTCGTTAAATACTCCAAAAGACTTGGAATATGAAAATCTCTATTGATGATACAAATATTATATATTAAAATGTATGAGTAAGAATGAATGAATGATTTATTGTTACAAATGAGGTCTGCTTATATACGTAGACATGTGCCTCTTCACGAAAGGTCATGTCTCATCAAACATGCCTCGTAGTACTAATTACTAATTAACTAATCATTATTTATGGGTTACATTATTTATATTATTTTACTCATAACATTGCCTTCCTCCTCAAAAAGCTTTGTCCTCAAAGCTTGTCGATGAAAGACCTTGATCTCTTTTTCTACTACGAATGTCTTCTCATCTTGGGGCAATCATCCTTGTCGATACAAGTTGATATGATCCTCTAAGTGACAAATAGAACTATTGCACTGAGAAGGGATCAGACCATCCTAGATCAATCTTTTGTGGAATCTTGCGATGACTGACAACTTGTGATGAATTGTTATCACATGAGTGGATTGCACCGACATTACTATTCTTCAGAACATCTGTTTGTTGTTTCTGTTCTGAATACGTAGCTTGATCGAGTTGTCTACTCCCGTGATTTGGATGTTGATAGGGAACTTTTTTGGTTTGACTTTCCCTTAGGTGTGTGGAAACTTTTTGATTTTCTTCTAGCAAGGATGTTGTTGAGTTGGTTACAAAACCTTCACATAGGATGTTCATCGTTTGAACTACAACATCTAAGTTTGTAATTTTTTCAACTTGCTTGTCTTCTTCTTTAGTTGTGACATTCACTGCATTAGTATCGGTTTCTTTCTCTTCAACTTGGACTTCTACATTCGATGCTTTATTTTTGACAAGTTGTTGCACCTTGTTTTCCAACAACTTCTTATCCTTCTTAAGCTTTTTTATTTGTGTTAGTAATTTTTTCGCTATGGTCTTTTAGTCGCGAAACAACTTCATTTTTTTCAACAGTGATTTTGTCAACTTCTCTTTGCATATTTTGTACTGCCTTTTTACCTTCTTGAAAACTTACTTTGGGAATTTGGCTTCAAGGTAATGACCTGTAGCGTTATTTTTTTCTTTTTGTGGGAGAATGTCAAAAACTTCATTTTCGTATTTAGGATAAAAGATCCTAAAGTTTCCATCCAGGGTGAACCCAACACAATGTCACTATCGTCAAAAAGTAAGTCTTTCATGGTAAATTGAGAGATAAAGATATAATCCCCGATATTTAGTTGTAGATTTTTTATGTCGTATTTTTTTTTTTTTGGTCAAAAAAGTCTAATTTTTCAGTTAGATTTGACTAAGGAATCACCAACTGGTTTGCAGTTTTATGGTTTATATAATTTTTATCTTCAGCGGGCGATATAGCAATAGTGACATATTTTCCAGCGAGATTTCCTTTAAATTTAAATAGCACTTTAGCGTCGATGGGTAAGGTTTCTAAAAATCTTCCCTCTTTTATTTTCGAGTTAGGCTCCATTTTTTGCCTTGAATATTCTTATACTTATATCTTTTACACCTTCTAATGAATCACTCCTTTTATTTTTATAATCTTTTAACCTTTCAAATTGGAGGTCTTGTATTATTTTTTTCCAAATAATATTGGCAGCATATAGAAATATAAGCGTACGGATTGTATGGAAAAATGAACAGTGGCACATCAGCGGTGGTGATTGTCAACGCTGGTCAGGGTCGGGTTGAATGGTGGACGATGGACGATGGTAGCGGTTGGCGGTTTGCAGTGAGGGGCGATGATTATGGTGTGCGGTCGACGGGGATGGAGGTAATGGTAAGAGGGTTTTGACAGTAGTAACGCAAGGTGTTGTGGCCGCTGCATTGTAGGTTATGTGCCGAGGAAGAGGCTGAATAATAACGCCAGACGGGTGTCAACGATAACAAATCCTCCTGGTGGCTAGACGGGGTTGGCGGCGACCGAGTGATTTGCGCAACAATTATCCAGTGGCTGAAGTGAGATGAGCGTTTTTAGTCATCAACAGTAATCAGAATTATCACTCACCGTCCTTAAAAAACATGTAGGCGGGGCTGTGTGTCGTGACGCTGCAATCGTGACTGTGTAATCGGGCTGGGTTTGTCTATGGTGGTCCTCGACAGTGAGGTAAGGTCTGCTTTTCTTAATTTTTATTATTATTATTATTTTTTTAAATACTAATATTTTTTTATTCTTTTTTTTGGTTTTGTCTTTTTCTTTTATATATCTCTATTTTTTTTATATAGTTTCCTTCTTTTTTTTCAGTATATCTTATTCTTTTTTTTTCTTTTTCTAATGTATCTCTTTTTTCTTTTCTTTATATTTATTTTTATTTTTTCTTTAATGGCCAAAGGCCTAACAAGGAATCGACAGAATGGAGAACCACTGATTCTATAGCGAAATGCTTTGACGATAACGACGTTAACGAATTTGGTGGTCAAGGACCTGGATCGAAGAGCGTGGCTTTGTGCAGTGGTAAGTGACCAAAAGATCAAACTACTCTGATACCAAATGAAGTGAACAAAGTTCGCACTTCTCGTTAAATACTCTAGAAGACTTGGAGTATGAAAATATCCACTGAGTATACAAATATTATATATTAGAATGTATGAGTCAGAATGAATGAATGATTTATTGTTACAAATGAGGCTTGCTTACATACCTGGCATCAAAGAGGCAACAAGGGAAAAAGATGTGTGATCTGTCAAAGATCAAATGCTTTTAGTGCGGCGAACTTGGACATTTCGCCAGCAATTGTCCTTTGAAGAAGGACAAGGAAGCTTCTAGTTCCAAGGTGGTTGTAGGAGACGATGGCTCCGATGATGACGTAGCCATGAGCGCTGATGAACCACGAAAGTGGGGCGATATTGATCTGTAGAGCAACTATAGAGTGGTGACAGGATCCTTGAGTAGCCCAACTCTTGGATCACAACTGCGCTACAGGAGCCTTAAGACAGTAGCAAGGAATGACTGTAGTAGTGGGTGGAAAGATCAAGGATGAAGCAAAGGCAGAGGTTGAGATGCTGGAGAGGGAGCAGCACAATGCATATGTAGCAGTAGCGTAGAGGCCGCAACGTAGAGGAGGCATGCTTACGCAGTGCAGATTTGCAGCATCGCAGTGGCTTCAGGAGGGCATCGCAGAGTAACAGCTTATGGAGCTTCAGTGATGAGATGCAGCCCGACTGACTTGTTTGTCATTGGGCAGTGGTCCTTCAGTTGTTTACTCTCAGCAACTAAGTTGCAATGCAATAGTTAGCAGTGGAAGTGCTATGAGCAGCACGATGCAACAATTTGAGAGGGAGCTGTAGTACGAATGTAGCAGTGGCGATGGCAGCGTCATGGGCAGCAGTATAGAAGAGCAACAACAACGCAGTGATGAAGGGCAGCAGGCCAAGCATCAACGCAGAGTTCAACACCAGAGATTAGAGCAGTACTTTGGGGTGAAGTTTTTTGCTAGAGCACATTCCTCGCTAAGAGGGAGTGTTGAGATTTTGGGGTGTTGGGGTAGCATTGGATGTGCTCCAACTCCCAAACTTTGTGGAGGGACTAGAGTACATAAGATCTCCAAGGCTCAGAAAGCGTTTTAAGAAATTCCATCTGGTTTAAGAGATATTTAATTAATTAATCTTTTTAATTAAGGACCCTAAGTCTAACATAGGAAAATTAAAAGATTAAAGTTAATTAAATTAAACATGTGATGAGAATGACTTAAGTGATGCGTATCAAGCAACTTCTAATCTTAGTTGTCGATTAGAGATTAGATCACGATCGTTGAAGTTTCAACGAGAAAAGTATAAGAGAAGGGCTTGGGGTGAGGTAGAGAACACACACACTAGAAAAGCATTGAAGCTAAACTCGAATTCTAGGGCGTGGTTTGCTAAGAATTTCAAAAATGTTTCAGCTGTAGTGAGGGGCAGTATTGGCTTGGGGGATGGTGTACTCCCAGGCCAAGAGTACAACAAGGGCAGAGAAGCAACATACCAAGGCAACATAGAGGCAGCAACTATGCAGTCAAGCCGAGTACCCAGCAGTGGCAGCGCAGAGGCATCAGGAGCCACGCAGGGCTGACACAAGCCTAGAAAGGGCTACGCAGAGGCAGCAGGAGGCTTGGATGGCTGACGCAGGCCCAGTCAAGGCAGCGTAACACCAGCTAGGGTGACGCATGGCATTCCTGAGTAGCGCAGAGGCTGACGTAGGCCAGAAAGGGCTGACGTAGTAGGCTTCAAAGCAGCGCTGGATTTCTAGAGGCCGGAAAGGGCTGGGTTCTGTAAATCCCGTTTGAGGGTGTGAATCAATCAATTTTTTTAGTCTCCGGGATAGAGGTATTGCTGCAAGTTTATTTCTCTGTTGGGTTAACCAGTTTGGTGCCCAGGATTGTTGTACTTAGAATCTGCTTAACAATAAAAACCTTCCAGAAGCCAACAACACTGGTTTCCCCGCATTGGGTTTTTCCAGGGACAGTTGTCTATAAAATCCTTGTGTGTCACTTTATCTTTGAGCATGTTATTCAGTTTAGGTCTGCATGTGTAGGCTGTTAATGCATTTACTTTGATGTTAATGCTGAAGTTTTTAATTTATAACTTATGTAAGTAGGAGAAGTAAATAAAGAATTTAACAGTAGGGTTTTTGTTTAGTAAATTCAGAAATTTTCACACTCCAGTCTTCATCGTTTAGAACCCTCTGCACCAATTAACTCTAGTCATCCTGCTACTGTCATTAAGGGTTCCCATAGCTCGTATGTGATCCAAGAGTTTGGGCACCTCAAGGATCCCACCCCCTTACCATCTATAGCTTATTCTACAGATCTATGTCGCCCCACCTATTCTCCCGAGGTACATGAGCACTCATGGCCACATTGTCATCACTTCCATCATCACCCTTGGCTACTGTAGCCTTTGAATCGAAATCTTCCTTGCCCTTCTTCCTCAAGGGACAAGTTGTGGCGAAATGTCCCAGTTCACCAGATTTGAAGCACCAAACCTTTGAGAGGTCTTTCTTCTTCTTCCCTCCTTGTTGCTGTTGTCCCTTAGATGCGAGACCCACATCTTCCTCCTCCTCCTTTATCTTGAGTCCTCTGCTGCTGCTGCTCATCTTGGTCATTCTCCTGATCTCTTATTCACGAAGAGCTTCGCACATGTTTTCCAAAATTGGGAGATTTTCTCTGCCCAAGATGCCTTGGACAAAGTTCTCCCACTCTTCAGAAACTGCATTTAGGGTCGTTCTAACCATCAGACCTTCGTTAGAAGTGGCCCCCATGGCAACCAGCGGATCACGGATTTCCTGCAACCTTGTGAGGAAGGGATCAATTTCCTCTCCGTTCAACATCTAAAACAGTCGAAGCTTATTTTCCAGAAGTATTCTCCTCTGGACAAAAGTTCCTTGATACAATGTGGTCAAAGTCGTCCACATCTCATTTGCTATTTTTTCTCAGCAATGTGTGGGACCACATGATCCTTAACCCTGTCCAGAATCAAGCGCTTTGCCCTTGCTTGCGCTTCCTCATACTTCTTCAATGGATCAACTATCCAGAGGGATAGCTACAACCTTCTCGGCATGATAGGATTCTGGCGTTCCATATGACGAAGTTAGATGCTCCATCTAACCTGTCCTAATCGCTCAATCCACGAGAATCCATCTCTGCCAAAAAAAAATATGTCGAAGCAGATACTCTTCTCCCTTCTTTTGCTGCTGCTCTCAGCAAGAGACTCGGATCTAGGTTTCTTGGCGATAGAAACCCTCTAGAGAATACGCTCCCTCTGACAAGTGATTTCCCTCCCGGAAATCCTATGCCAGCCGCTATTGAATCAATCCTCTCCAATCACTTTGCTTATCAGATCTTCAAACTTCTTGGCTAGAAAATCTACTGAGGAACTGTTTAACCTACTTTGTCAACCTTGCTAGACATTGTTCTGCACCGGCAGAAACAATGCCCCACCAACAACTTCGAAGAACTAGACTGCCCTTCTAGCCTCGACAACTGGCACAATGTTATCCCCTCTTAGACTACGTCACCCTTTTGGGCCTGCGTGAGGTCTACGTGAGCTAGATTGGCTCTGTGTCACCCTTGTGGGTTTACATGAGCCACTACGCCAGCTCTGCATGAGCTAGATAGGCTTTGCGTTACCCCTCCTAGGCCTGCGCTGTCCCTCCGGTGTTGCGCTGCCCCTTCTAAGATCTGTGCTGTCACAACCACCTTCCTGCAGCAAACTTCACCTCTTTGTTGATTGCTTCAGCTCTCCTTGATCTGCAATAACTCTAATACCATGTGAAAATTTCTGAATTCACTTAACATAAATTCCACTGTAGAAATCTAGTTTATTTCTCCTACTTGTGTTTTTAAATTAACAATCTCTTTTCAGAAATATTCAGAAAACATTGAAGTAAACACACTGCAGCCTACACATACATACAAATCAAGTACTGAAGAATTAAGCACATTTGACAAAGGACACACTAGATTTTTCGGACAAATGTCCCCGAAAAAACCCAATGCAGGAAAATCGGTGCAACAACTCTTGAGGGTTTTATTATTATGCAGTTTCTGAATACAAACTAGGGTACCAGTAGTGGTTTACCCAACAGAGAAAATCCCGACAGATGTACCTCTATCTCCAGAGACAGATAATATGGCTAATTCAGTTGAGGATGAAGAAACCCCACTGGTGCTTACGCAGTCACTATGTCACACTTCAGTGTGCCTGTATCACCCCTCCTGGATTGCGCTGCCTCTCTGGTACGAATCTGCCTCTCTGTAATTGTATTCTCAGCCTCAGATTCAGAAATCCCACTGACAAACTGCCCCTCGTTGCACTGCAAGCACTCGAAAATTCTCAGCAAACCACTCACTAGAATTTCGACTTAGCTCAAGTGCTACCGCTATGTGTGTGTTCTCCAACTGACCCCAAGCCTTCCTTTAATACTTTTCTCGTTGAACAATCAACGGTCGTGATCTAATCTCTAATCGACGACTAAGATTAGAAAAGACTTGATGCTCGTCACTTACAACATTCTCACCCACATGTCTAAATTAATTCACTTTAATTATTTAATTTCTCAAAGTTAGACTTAGGGTCTCCATTAAAATAGTTAATATTTTGAATAACTTAGGTTCCGGGTGGAATTTCTCCAAACGATTTATGGGTCTTCGAGATCTCATGTGTTCTAGCCCCTCCACAAAGTTTTGGAGCTAGAGCACATCCAATGCTACCCAAAAGTCAACATTCTTCGATGATACAAATGACAAAACCTACCTTCTATATATAGGAGTCTAAGGGGTCACAATATAACAATATGGGGACCACATGGGCACAACAATAACAATAATGGGGCTACACCTATGGGGCACGATAATAACAATATGGGGACTACATGGGCACAACAATAACAATAATGGGGCTACACTAACAATAACAATAAGGGGCTACACTAGTATTATAGGGACCTAACAGACAAGAGTCAGAAGGAGATTCGATGATCGAGAGTTGTGCCATTCAAGATGGAGACAGGATGGGTGATGTGGGTCTAGGATGTATTGTTTGTAACAGGACTTAGATATAGCATGATATCTGTCTCGACTCTCGATGATCGAGAAGAAGGGATTTGAGGTCTTATTCCAGGATGGGAAGGTAAGACTTAGACCCAGAGGGTCTAGCTCCGCAAGTATTGTGCTTGGAGTTAGAGAGCATGGTCTATATAGGTTGATGGGCAAGCCTATAAATCATGGGAAGAAGCATTGGGTGGACCAGGTACACATACCAAAGAAGCATGTGTAGGTGCAGGCTTTAAAGGGGCAGTACATGTTCCAAAGAAGAAGGTCCAGTATCCAAAGGCTCAGAGGGAGTCGCATTTTAACAGGAGCTTGCAGATTCAAAGGGAGACTTTGCAACCCAAGAAGAGAGCATGGTCAGTTGGGAGCAAGGATGCTCCTACAACTGCCAAGAAGGAATCATGGAGAGAGTGGAAAACATTCCAGGAGAAGAAGAAGAAGCAGGATGTTTTCAGTGACAACAACACTTTCGAGAGAGGCATAGTTCCTACTACAAAGATTGCTGCAATGGTGAGCATCAGGAGTTGGGCGAGTGTTGAGAGTAGTGATGAGGATCATGAGTAACTTCCTAGTCTTGGAAGTACCTCCCTCTTAGTGAAGGAGTTTTGATTTTTGAGTAGCTTGGGAGGTACTCCAAGCTCTAGGGTTCAGGGTTTGGAGGTTGGAGCACCACAAGAGTCACTTGTGGGCTTGGAACTCAAGGTTGGGGTTTTGCACCCATTAATGTTTGGGTTGAAACCATGGAGCATTTTGGACATGTAATGGATGGAGATGATAGAGGATGGCGAGGAGAATCCAACACTTCAAGAATCGTCAAAATCCGAGTTGTCCTTAGTGATTTATGAATTTTTGAAGTTGACAATAGATTTTTGGACAGTCAAGTCAAGTAGGCTTGAAATGGTTAAGTCTAAAAGACATGTTTATTGATGAATTCGTGGGGACCTTGTAAAGTCTATATATACAAGGTGAGAGATGTCATTTTAGAGCATCAAAATGTGCATATATCTCTTTTTAAACACATCTAAGGCATCAGATTTCAAAGGAGGACAAGACATGGAGGTTTAGGGCTGTTTTGGGCATGGTTATCCTTCGCCACATGTGTGATTTTACCTCAAGTATGTGAAAATTTACAACCAGTTGCAGTGATAGATTTATTTCTCCTACTTATTACTTCAATAAGTTATTATTCAGAAGTCTTCTGGCAAATATCGAAATAAATACTACTGCAACATTCACAATTATATATGCAGAGAAATAAATAGTAGAGAACATAAGCACAAGAATCAATCACATGTACACAGTTATTTTTTGGACAATTGTTCCCGGAAAAACCCAATGTGGGAAAATTGGAGCAATAGATGAGGGTTTTATTAATTCTTCAACAAATGATATTTTTACAGGGAAAATATTTGGCAGATAAATTCTGAACCACCTGAGACTGAATACCCAACTTACTCGGACAAATTTCTGATACCCAGAACAACCCCTGCAAGCCCTTGCGTCAGTCTGCGTGATTCTCTGCATAGTCCCAACGTTGGACTGCGTGAATCTGCGTGGAGATTGCGTGGTGTCTCTGCACTGTAGCCTCAAGCTACCTTCAGTGACCCTTTGCTGCTCTCCGACCCTGATCTCGATCATCCTCGACCTCCTCCTCCTCCTGCTTCTGCAACTCTTCCACTGAGATCGAATTCTACACCGAAATGGATCTCCTTCGGGTACTGAGTGTGTGCCCGACTTATTTTTCAAATGACCCTCAAGCCTTCTTTTATAATCTTCCTGTTGGAGAACCAATGACCCAGATTAAAAGATTAATCAATGGCTAATATTAAATATTGACTTGATCTATTTTTTCTAGAAGATTCACACTCTAACTTATTAATGGCCTTTAATTATTTCCTTGTCCTAAGTTTGGACTTAGGGTCTCCATTAAAATAATTAATTATTTTAATAAGTCTTGAACCGAGTGGAATTTCCACAAACTGTTTCTGGGTTCTTTGGAATGCTGCTATCCAAGCCGCCATGCAAAGTTTGAGACTTGGAACACTTTCGGATGCTACAAAAATCAACACTTCCTCTTAGTGAGGAAAGTGTTCCAACAATATGCCTGCTACATGCTGCTCTGATTCTAAAGCACCCTCTACGCTGCTGCCCCCTGTACCGCTGCCTTTAACACTGCCATTGTCACTTGTTGCATATGTATCACAGCGCCCTCTGAATACTGAACCCTCCATTCCTGCTACTGGAAGGGGTTCTTCATCATCCCCATCTTCTCTCTGAAGTAGACAAACTTTGTTTTTCCTAGAGCCTTGGTGAGGATATCTGCCACCTATTGTCTTGTTGGAGTGTACTGCAATTGAATAGCTCCACGATGTATCCAGTCCCTGATGAAGTGACACTGGATGTCAATATGTTTCGACCTATCATGAAATACAAGATTTTCAAAGAGCTTTATACAACTCTAATTATCACATAAAATGTTGGTCGCTTCCATTTTCTCTTTGAGTAGATTTACTAACAGTTTCCTAAGCCATACGGCTTCACACGAAGCTATGCTAGCTGCCATATACTCTGCCTCTGCTGAACTCAGTGCCATAGACTTCTGTTTCCTACTGCACCAGGAAGTCATTCCTGATCCTAGACTGAAACAATATTGTTATGAACCTAATTCATAACTAATGTAATAAATATAGTCATTAATAGAATAAATACAAATAAATGTAATTACTAGCTAATCAATTAGGATTATGTTAAATAGTCATTAGGTTAATGAAAAGGCATGTCTAAAAGGCATGCCCATTCGTGAAAAGGCACCTGCATAGGTATAAAAGCAGGGCTTCATTGTAATCATTCAATCGTCTTATATCATATCATATCAATAAATATTTATTATTATAAATACCTCGTGTATTTTTATAATTAAAGTTGTTTTTGCTATTAAGTCAACAAATCTACAAGTCTTGCTGCTACAGTAACCAGATCTACGAATTCCGCTGCTACAGTGGTATCAGAGGCATATCGGAGCCATATTAAGGACAAGTTAAAGCAATGGCACACAACATCGTTCTACAAGCCTACGAACGTAGTTTACAAGCCTATGGACATAGTCTACCACACTATGTGTCATTACATGAAGATCCCAAAAAAATTGAGCAGATTAGAAAAATTCAAGAAAAGCTTCAGCAATTAGAGAATTCATGTGTAGAATTCACAAATTCATGTGCAGAAGTCACAAACAGTTTTAAAAAAATTTCTGCAGTAATCCATAAGAGAGAAGATGAACAATTTCATAAAAATGTGGAAAAAGGAAAAGAAGAAAATCATGAGAAACAAAAAAATGAAAAATGTTGTAATAATGAGAAGGCAGTTAGTTATGCAAAAGGAAAATCAAGTAGAACATCCATGGTAAATTCAAGTAAATACATTCCCCCACCAATGCGTAATAAAGGAAAACAACCAACTTCCGCTGCTTGTATAATTTTTCAATAATGCTTCCTTGAAACCAGGTTCTCCCTTTTATATATATATAATCTAACTTCTCTTTTTTGATGATGAACCTTTACATACATAGAAGTACAAATTCAAATAAAAGGAAAAGGTTCATCATCAAAAAAGAGAAGTTAGATTATATATATATAAAAGGGAGAAACTGGTTTCAAGGAAGCATTATTGAAAAATTATACAAGCCAAGGTATCTGTGGTGAATTACACAACCCAAGATGACAAATGCCAGATGAAGGAAATTGTTAGAATTAAGCTTTGAGGACAAAGCTTTTCGAGAAGGAGGCAATGTTATGAACCTAATTCATAACTAATGTAATAAATATAGTCATTAATAGAATAAATACAAATAAATGTAATTACTAGCTAATCAATTAGGATTATGTTAAATAGTCATTAGGTTAATGAAAATGCATGTCTAAAAGACATGCCCATTCGTGAAAAGGCACCTGCATAGGTATAAAAGCAAGGCTTCATTGTAATCATTCAACCGTCTTATATCATATCATATCAATAAATATTTATTATTATAAATACCTCGTGTATTTTTATAATTAAAGCTGTTTTTGCTATTAAGTCAACAAATCTACAAGTCTTGCTGCTACAGTAACCAGATCTACGAATTCCGCTGCTACAAATACCCACTGGTACTCTTCCAATCAATTGAACTTCCAACCCAATCTGCATCAGTAAAACCATTCAACTTGACATCATTGTCACAAGTGTACTTCAATCCAAGCTTGACTATTCCTCGAAGGTACCTGAGAACATGTTTGGCTGCTGCCCAATGTGCCCTTTACGGTTCCACCATGAACTGACTTAGGGTATTAACAGCATAACAGATGTCTGGCCTTGTATTTACCAGATACATCAATGACCCTATGAGCTGTCTGTACAACATAGGATCAACTTCCTCATCATCGGACGTGTCGATTTTCCTCCTGTTGGTAATCATTGGAGTGGTCATGGGTCTACAATCCTCCATCTGAAATCTCTTCTGTAGTGTATCTTCCTTGACCAAGGAAGATCTCCCCATTCTGCTGCCAAACTTCCAACCCCAGAAAATAGTGTATTCGTCCTATATCCTTCATGCCAAACTCTTCAGCTAAATTCTTCTTGCAATCTATGATGAGCCTTGATGATCCTGTCAAGAACAGACCATCCACATACAATACCAGTATCAATGGCTCACTCCCTACTCTCAGATAGTAGAGATTGGGATCTGCATCACTCTCGACGAATCCCATCTTCTGCAGATAGCTGTCAATCTGACCATACCAGGCTATGGGAGCTTGCTTCAGTCCATATAATGCTTTCTTCAATCTGCACACATGAGTTTTCTGATCATCTGTCTCAAAGCCCTCTGGTTGTTCTATATACACTTCTTCTTCTATCACACCATTCAAGAATGCTGTCTTGACATCCATTTGGTGAATTTCCCATCCCATCTGCACAGTAAGGGATATCACAGACCTAATAGATATGTATCTGGCTACCGAGGCGAAGGTTTCTTCATAGTCTATTCCTTCCTTCTGAGCATACCCCTTAGCCACGAACCTGGCTTTAAATTTCTCGATGTTGCCATCTCCAGCATGCTTGATCTTGTAGATCCACCTAGATCCTACAACAGATCTCTCATGTGGTCTGGGTACTACTTCCGAGACATCATTTGTCATGATGGAACTATACTCTTCCACCATTGCATCAACCCATACCTAGTGCTGAGCAGCTTCCCGGAAATTGGAGGGTTCTCCGACTTGAGCAACCAAGGCTTGATACCTCTCAGGCTGCTTACGCTGTCTCTTCTCATTCCGGGGATTTCTAACAAAATCTTCTGCATCCTTCAGAATCTGTTTAAGTTCCCTGCTCGTTCTTCCACTAGTGGTGGGTGGATTTACCGGCTCTCCTTCTTGCAAATCCTTAGGAGACCCATCCTTTGGATCACTATGCCTTAGAGAGGCAACTGAATTTTCTGTTTCTAGTTGCTGGGGCTGGATCAGAGGCTCTTCCTCTGACTATGTAGCAAAAGGCAATTCTCGTGATCTTCTGAAGGCTTTCTCCCCCATAAATTCCACATCTCTTTGCACCACTACTTTCCTGCTCTCAGGAACGTAGATGCGATAAGCCTTTGCATTCTCGTTGTATCCTACTAAATACCCGCTTTCAGCAGTCATCTCCAATTTCTTCCTCTTCTCACTGGGTACATGACAATAAGATGTATTGCCGAAGATCCTAAAGTGACTTACTTCGGCCTTGTTGCCTGTGAAGACACTTTCTGGCGTGATCTTTCCCAGTGTAGTGTGAGGAGTTCTGTTATGAATGTAGACAACTGTCTTACACACTTCAGCCATAAGAATTTGGGCATGTCTTGGTCATATAACATAGCTCTGGTTGCTTCAACAATAGTTCGGTTCTTCCTTTCTGCCACTCCATTCTGTTTCGGATTGTATGGAGCTATCCATTCTCTTTTGATGCCTTTCCTTGCGCAGAAACCAGTGAATTCTTTTGCTATTTATTCACCTCCATTATCTGATCGCAATACCTTGATCCGCTTCCCTGTCAGATTTTCCACCAGATCTTTGAACTCTTTAAATCGACTGAAGACTTCATCCTTGGTCTTCAAGAAGTAGATCCAGGTTTTCCTGGAATGGTCATCAATGAAGGTGATGAAATATTCAGCACCACTAAGAGCTCTCATGGACATTGGCCCACAGATATCTGAGTGTATTAGATCCAACACACCCTTGGCCCTATTGTTGCTTCTCTGATATGTTGCCTTGGCATATTTCCCCAATACACACCCCTTGCAGACATCATCCCGCTTGGTGCTCAACTCTGGAACACCTGTGACAGTCTTCTGGAGAGTTCTCAAGGCCCCATGATGCAAGTGCCCCATTCTTCTATGCCATAGCTCATTCGGATCCGTTTCATTTGTGCTACCAATCAGTGCCATTGGGGAATCAAGCTGTAGCTTGTACAACTTGTTGCTTCTTACCCCGATTTGTGCCTTCTTGCAACTGGGGTGCTTGACATAGACTCTATTGCCAATAAAGTAGACGTCATATCCTCGATTTTGAAGTTGTGACACTGAGAGTAGATTCATCCCCAACCCTGGCACATGCAATACATTAGTGGCCCAGATTCTGTTCCCTGCCTCGGTCTGAAAAACTACGATACCTTTCCCAATGGGAGTGCACTTTGCTTTATTACCCATGGTTATTTTGAAATTCATCTGCTCTTCTTAGTAGTCGGAAAAGCAGTCCAATACTCCCGTCATGTGAGCAGAGGCTCCACTGTCAATATACCAAACATTTGAGGATGCAGTGCTTGATACACAAGGAAAATCTTCCTCTAATCTGGATGCTAAAACAGGTACATTGTGATCCATCTGTTCCATCGTGCTTCTTCCCCCTCTTGGAGGACTGCGTGAACCCTTCTGCATTGTTGTCGTGGAGAACTGCGTAGATCTTCGTTCACCGATAGATGCCCCCTCTCTGTTATTCTTTTCTGGCTCTGATACCATGTGAAAATTTACAACCAGTTGCAGTGATAGATTTATTTCTCCTACTCATTACTTCAATAAGTTATTATTCAGAAATCTTCCGGCAAATATCGAAATAAATACTACTGCAACATTCACAATTATATACGCAGAGAAATAAATAGTAGAGAACATAAGCACAAGAATCAATCACATGTACACAGTTATTTTTTGGACAATTGTCACCGGGAAAACCCAATGTGGGAAAACCGGTGCAACAAATGAGGGTTTTATTAATTCTTCGGCAAATTATATCTTTATAGGGAAAATATTTGGTAGATAAATTCTGAACCACCTGAGACTGAATACCCAACTTACCCGGACAAATTTCTGATACCCAGAACAGCCCCTTCAAGCCTCTGCGTTAGTCTGCGTGATTCTCTGTGCAGTCCCAACGCTGAACTACGTGAATCTGCGTGGAGATTGCGTGGGGTTTGCGCTGTAGCCTCAAGCTACCTTCAGTGACCCTCTGCTACTCTCCGACCCTGATCTCGATCACCCCTGACCTCCTCCTGCTTCTGCAACTCTTCTTGCCCTGCAACTCTCCCACTGAGATCGAATTCTACACCAGAATGGATCTCCTTCGGGTACCGAGTGTGTGCCCGACTTATTTTTCAAATGACCCTCAAGTCTTCTTTTATAGTCTTCCTGTTGGAGAACCAACATCCCAGATTAAAAGATTAATCAATGGCTAAGATTAAATCTTGACTTGATCCATGCTTTCTAGAAGATTCACACTTTGACTTATTAATTCCCTTTAATTATTTCCTTTTCCTAAGTTTGGACTTAGGGTCTCCATTAAAATAATTAATTATTTTAATAAGTCTTGAACTGAGTGGAATTTCCACAAACTGTTTTTGGGTTCTTTGGAATGCTGCTGTCCAAGCCTCCCTGCAAAGTTTGAGGCTTGGAACACTTCCGGATGCTACAAAAATCAACAAAGTAAAGGCCGCAAGCATAAGGTGTTTCTGGGCTACGTTTTGATGTGATTCAAGTGTGGTCTTCCTCCATAAAGAAAGCCACAATTCTTCCAAGTCTGGGACAGGTAGGCCGCAGACATATCTCCTTGGGTAGAGGGCTGTAAGGCTAAAAGAATACTTCAGGTTAGCCGCAAACCTTATCTTCCTTGAAATAAGAAGCTGCGAGAGCTTATTTGGGGTTGGTAATTTCCCAGAATGACAAAGAATTGTGGACAAAATTAAGTGGAGGTAAATCGTAGCTGTGAGAGAAGGTTTGGACATGGAGGAAGGGTGTTGGTGCATGTTGATTTTTGTAGCATCAAAAAGTGTTCCAAGTCTCAAAATTTGTAAGGAGGCTTGGACATTAGTATTCCAAAGAACCCATAAACTGTTTGTGGAAATTCCACTCGGTTCATGTTCTATTAAACTAATTAATTATTTTAATGGAGACCCTAAGTCTAAACTTAGGGAAATTAAATAATTAATGGGTATTAATAAAACAGAGCGTGAATCTTCTAGAGAAGGAAGATCAAGTCAAGTTTTAATCTTAGCCATTGATTAAACTTCTAATCTGGGTCGTTGATTCATCAATGAGAAGATTATAAAAGAAGGCTTGAGGGTCATTTGGAAATTAAACCGGGCATACACTCAGTAACCCGAAGGGAGTTGATTTTGAAGGAATAGAATTCGATTTCAGAGGGAGAGTTGCAGGGCAAAGGGAGCAGAGTTCATCATCAGTGACATGGGTTGAGGAAAGGAGGATGGAGAAGATCGGAGATCGCAGCACAAAGAGCTCACGTAGGGTGACATAGTCTCACGCAGGCTCTGCACAGAGTGACACACAGAGGGATGCAGAGAGGAGTTGCGAGTCTCTCAGGTGTCAGAAATTCTCCAGAGTGTTCGTGAGAATTTATCTCAGGTGTTTTCCAATCAAGTCTGCCAGTCTTTTCCTTGTAAAGAATTTCATTGCTGAAGAACAATATATAAACCCTCATCTGCTGCATCGGTTTTACCGCATTGGGTTTTTCTGGGGATAATTGTCCAAAAATAATTGTGTCTATGTGATTGACTCTTATGCTTGTATTTCTTTTTGTTCTGTTCTGTGCATATACTTGAGTGATAGCTATAGTAGTATTTATTTCGAAATTTACTAGAAGATTTCTGTAAATAACTTATTGTAAATAATAAGTAGGAGAAATAAATCTATCACTGCAGAAGTATTTTTCTAGATTAAAATTTTCACATGGTATCAGAGCAAAGATGACTAATAGGAGCAGAGAACTGACGATGGAACGAAGTTCAGACGTTGCTGCAACAACAACTCGGAAAGGTTCACACAGTTCTCCAGAGAAAAGGGAAAGCATGAAAGAGTAGATGGATCACAACGTTTCTGTTCTGACATCCAGATTGGAAGAAGAATTTTCTTGTGTGTGAAGCTCCGCTTCTCTTGAGATCTGGTATATTGACAATGGGGCCTCTGCTCACATGAAGGGAGTACGAGAATGTTTCTCAAGCTACCAAGAAAAGCAGATGAATTTTAAAATAACCATGGGCAATAAGGCGAAATCTACCCATTTTGGAAGATGTACCATAGTGTTTCAAACAAAAGCTGGTAATAAGCTTCGGGCCACCAATGTGCTGCATGTGCCTAGTTTGGGGATGAACTTACTCTCTGTGTCGCAACTTCAAAACAAAGGTTATTACGCTTACTTCATTGGCAAAAGAGTATGCGTCAAACACCCAAGTTGGAAGAAGAAGGCACAAATCAGAGTCAGGAGAAATAAACTCTACAAGTTACATCTCGAATCTCCAATGGCGCTGATAGGCAACACTATTAGAAGGATCTTAGTGAACTATGGCATAGGAGAATGGGGCACTTACACCATGGGGCGTTAAGAATTCTCAAGAAGACTATCATGAGGATTCTAGAATTGAGCACCAAGCGAGACGATATTTGCAGAGCATGGTTTTGAAAATCGCGATTAAATTGCGATAAATTGAAAAAATCGCCGATAAAAAAATCGCGATTTTTTGAACAAAACGATATTATCGGCGATTTTTTGGATTTGTAATTTATAATCCGACGGTCATGATTTGTAGTGATTCGACAGAGATCTCTCTCCTCGATATTAACGACACTTGATCTATGGCTTAACACCCCATTGGTCCATGATCTCTATTTAAAGAGCGTGGAGGGTCATTTGTCTGCTAACCGTTTATGAGAGAAACATATGTAACTTTTATTTTTATATTAATAAATTGCCTGAAGTGGCCACGTTGGCTCAGGCCGTGGACTGTTTCCTTCTTCGAGGGTTTTAACCATGTGATTATACTGGTGTACTGATTTGTGATCTGTTTGTGAGCGGTGACCTTTGGTTCTTGATCTAAGGAACTTACCCTGTAAATTCCTATAACAGTCCCTAAAGTTGACCCAACCTTCTAACAGTCCCCTCACTGAAAAGACAATGTCACAGAATTGATGCTAACATACTACCATAACTGTCCCTGACGTCTTTGCATCACTTTCCAAAATGAAATGCTTTTCCGATTCCACTGCCCCAGAAGTGCAAAAGTACACACCCGTTCTTCCCAAGCTTCTTTAAGTCTCTTCCACCGTCCCATTTCACCGAAGTTGATGTGAGTTAGTTCTTAATGTTTACCTTCCTTTCTTTATTACCTTTTTTTAACACATTGCAAAAATTCATAATAATTTAGTGGTCAAATTAGCAATGGGAAACAAAGATTACTAGTTGTTGTCTGCTAATGCAAGCTGACTCATCACCATTATTTAAGAAAAATCAGGCCAGATGGAATTACTAGTTGGTGGTCCATAAAGGGGCAGGCTTTCACTCTTAAATGTGTAAAAATTTATAGTTTCCCACCCCGGTTTTCAGTTTTTCACCTTATTACTCCAAAATAGTTAAATGCCCTTTCCCATATCCATACATTTAACAAACTGGAAAATAACTTTTGCTGAAAACACAAATTCTGGGAAAATTACAGAATGCTGGAAAATGCAAAAATAAATATCAGCAGTAACAAACAACCATTCAACACATCATAACACAGTAATTTTTGGTCAAGGTGACCCTGGAAAAACCCCCTACAACTCTTGGGGAAAACCAGTCTGGAAGCTTCTCTTTTATTTCTGAAAAATGCTTTTACAGTGAGCAGTAATACACAGAAAATTACAGCAAACACAAAAATCACTTATCTTGAATTTCGTGCCACCCTCCACCTCGAAAAACGTGCCAAACAGCAAACAGAAATATTTCAGAGAAATTACAGCATTAAATGCTGTCTTAGCTGCCTCGAAAAACGTGCCAGGAATGACCGTACGGACTGTACGGATTCCGTACGGATGGGACAACAGCCCCCTTTCTCGATTTTCGTGCCCAGAAAATTCTGCCTTGAAAATCGTGCTCCTTGCTGCTGTTCCAGCTCTCGAAAACAGTGCTGCCCCTCTCTCGAAAACCGTGCAAACGCTGTACGGACTTTCTGCCTTGGTTAATGTGCCAATAAACTCTGCTGTACGGATTTTCCAGCCTTGGGAAGTGTGCTCTCTTGCTGTACGGACTTGCTATGCTGCCTTGCTGCTCTCCCTCTGCTCAGAAATCACTCTTCAGCTCCCTCTCCTCCTCTCTCAATCTGCTCATGAAAGAATGAATGACCTTTTCCTCCTTTTCCTCCTTTAACATAACCCTAAGTGACTTTTGGGGAATCCCTAAATCCAATGGCTGAGATAGATTGAGATCTAGGGCTGAGATTAAATGCTCATTTAAATCTCACTTTCTATTTTTTAATTCACCCCACTTTAATAAAGACCCACTTAGTCATTTATTTCCAAAGTCACTTTTTTCCTTTCTAATTTTACATTGACTTTATTAAAGTCACTTTAAAATTAGACTTTAGTAACTTTATCACTTAAAGTCACTTTTAAATTAGATTTGACTTTATAACTTTATAAAGTCACTTTAGGAGAAAAATTAAATTCTTTTGGACACTTTTCCCTAGGCCAAAGATCAAAGCCTTCGGGAACCACCTGTCCTCCGGTAACCAAATTTCAACACTCCCTCTTACCGAGGAAGGTGTTCCTCACCACACCCATCTTGTCTCTGAAGTAGACATGCTTGCCCCGTGGTAAGGCTTTGGTAAGAACATCTGCAACCTGCTCATCAGTGGGAATATACTCAAGCTTCACAGCTCCCTTCTGAACATAGTCTCTGATGAAATGATATTTGATCCCGATATGCTTTGACCTATCATGAAATACTGGATTTTCCGTGAGTTTAATGCAACTCTGATTATCACAGTAAATCACTGAAGGTCTCAATGGCTAACCAAATAAGCCAAACAACATCTTGCGAAGCCAGATGGCCTCACAACTAGCTAGACTGGCTGCCATATACTCTGCTTCCGCTGAACTCAATGCTACTGACTGCTGCTTTCGGCTGAACCATGACACTACTGCCGAACCCAACCCAAAATAGCACCCTGAAGTGCTCTTCCTATCAGAAGCACAACCTGCCCAATCAGAATCAGTGTAACCTGCCAATCTCATTCCATCCCCCTGCCTGTAGTCCAGACCATAATCCACTGTCCCCTGCAAGTACCGCAAAATGTGTTTTGCAGCCACCCAGTGAACCTTCCTAGGCTCACACATAAATTGACTCATCGTGTTGACTGCAAAACAAATATCTGGTCTAGTGTTGACCAAATACATCAAGGAACCAATCAGCTGTCTGTACAATGTGGGATCCACCAACTCGGAATCCGAAGCATGGAGCTTCTTCTAGTTGGTGATCATCGGTGTCGACATGGGTTTACAGTCCTCCATGTGGAATCTGCCAAGGATATCCACAATATACTTCCCCTACCCCAGGAAGAAATGCCCCTCCTCCTGCCACACCTCCAAACCCAAAAAGTAATGCATCAAGCTGATGTCCTTCATCTCAAAATTAATTTAACTAAAGGCGGCAAAACTATACAAAAATGAAATATTCCAATTAGCAGTGTTAATTAGGAATATTACACAATCTCAGTCCATCACCCTGCCTATAATCCAGACCATAATCCACTGTCCCCTGCAAGTACCGCAAAATGTGTTTTGCAGCAACCCAGTGTACCCTCCTGGGCTCACACATGAACTGGCTCATCTTGTTGACTGCAAAACAAATATCTGGTCTAGTGTTGACCAAATACATCAAGGAACCAATCAACTGTCTATACAATGTGGGATCCACGAACTCGGAATCCGAAGCATGAAGCTTCTTCCAGTTGATGATCATCGGTGTCGACATGGGTCTACAATCCTCCATGTGGAATCTACCAAGGATGTCCACAATATGCTTCCCTTGTCCTAGGGAGAAATGCCCCTCCTCCTGCCACACCTCCAAACCCAAAAAGTAATGCATCAAGCTATTGTCCTTCATCTCAAACTCCGCCACAAGATCTCTCTTGCAATGCTCTATGAGTCTCTCTGCACCCGTAATGACCAAGTCATCCACATATAGCACCAGAATGAGAGGCTCCTCACCTATCACAATAAAGTAAAGGTTTGGATCTGCCTCACTCTTTGTGAAACCCATCTCCTGCAAGTATGTATCTATCCTGGAGTACCAAGCTCTGGGAGCTTGCTTCAGGCCATAAAGGGCCTTCTTTAGTCTACACACATGGGACTCTTTCCCATGCACCTCAAAGCCCTGTGGCTACTCAATATACACCTCCTCCTGTATGAAGCCATTGAGAAATGCGGTCTTCACATCCATCTGGTGGATCTTCCAACCCATCTCTACTGCTATCGATATGATGGAGTGAATCGAAGCATATCGAGCCACGGGAGCGAAGGTCTCCTCATAATCTACTCCCTCTACCTAGGAGAACCCTCTAGCCACAAACCTTGCTTTGAATTTCTCAATGCTGCCATCTGTAGCATGCTTTACCTTGTAAAGCCATCTCGAAGTAACCATGGATTTGCCCTTAGGCCTCGGCACCACCTCCCACACATCATTCTTCATGATAGAAGAATACTCCTCCTGCATGGCCTCTCTCCAGACCTGCTGGCTAGCTGACTCCTCATAGCTAGAAGGCTCAGAGTCTAAGATGTTGGAAGCCATTGCCATGTAGCTACAAAACCTCTCAGGTGGTCTGCTCTCTCTGACCAGCTTCTTAGGCCCAACAACAGATGTTGCCTCTCTCAAGGTATCCTGAAGCCACTTGGGCTTCCTCTTCCCTGAGCACACTTCTCCCACTGGGGAATGAAACTCCTCCTCCTCATCATTAGGAGCCTGAACTCCTAACTGTCTATCTGCTGTCCTCTTGCCTACCCTTGAACCTGTAGATGCTAAAATACTGTGTGAACTGTCCATCAGTGGACTCCCTAGTGAACTTCTTTGTGGACTGCTCTGCATGCTGCCCGAAGCACCACCCCTCTGACTCTGTGAGTCACTACTCACTAATGGACCTAACACCGTAATTGGTGTACCTCCGGATCCTCTTGATCCCTGCCCACTGGATCCTTGCGACTGACTCAGCTGCTCTTGAGGGTCTGGCTGATCCAGATACTCTAACTCTCGTGACCTCCTGAAAGTCCTGTCCTCCTCGAACTTCACATCCCGCCTGACAACAACTCTCCTCTGTGCGGGAATATAAATCCGAAAGGCTTTCGAGGTCTTACTGTAGCCCACAAAGATACCCTTCTCTGCGGTGGGCTCTAGCTTGGTCCTCTTCTCCTTGGGTACGTAGGAGTATGCAATACACCCAAAGATACGAAGATGACCAACATTAGGCTTCTTCCTAGAAAAAGCCTTCTCCGGAGTCACATGCTCCAAGGCACGATGCGGACTCCTGTTCTGCAAATATACAGTAGTGTTGCAGGCCTCTGCCCACAAAAATAATGGCAACCCCTGATCATGTAATATGCCTTTGGTAGCCCCTCCGATGGATCTGTTCTTCCTCTCCGCAACCCCGTTCTGCTGGGGGTTGTAAGGAACTGTGAAATCCCTCCTAATGCCTGCTTCCGCACAATAGTCCACAAACTTTCCAAGGGTGTACTCTCCTCCATTGTTCGACCTCAGGAACTTGATCTTTCGACTTGTCTGGGTCTCCACAAGAGCTCTGAACTTCTGAAACCGCTTGAAGACCTCACTCTTGGTCTTCAAGAAATAAATCCAGGTCCTCCTGGAGTGATCATCAATGAATAATACATAATAATCATATCCAATCAAGGAAACATGAGACATCCAACCGCTCACATCGGAATGAATCAAATCAAGTATCCCAGTTGATCTACTGTCACTGCTGGGAAAAGGGGATTTGGCAAACTTGCCCATCGCACATCCTCTGCAAGTATCAAAGTGATCAGTACTGAAATCTGACACACCTGTAGTGATCTCCTGCAATGTCCTCAAGGCCCCATGATACATGTGCCCCATCCTGCGGTGCCCAATCTCACACAACTCTGAATTGCTAGCTCTGCTGCCGGTACTACTGCTCAATGCCAAAAGGAGCTGAAATGCAAACTTGTACACCTTTGCATGGCATACACCTATCACTCTAGCTGAATCAGTTGGAGTGCCCCTGGGATATATCAACACTTGTCCTCTCCTGAACGATATCTCATATCCTCTGTCCTCCAAAGCTGAGACGGATATGAGGTTCTTCCTCATCCCCACACCGACTGCTCTAACAACGCTGTCATCTCCGAGTACTACCTCTATATCAGTGCCACTCTTTGAAAGCTCTGAGAAGTACTCACAGAGTCCTGTCATATGACATGAAGCCCCACTGTCAACATACCAGATACCTGAAGATGCTCTGCTAGTGGAGCGAAATGCAAATTCCCTCTCAACCTCCATGGTAGGTGATCCTGCACTAGTGGACTCACAAGCAATGAATCCAAACTCCCGGTCAAAGCGATCCGTGAAGTCCTCTACCTCTGCTGATGCTGCCATGTTCTGGTTCTTCCCCTTCTTCTTCTTCTCCGGACACACAACTGCATAGTGTCCCATCTTCTGACAATTCCAACACTTCACCTTGGAATAGTCCTTTTGCGTGTTCCCCTGTTTACCTTTACCTTTGCCCCCACCACTGCTTGTGGAAGCTTACTTCTTTCCTTTGCCTTTCTTGCCTCCTGCCAATAGTGCTACATCCGCATACTGCTCAACTAGTTTGGCTGCCCCAAGCTGGTTCTTTCTGATTTATGTCTGTATGCAATCATTCCAAAACCTCTCCCAAGAGGGAAGGGTCTCACGTGCACAAACTCCATTAGCAAAGTTCAGCCATGAACTGGGGAGGCCATTCACTGCAATCCGCACCAACTCAGTGGGTGAAATGACCTCTCCAATTGCTGCCAACTCATTTCTCACATTAGTAATCTTTGTGAGATATCCAGTTGCACTATCAGTGTTACCCATCTTAATGGTCTTCAGCGTCTCCCTTAGGACCATTTTTCTGTTCTCATTGGTACTCTGGTAGAGATTGGTCAATGCTGTCCACATCTCATGAGCATTTCTCTTTCCTCTCACATGAGAAATGCAATGGTGTTTGATTCCATCTAGAATCAGTCTCTTACCCTTGTTATTCTTTTTATTATAAGCTGCCAACTGAACAGCATCAATAGGCACATTAACAGAGTGTTGTGCGGTATGCACCATGACATCCCAGACTTCTGCCTCCTCAAAGATGCTCTGCATTCTCTCCTTTCAAACACTGTAGTTACTATGCCCATCCAACCTATCCTCCACCCTCAAGCCCAAAGACATGTTTGCTGTCCTAAATAAGCTGAAAATAACATTGTTGTAGTAAAGGTAAAATTTTCTGTGTGAAAAATCAGCTTGCTGTAATTTTCTCTTTTTGCTGTTCCAAACTACCTTTTCAGCAAAATAGCTCCGATACCATGTAGAAATTTCTGTTTCCCACACCAGTTTTCAGTTTCACTTTATTTCTCCATATAGTTAAATGCCCATTCCCATAGCCTTACATTCAACAACCTGAAAAAATAAATATTTTCTGAAAACACAAATTCTAGAAATTTTCACAATGCTGGAAATGCAGAAAAAATAAATTAGCCACACAGAATTTTGACATGCTGATTTTTGGTCAAGATGACCCTGGAAAAACCCCCTACAACTCTTGGGGAAAACCAGTTCGAAAGCTCCTTCTTATTTCTAGAAAATGCTTTTATAAAGAGGTGAAATATATAGGAAAAATTCGAGCAAATTAATTACGGACTTATCTTGTTTTCCATGCTTGCCTCTGCCTTGGAAAATGTGCCAGAATAACAAAAAACTCAAAATAGAAATTTATTACAGCAAATGACAGTTTAGGAAATCGTGCCCGGAACTTAGCTGTACGACCGTACAGACTATACGGACTGTACGGAATTTACAGCAGCTTGCCTTTCTCGAAAACTATGCTAGCTGCCTCGAAAAACATGCCCAACCACCTTGGAAATCGAGCCCTTTGTTGCTGTACTCTTCCTCGAAAACCATGTTGCCTTTCTCCTCGAAAATCGTGCCTCAAAATCGCTGTACGGACTGCTGTCTCGGTTTCTGTGTTGTTGTATAGCCCTGCTGCCTCGATATTCATGTAGCCTCTTGCTGCCTCAAAAACCGTGCCCTCATTGCTGTTGTACAGATTTGCTGAGTGTGCCTCTCCTTCACCTTCTCAAGCTCTCTCCAAAAAATGTCTCCAGCTCTCCTCTTCCTCTCTCAATCTGCTCATGAAAGAATGAATGAACTTTTCCTCCTTTTCCTCCTTTAACCTAACCCTAAGTGACTTTTGGGGAATCCCTAAATCCAATGGCTGAAATAGCTTTAGATCTAAGGCTGAGATTAAATGCTCATTTAACTCTCACTTTCTATTTTTTAATTCACCCCACTTTAATAAAGACCCACTTAGTCATTTATTTCCAAAGTCACTTTTCCTTTCTAATTTTACATTGACTTTATTAAAGTCACTTTAAAATTAGACTTTAGTAACTTTATCACTTAAAGTCACTTTTAAATTAGATTTGACTTTAAAACTTTATAAAGTCACTTTAGGAGAAAAATTAAAATTTTTTGGACACTTTTCCTTGGCCAAAGATCAAAGCCTTAGGGAACCACTTATCCTCCGGTAACCAAATTTCAACAAATTCTTCTTCAAATCTGAAAGCCAATACAAAGATGTCGTGATTCATTCTTTCTTCCATGCTTTCCCTCTTCTATGGAGAGCTGCGTGAACCCTTCCGAGTTGCTGCTACAATGACATCTAGACTTTGTTCCATTGCAGAATCTCCAATCCTGTTCCCTGATTTTTGCTCTGAATGATGTGAAAATTTCAACTCTGAAATTCTACTGCAGTTATTGATTTATTTCTCCTACTTATTTTCACAATAAGTTATTTATGCAAACCCTTCAGTAAATTTCGAAATAAATTCTATTGCAAGCTATCACATTTATAAATATAAAGAAAAGAACAATAGAATATAAGCACAAGAACCAATCACATGAACACAGTTATTTTTGGACAACTGTCCCCAGAAAAGCCCAATGTGGAAAAACCAGTGCAACAAATGAGGGTTTATATATTAATCTTCAGCAACAATTTCTTTACAAGGAATGACTAGCAAAATAACTAAGAAACTGTAGGAAGACAGCTGAGATAATTTTTCTCCTGATCTCTGGAGAACTTCTGATACCCGAGAGACACCCTATCCCTTTCGACGTCCTCTCTGCATCCTTCTCTGTGCAAAGATAGTGTGACTCTGTGTCACTGTTGCGTTGTCCCTTTGTGCTACCTCTCTGCTCTTCTGCTTCCTTCTTCCTCGCGTTCTGACTACTGTTGAAATCGAATTTTATGCTCTGAGAATCGACTTCCCTCAAGTTACTGAGTGTTTGCCCGGCTTGCTTGCCAAATGACCCTCAAGCCTTCTTTTATAATCTTCTCATTGAGAAATCAACGACTCAAATTGTGAAAATTTCTGAATTTACTAAACATAAATGCAACTGTTAAATTTGATTTACTTTTCCTACTTACATAAGTTATTAATCTGAAAATTCAGCATTAACATCCAAGTAAATACAACTAACAACCTACACATACAGATCAAGTATTTGTGAAAATTTACAAATAACTGCAATGATAAATTTATTTCTCCTACTTATTATTTCAATAAGTTATTATTCAGAAATCCTCCGGCAAATATCGAAATAAGTACTACTGCAACATTCACAATTATATATGCAGAGAAATAAACAGTGGATAACATAAGCACAAGAATCAATCACATGTACACAGTTATTTTTGGACAATTGTCCCCGAAAAAACCCAATGTGGGAAAACCGGTGCAACAGACGACGGTTTTATTAATTCTTCAGCAAAATGATATCTTTATAGGGAAAATATATGGCAGATAAATTCTGAACCACCTGAGACTGAATTTCCGGCTTACTCGAACAATTCTCTGACACCCAGAACAACCCTTGATTGCCCCTGCGTCACTTTGCATGATTCTCTGCACAGTCCAAGCGCTGGACTGCGTGAATCTACATGGAGAATGCATGGGGTCTCTACACTGCAGCCTCAAGCTGCCTCCAGTAACCCACTACTGCCCTTCGACCCTGATCTCGATCACCCCTGACCTCCTCCTTCTGCTTCTGAAACTTCTCGCCTTGCAACTCTCCCATTGAGATCGAATTCTACATCAGAATGGATCTCCTTCGGCTACTGAGTGTATGCCCGGCTTGTCTTCCAAGTGATCCTCCAGCCTTCGTTTATAATCTTCCTTTTGGAGAACCAACGGCTCAGATTGAAAGATTAATTAATGGCTAAGACTAAAACTTGACTTGATCCATGTTTTCTAGAAGATTCACACTCTAACTTATTAATACCCTTTAATTAATTCATTTCCCTAAGTTTAGACTTAGGGTCTTCATTAAAATAATTAATTATTTCAGTAAGTCTTGAACCGAGTGGAATTTCTACAAACTGTTTCTGGGTTCTTTGGAATGCTGCTATCCAAGCCTCCTTGCAAAATTTGAGACTTGGAACACTTCCAGATGCTACAAAAATCAACAATATTGAATAACATGCTCATAAACAAAGTGACAAACAAGGATTTTGTGGACAAATATCTCCGGAAAAACCTAATGCGGGAAAACCGGTGTTGCTAGCTTCTGGAGGGTTTTTATTATTATGCAGATTCTAAGTACAACAAATCTGGGTACCAAACTAGTTAACCCGACAAAGAAATATAAACGACATCAATACCTCTATGCCGGAGAGAGAAAACTGTGACTGATTCACATCCTCAAACGAGATTTACAGAACTCAGCCCGTTTCCGGCCTCTGGAAACCCCAACGCTTCTCTAAAGCCCTCTACGTCAGCCCTCCTAGCCTCCTATTGCTTCTGCGCTGCCCTTGCTAGCCTCTTGGCTCGACTGCGTAGATGCTGCCTCTGGAGTCTGCGCTGCTCTGGATTTCTCCTTCTCTACCCTTGTTGTACTCTTGGCCTGCGACTAGACCATCCCCCTCGCTAATACTACCCCTGGTTGCAGCTGAAACACTTCTGAAATTATTAGCAAACCACGCCCTAGAATCTCAGCTTAGCTTCAGTGCTCTACTAGTGTGCGTGTACTCCAACTGACCCCAAGCCGCCTTCTTATAATTTTCTCGTTGGAAAACCAACGACCGTGATCTAATCTCTAATCGACGACTAAGATTAGAAGCTGCTTGATCCATGTCACTTAAGTCATTCTCATCACATGTTTAATTTAATTAACTTTAATCTTTTAAGTTTCCTAAGTTAGACTTAGGGTCCTTAATTAAAAGGATTAATTAATTAAATATCTCTTAAACCTGATGGAATTTCTTCAAACATTTTCTGGGTCTTGGAGATATTATGTACTCTAGTCCCTCCACAAAGTTTGGGAGCTAGAACACATCCGATGCTACCCCAACACCCCAAAATCTCAACACTCCTTCTTAGCGAGGAATGTGCTCTAGCAAAAAATACTTCACCCCCAAGTTTTGCTTTGATCTCTGGTGTCAGTCTCTGCACTGATGCTTGGCTTGTTGCCCTTAATCATTGCGCTATTGCTGCTCTCTGTACTGTTGCCCGTAACTCTGCCATCGTCACTGCTACATTCGTACTGCGGCGCCTTCTCAAATTGCTGCATCGCTCTGCCAACTGTTGCACTGCAACTCAGTTGCTAAAACTAAGCAACTGAAGGACCATCACCCAATCTTTGACAGACAAGTCAGTTGGGCTGCATCTCATCACTGAAGCTCCATAGGTTGTTGCCCTCCTGAGACTACTGCACTGCTGCAGCTCTGCACTATGTAAGCAGACTTCCTCTGCGCTGCCTTTGCACTGTTGCCCTCTACGTTGTTGCTGCATCTGCACTACGCTGCTACCTCTTCAGCGTGTCAGCCTCTGCCTCTGCTCCATCCGTGATCTTCTGCACCCACGACTCCACTTGTCCTGCTACCGTCTTAAGGTTCCCGTAGCTCGTATGTGATCCAAGCGTTGGGCACCTCAAGGATCCCACCACCACTCTATAGTTGCTCTACAGATCAATATCGCCCCACTTTCGTGGTTCATGAGTGCTCATGGCTACGTCATCATCGGAGCCATCGGCTGCTACAGCAGCCTTGGAACTAGAAGCTTCCTTGTCCTTCTTCCTTTGAGGACGATTACTGGCGAAGTGTCCAAATTCGCTGCATTGGAAACATTTGATCTTTGACAGATCACACATCTTTTTCCTTTGTTGCTTCTTTGATGCTAGGGCTGCATCTTCCTCTTCCTCCTTCCTCATCTTGCTCGAATCGGTGTTGTACTGCCTCTTGGTCATCCGACGGATCTCCTCTTGTTGGAGGATAGCCCACGTATTCTCCCAGTTAGGAAGATCCACTCTGCCCAGAAGACTTTGGACAAACTTTTCCCAGTCCTCTATGACAACATTTAGAGTAGTCCTCACCATGACATCATCTTCTACCTTGACCCCCATGCCACTCAGTTGATCCCAGATCAATTGCAGTCAGAATAGGAAAGGATCGACATCATAAATAACCTCAACTGGTTCTCTAGAAGCATCCTCCTCTGGATTGACTTCTCTTGATACAGTGTGGTTAAAGCTTCCCACATCTCATGAGTCGTCGTCTTTTCGGCTATGTGTGGTACCACATGATCTTTCACACTATCCATGGTGAAGCACTTGGCATGTGCTGCTGCTTCATTATGCTCTGCCAAGAGTTTTGCATGAGTCGGTGTAGCCAAGACTTTCTTTGCGTGCTCCCTCAAACAGTATGCCTCCAGGACTACTAGGATTCTGGATTTCCAGATAGCAAAGTTGGACAAGTCGTCCAACCTATCCTGATCACGCAGTCCGTGTGGCGCCATCTGCTTAGAAATTTGTCGGAACAGATCCTCCTCTCTCTGCTAGAGACTCAGATCTGTTGAAAAGTGTAACTAGGTCGGTCTTCATGTTGACTATGTAATTATGTAATTATGTAAAAGAAGAAGTCAAATTAATATATATTTTTGTTGTATATGCTTCATGGGTTTCATGAGCATGATTTATTAAGTAGAAGGACTTCTTCTTGATGTCCATTCGGTTTAAGTTAAGTATAAGATCTAGTCTCTGTCATATGCTCCAAGACCTTGTATATCAAGCTCCATGATATAGTAAAGTCAACCTTCAAACGTTGTTGAAGCAATGCCTCACGAAATGCTGAAGAAATAACAAAGACAAGTCGGCCTACCTGCTGTATAATAGTCGGCCTAATGCATTTGGATAGTCGGCCTAAAGGATGAGAACATATCACTATGTATAAGGAAGACTACGGATTATTTGGACAACAACAATTGCGGACAAGTCTGAGGAGTTTACGGACAGTCTGTTGGAGAAGATAAGAAGATCTACCACAGCAACAATTGCAGATTCCTCTGAGATAAATGTGGACAAGTTTGAAATAAATTTGCGGATGTTTTTGTAAAAGGTATGCAGATTAATTTATATATATAAAAGCAGATATATATATATATATATATATATATATATATATATATATATATATATAAACCTATAGTAAAGACCTACCAGAAGTAATTGCGGACATAGATATATATATGTATATATATATATATATATATATAAACCTACAGTAAAGACCTACCAGAAGTAATTGCAGACATCTGAGATGACATTGCAAACAACGCTGAGATTGAGGATAGAAGACAGGAGTTAAGGGTTACGGATGACACTGTAATTCAAGTGTGGATGTATATAAGACTACACTGCGGATAACAAGAAGATCCCAGCGCAGAAATATGAAGCACATAAGTGCGGATAAGTAGCAACAAGAGGTGCAGATCAATCTTAGAAGATTTGTGGATAAAAGGAGACTGTATCAGTGCAGATAGAGCAACATATGTGTAAGTGCAGGAATGGCGGCATAGAAGAACAACACATGAATGAGAATAAGTGAAGGAGCAGACAGTGATTAGAAGGTGAAAGAGGCAGTAATAGTGAGAAAGGTAAATCTATGATTTACTATTCAAACAAGTCAACTACAAGCATATACAAGGTGAAGATCAAGGTCTTGGAAGCTCATCTAGGTTAAGGGTCTAAGTCTAGGTCATGGTACTTGTCATTTGAAGATCTATAAGAAAAATTCTTTGCGGGTTTTCCTCTCCAAGAGGGAGAGGTTTTGCCCTGGCTCTAAGAGCCTAACTTTTATGTCTCGTGCCTTTTGATAATTGACTTGATGAAAGATTAACTAATTTAAAAGAAGAGAAGATATAAGTACTACAAATAAGGTCACAAGTAATTATCAAGAAGAGAATTTGTATTAACCTACAACCCTCCAAAATTCTCCACAAGATCTAGGGTCCTTGGCGAGAAAGACACCCTCTACTCCCTCTGACAATTGATTTCCTCCTTGGAAATCTGCCAAACACAACAAATCAGCTCTCTTCGATCACCCTACGATCGATCTTCAGATATCTTTGGCAATCAAATCTACTGAGAAGTTGTTCTCCTCCCGCTCTTTGTCCGCTTAGCTTAGGCTTAATTCTGCACCGACATAATTTTTACCACACCAGCAACTACTGAATATCTGCAGCTCAGCTTCCAGTTCACGACACTCTGAACAACAATCAAATTTTTGGACTGTGTCACCCTAGTTGGCCTCTGCGTGAGCAGACTAGCTCAGCGCAACGCAAGCTCTCACTGCGTCCCTCTAGAAGACTTTGTGCTGTCTCTGCATCACCCAGCTGGGACTGCGTCAGCCCCTGCGTGGCTCTTGCTGCCGCTGCGTCCTTCTACTGCTGCGCTTCCCTCTCCGGTTTATCTGTTGTTGCTGCTTTCTGCAACACAAATTTCTTCAACCTTCTTGCAGGAAATCCAAATTGATCTGTAATTGCTCTGATACCATGTGAAAATTTCTGAATTTACTAAACAGAAACCCTATTGTTAAATGTTGATTTACTTCTCCTACTTACATAAATTATTAATCTGAATATTCAACATTAACATCGAGGTAAATACAATTAACAGTCTACACATACAGATCAAGTATTGAATAACATGCTCATAGACAAAGTGACACACAAGGATTTTCTGGACAAATGTCTCCGAAAAAACCCAATGCGAGAAAACCGGTGCTGCTAGCTTCTGGAGGGTTTTTATTATTATGCAGATTCTAAGTACAACAAATCTGGGCACCAAACTGGTTAACCCGACAGAGAAATATAAACGGCAGCAATACCTCTATCCCGGAGGTAGAAAACTGTCACTGATTCTCACCCTCAAACGGGATTTACAAAACTTGGCCCCTTTTCGGCCTCTGTCATCCTCTTGGCCTGCGTCAGCCTCTGCGTTACTCAGGAAGGGCCTGCGTCACCCTAGAAGGGGTTACGCTGCCCCTGCGTTGCGCTCGCTGGACCCGCATCACACTCCTAGCCTCCTGCTGCCTCTGCATTGCCCCTGCTAGGCTCTTGGATGGACTGTGTAGCTGCTCCCTCTGCGCTGCTCTGGATTGCTCCTTCTCTACCCTCGTTGTACTCTTGGTGTAATGTTCCCATTTTTGGTATCACCCGTGACAGGGCAAGGAGGGACTTCCAGAGTTAGGAGCAGACAGGTCACATGTATAGATTGGTGCTATCAGTGGGCTCAGGAGCTTTCGGAGGAGTTTTGAGGAGTTTTCATGGTGTTCGGAGGCATTCGCTTGATATACTCCACCATCCGAGCAGTTTGGCTTTCGTTCCGATGCATTCCGATAACTTTCGGAATTTTGAGTTATTTATGGGCCTAACTCAGCTGATTATGCTCAAGGTGGCATTCCGGGAGGAATATACGATGGAACACCTTAGTGTAATAGCTCATCGGAACCGGGACGAGGAGACCTACACTATGGGACAGTTAGACAGAGATTTCAGTGACCGGAGGAGGCGTGGTAGCCGATATACCCTTTTCTGCATTAAAAAGGAATATTTTATAATATTTTAATAAAAGGGAAAAGTGCTCCATAAATAAAATAATAATAAAATAATGCTCTAGAAGGCTCCAAGGGATCTATAAAAGAAAGGGAGGAGGCCATTGGGAGACATCTTTGGAGTAGATCATTTGTTTGTATATGAGAGGTTTGAGGACGTGGTTCTCTACTTCATGCAGTAGCCCCAGGACGGAAACCCTCGGGTGATTTGTGAGTATTGGACGGAAACCCAATACTTTTGAGGAGACTTCACTTAGGAGTTTCACAGAGCGTCAGAGTTTGGTGTGAGGATCATTCAGATCTTCAACTTGGGCTTCATCATTTCAGTGGGTTCAGTGTCAGCTGTTGCCGGAGGGAGAGTGCAGCAGTTCAGTTTGTGGCCAGCGCCGTTCAGCAGCTTATCTTGGTGGCCAGTTTTCTATCTCAGCGCTTCTTGGGTCAGATCTATATGTAAACCCCTGTTTATTATCTATAATAAAAGCTGAGATTTTTCTTCTGTTCTATATGGTAGTGGATTGCAGTGTTTCTTGTCTTTTAATTTTACATGGCAATCTTCTGTTGAATGAATGATTATTTTACGGCAAATTGTGGTATTCAGTATTTTTTTGCATTTTAGTTAAAATATCCCATCCGGGATATTACAGTGGTATCGGAGCCTCAATCTTGGCTCAGCCTGCAGGTTTTAGTCTCCCATTGCAGAGAGTATTGAAGTGAATAATGAAGGGTTTTGCCGAAGGAATCGAAAAAAAAACAGACCCTACAGCAAAATGAAAATTGTTTCTATCTAAGTGCTCAAATAATCGACAAAATAGATGGCACTAATGTTGACTTTAGAATATCGATGCAAAAAATTTAAAGCCCAGCTTTGCTGGAGGCCGTGAGTTTTATTTGCATGGCGGGGAGTTCCGTCAAAGTATTTTGTGGACGTCGAATTGTTTAATTCTGTCGGGGCTCTGTTGTAACGAGGTTGCTGCATAATTTTATGAAAGAGCTGGAGGTTGAACAATTCTCAAGATCCAATTGTATCAGTCGCAAACCTTTTGCACACCGAGACCAATCTGCTAGGCGCATATGTTATATGAACAGGAGTCCAATTTTTTGGAATGATTTAAGTCGGCGGCGTGAGCAGACTCAAGACGGGGATGCGACAATGTGACAGTGGCCGAATTATTCTGTTGGCAAATTATTCAAAGCCGAAGCTTTAACATTTAGAGGATCGAGCGAATTCGATGATTGCTATGCACAAATCATATTTAGTGATTCCAGAGGTTTGGCGGCTGAGAGCCATTTCCATAGGGTCGAATTGCAGAAAATATGAGGGAGCTGCTAGTTTAAATTCGAAGAAATTGTTGTGCGTGGTTTGGGGAATTTGCAAGAACGTGAAGTTGAGATTGAAGTAGAAGCTGAGACGTCTGCGTAGGTGACGGCAATTTATTTTTGGTAGAAAGGAGCCGAATTATTATGGTGGATTGTGGCATATTAATGTCGATCCGAATTTCCATTATCTGCAAGCTGACAGTCGTGCGGGGTCAACAAATTAAACACTGACGTGCATAAAGAATGGGGTCATGTGAATTCTAATTAACGGGTCGTCATTTAAACAGTGAGACGGTTGATCCGACCCACCAACAAATTTTTGGGGAGCAGACGAATCCAGGACAAGTTGTTGAAGCCAGCTATTACTCTGCAGTGCCGCCAATTTTCAGTGATATATGGTTGAAGGCCGATTAGTGAGAAATCATGGCATCGATGTCAATAGAAGAGTGTCAATTTCTGGATTAAAGGGGTCATAACGCTTCAAATTAGCACGTTTCTTTGTGACTGCACAAGAGCAATCTCACTGTTAAGCTGTTGGTGCAGCACAACGATGGTCTCTTGGACCAAACCGGCCAAATCGTGATCAACTACATATTGCTGAACGTGGGTGCCTGTTGGGTTGTTCTTTGAACAATATATCGGAGACATGCTCAAATTGTTGTTCATTTCTCAGTGTAAAGCATAATTCCAGAAGTCCATTATATTCCTCAACATAACCGCCATCGTCTGAACCCGCAGTAAAAATTGAAGCATGAATTGGCAGACTCATAACCTCCAGACAATTGAGTGAAATTCATATTTGTTGGACAGTCGAGAGCCAAGTAATATCAGATTGCAAGCTGAAGCCTCTTGCCTTTTAATGATCAGGAAATTAAAATCCATTTTGGGGGATTTTAATTGAGCATCATCACCAGAAGGACAAATTCTTCAGACAATTTGCTGGAGAAGAATATTGGAGCTGTTGGAAGGGACTATGAGTCTGTGTGTTCTCTTATGAGGCGGAGCACCTTACTTTCCTTGCTGGGTGTATATATTAATGGCTGAGTATGTGTGGTTGTAACAATATAGATAACATAAATATGAAGGTTGCATGAGGACAGCGCTTTAAAGTGTCATTCCAGGCTTGAGGAACGCTGAGTTTGTGGTTCCTTGGCTGACAGAATACTTTCTTTCCTTTAGGCTGCGCTGTCTCCAAGATACAGCTGGAGCACATTGCTATATATATGGTGCCTCAGCTGAAAAATGTTCCTCTTGATGGTGTATCTAATCATATTTGAAGATGCATTTGCAGAACTAAGATCATGACCCTATAGCATCTCAGTTGAATGAGGACGAATCAATTCTATCCTTGTAGCAGCTTTCCTGGCAAGACCGAATTACTAAGACTATATCAGTACACTTGGAAACGATTCAGAGTTGTTCACAATGGTTTTGTGTGAGAGAAAGCAATAGTTTGGTGCAAAGTGGCTCAAGGGTGAACAGCGCTGTTTGCAATGGTGATTCACATCATGTGGAAAATCTAATCAGGGCTGGACGTTATCTATTTTTCCAGACTTTGCAATGAAACGCATCCAATTGATTAATCAAAGACCAAATTACGGGATCTGTGCATTGATTTAAAGAAGATACACATATCCTTGTTGCTGTAACTTTATCTCTGGGACTGTGCGCTACTGCAATAACACATTTACAGCCAACCGTAACACCAGAAAAATACATTAAACTCAAAAACAGTGACCACATCATTGGCTGAACCATGGAGGGATTCCTGAGCAGCTTGAGAAGGGTAAAAATTGATTCCTTGAACCACCATGAATCAGAAAACCAGAGAACAAAACAAAACAGCAGACCCTTCTCCAAGAAGGTACATAATTTGCTCCAACAAGAGCATCCGAGGAACCTACAAAAGGAGGAAGAAGTGGGAGATTGGCTTTATGCACTTGGGATGAAATTAAAGAGTGGAAGGTTAGAAAATGACTTTCCCGTGTTAGAGAAACTAGAATCATGCCTTTCAAAAGTAAAGCAATCTGATTGGAGTTTAAATTGGGCTTTGAAGCCATCTATGCTTGCATTGATACAAGCCAGATTCTTGGGACATCCAAGTGAGAGAGTCCAGCTTATATTTGCCTCTTGTTTCAGCGATATTCAGCGCCCTTCCCTCCCTACAATGATGATATTATGAGAAGAATTTTCAGATTGATTGTAGAGACTTTTCAGGATTTGGACAACAGCACAGGTTCTACCTTTGGGAAGAAGCTTGAGATTCTATGGAGTATGGCCACAATCAAGACTTATGTCATCATGATTGACCTTGGGTGTGATGACTTGATTTTGCAGATGTTCCGATGCTTCTTTAGCATTAGGAGACATCATCCTGATACTGTCATAGCACACATGCGGTCCATCTTGTCGTCATGTATGAGAGACCATGAGACCATTGGCAGAGAGTTGCGGACCCGGTTGCTGAGCATTTGGAGGAGAGAGCAGTTGGTCTCGCCTGCTGCTTATGAGCTAGCCCAAGGGCTAGTTGAGCAGAACATTGAGTTTCTCCGGAGACAGTTGACCAGGGAGGAGCAGCTCCAGTTTGGTGGGTCAGGCAGCAGAAATGAGTTGAGGAGGAAGGGACTTTGCTTCATTTGAAAAGAACTTTGGGGGCCTGATCACTCATGTGTGAGAGATGCAGATGAGGTGGCAGAGGTAGAGCAGGTAGACGTTCCTTCTGTATGCCAGGATGAGGACTCTTCTTCAGATGAGTCCATGGGATCATATGAGGATGCTTCTGGGGAGCAAGAGCAACCATGCAGAGATGATGATGACAGTAGACCAGAGCTGTGTTCTAGTGTGCAGGGTGAGCAGTCAGGGGACTGTATAGGTGATACTCTGGGTGATGAGTTGCTTGGAACGATTCAGCCAGAGCAGCATATGATGGAGCCTGAGTCAGCAGAGGAGGATACTATGGACATCAGGCATGACATTTCCCTAGGTAAGATCCAGATGGGCACCCACATTGAGCCTATGATGGATATGCAGCTAACATTGGGGTCAGCCTTTGAGGAGGAGCAGTCAGGTGCACAGACACCAGTTGCAGATCCATATCCTCTAGAGACGTTGGAGGTCGATGGGATAGTTCTACAGGGAGCTAGGGGACAGCAGGAGTTTTACGTTCCCGATGAGAGGGATGAGTTGTTGGAGATGGTGGAGCATCCATCTTTGGGCCGACACATTGATGAGGTACAGACAGATGTACATACAGTCGGCCGGGCTGCAGCACTTTCGATGAGTAGTACTCTCCAAGAGTACATCGATGGGGCTTGCAGCATGTCTTGCCCACTTTGGCCCACTATAGAGAGAGGGGCTTCCTTCTACAGGCAGCTTCCATTGGTAGACAGGGCAGAGCAGTGGGAGTTGATTACAGGCTGGCAGCAACACCCTGGGCGTGTTCCATGTGTGGTTGTTGCTACATTGGATTCTTCTTCCAGGATGGACTGGCGGGAGATCATGAGTTGGTACCCTCTTGATGGTATGGTATTTTTCGTGGCGAGCACAGTGGAGCAGGGGCCCTTAGACACAGTAGATGTTACAGATTCCAGTTGGCAGGAGGGCACCGGTTGTCGTTACTTCAGGACTCCTTCCCGATTCCAGGAGAACAGGATCAGCATGGGATTGAGTCAGGACTTGGATTGGAGAGAGGTGATGAGTTGGTATGCAGTTGGTGGGGCAGCATATGCAGTTACAGGTACAGCACAGCAGGAGCCCGGGAGCATTGATGCTCGCTGGTGGACTTCACCTCTGAGAGCATCAGCTATAGCCAGAGACAGTGCGTAGCCTGAGCCGTGGGACTTGGGCGATGATTAGCCATGGTGGCATTGGGATCCGGGAGGATTGTTTGTTGACTGGGACAGAGACAGATCAATTTGGGATCTCGGCATTGAGGGATCTGTTCCGAGAGGTTTGACACAGGTGCATAGCAGCACCCAGAGGTTGGTATGGGATCCAGGCATTGGGTCTGAGATGCAGCGGGCCAATAGAGTGGCCCACGTATTTCGATTGCTTGAGGGCAAGCAATCTTGGGGCGAGAGGTTTGTAATGTTCCCATTTTTGGTATCACCCGTGACAGGGCAAGGAGGGACTTCCAGAGTTAGGAGCAGACAGGTCACATGTATAGATTGGTGCTATCAGTGGGCTCAGGAGCTTTCGGAGGAGTTTTGAGGAGTTTTCATGGTGTTCGGAGGCATTCGCTTGATATACTCCACCATCCGAGCAGTTTGGCTTTCGTTCCAATGCATTCCGATAACTTTCGGAATTTTGAGTTATTTATGGGCTTAACTCAGCTGATTATGCTCAAGGTGGCATTTCGGGTGGGATACACGATGGAACACCTTAGTGTAATAGCTCATCGGAACCGGGACGAGGAGACCTACACGATGGGACAGTTAGACAGAGATTTTAGTGACCGGAGGAGGCGTAGTAGCCGATATACCCTTTTCTGCATTAAAAAGGAATATTTTATAATATTTTAATAAAAGGGAAAAGTGCTCCATAAATAAAATAATAATAAAATAATGCTCTAGAAGGCTCCAAGGGATCTATAAAATAAAGGGAGGAGGCCATTGGAAGACATCTTTGGAGTAGATCATTTGCTTGTATATGAGAGGTTTGAGGACGTGGTTCTCTACTTCATGCAGTAGCCCCAGGACGGAAACCCTCGGGTGATTTGTGAGTATTGGACGGAAACCCAATACTTTTGAGGAGACTTCACTTAGGAGTTTCACAGAGCTTCAGAGTTTGGTGTGAGGATCATTTAGATCTTCAACTTGGGCTTCATCATTTCAGTGGGTTCAGTGTCAGCTGTTGCCGGAGGGAGAGTGCAGCAGTTCAGTTTGTGGCCAGCGCCGTTCAGCAGCTTATCTTGGTGGCCAGTTTTCTATCTCAGCGCTTCTTGGGTCAGATCTATATGTAAACCCCTGTTTATTATCTATAATAAAAGCTGACATTTTTCTTCTGTTCTATATGGTAATGGATTGCAGTGTTTCTTGTCTTTTAATTTTACATGGCAATCTTCTGTTGAATGAACGATTATTTTACGGCAAATTTTGGTATTCAGTATTTTTCTGCATTTTAGTTAAAATATCCCATCCGGGATATTACACTTGACCTGGGACTAGACCATCCCCCTCACCAATACTGCCCCTCATTGCAACTGAAACACTGTAATATTCCCAAATTAGCAATAGCTAATTGGAATATTAGTTCGGGCCAATTTTGCCGCCTACAGTTAAATGTAAATATCAGTGAGCGGGTCGTGGACTCACCCGAGCGCGCGAAGGCAAGTACGCGGGCTGAGTTGGCAGCGTGGGGGCCGAGAAGGGCTGCGCGGGAAAGGAGTCGAGGGTTTGAGAGGAAGGCCGCATACAAAAGGGAGAGAGCTCCTTATTTTTGGATTATTGATGTTTATGATATTGAAACTGGTCGCCAAGACTTGAGCACGCCGGCTGTTTAGCAGGTCTGCAGCACTGTTTAGTGCGCCGAGTGTCTCCGAGCGGAGATCTCAACCTCAGCCCCGGGGGACTTCGAGTGCCTACTCGGGTGAGGCAGTCCTATCATCGTTTTGCAGAAGGATTGGGTCTGGAGCTTGTTGCAAACTTGTTGCAGAGCTGCGTCAGGAGTGGCCGCGCCGTCTGAGTGAAAAGACCGCAGTTCATCGCATGTGTGCACAGAGTCGTTATCATTTTGGAGGTTTCGGGTCTGGAGTTTGAAGCAGAGACAGTCCGTGCCTGTTGAGGGCCTGAGCAGTGTCGGGAGTCACTCAATGGTTCCCTTTTCCAGCCGCAGCATATTGGCAGCACTCGGCAGTTATTCCCAGCCGCTTGAACTCAAATAGGAAAACCGCTGAACCCCTTTGTCTTCTGAGGAGGTCTTTTTATCTTGCCCACGCCAGTTGAGCGCTATCATTGAGGCACCTATTGTATTCACTCATAATTCTCAGCATAATAAAATGGCTTAGCTTTCCGCTGTTTAACGTAAATCTGTGCATGAGCGGTCCTATTATTTTATGTGCTGTGAATGTTTGCTTTTAGAGTCATTCCATCGCTGTAGCATTTACTGTGTTTTATTAATTTCCTTAAAAAGGAACATTACAGTGGTATCAGAGCATGGTTCTGGCTCAGCCTGTGGACATTATCACAATGCCTACATTCTTACTGCCAGTGCTGAGTGAGAAAGAGAGGCAACATGATCATATACCCTTTGGAGACTATTTCCGTAAATGGCAGTCCATGGGGGAAGACTTCAAAGCAGCTTTGCCCTTCAAAGATCACTGTCAGCTCAGGAAGGATGAAGGAGGAAGGTACAGTGATAGGAACAGTGGTTTTTCTACCATGCAGAGTTCAGATTCGCAGCGTACCATTGGGAGATCACCTCTTCCCATGCATGAGGGATCCACTAGTCCCTGTGAGTCTAAGCCCAAGAAGATCGGAGCGGTGAAAAAGGAGAGTTTATTCTCATCTCTTTTCAAATCCAGAGGAAAGGCATCCACCGTTGAGGAGGACAAGAAGGGTGAAGAAAAAGGAGAGGAAGTACCATGCACTTCCAATTCTCATCAAGAAGAAGATATCACATCACCTCTTGAGGAGGCTTGTGAAAACACTGTCCCACTCATGGATGAGCAGCCACATGCATCGACAGTTGGGGTAGCCAACACTTTTGAGGACGGGACTCTTGTAGACCAAGGGTCAAATCTCATTGCTACTATAGAGCAGCCACAGTTTTGCCTTCATGTTGTGCAACATCTGCGGCTGCTCAAGGAGGAATCGAACCATCATTCTCATGAGCCATTGTTGGATTGTACATTGCACTTGGAGGATGAGGGCACACGGGATTGCGAGGAGTACGAGGTTACACCTGGTGTGACACAGGATTCTCCCTCATCGGAGACCTCCTTGGCCATGTCGGTTGATGTGGAAGTGGAGAAGGTAGAGCCTACATCAGTAGATCCGTCCATTGAGGTGATGACTAGAGTCGTGTCCGAGTGTGGTAGCAGCACATGACAGATGGGTGAGGTTTTAGGAGATATATCCACCTTCGATGAGGCACTAGCAAGTACAGAGGTATTGGATGATGGTCGCAGACGATATCATCGGCTTCGGACGGACCTTCGAGTTTTGAGAGGGAAGGCCATGTCGGTCACGGGAGGCCGTTTTGTTGCGGGACCGGGAGAATGGAGGGTATGAGAGTGACATGCCCGAGTCGGCGGCCAAGAAGTTGGTCCGCATTGGGGAACGGCTTGGATTCCACGATGGTGCAAGTCGGAGGGCGCGTTGGAGGCGTCGGATCGGTACCCCCTTCGGGCATGCATGGATGGGACTAGCGATCTTATTAGGTCATCTCTTCTAGTTGGAGAGGAGAGAGGCGAGCCACCTAGTCAGATCTCATATGTTGACTTGGATAGCGGTATGAGACGATCAGAGTTGCACAGGGTACAGCATCCACATGTTGAGGTTGGGTGGCGAGAGATTTTGAGTTGGTACTCGGTGGAGCGGGCTATGGAGATAGTGATGGATCCGAGTGTAGCTCAGCATGAGTTTCTATGCATGGGGAATACAGGAACCCCAGATTGGCATTGGGATCCAGGTGGGATCACCTATCATTTCCCAGGCAGGTCGGCTGACTATGTCTTGGAGAGTACAGTTGGCCTAGCAGTAAAGCATGTGGAGTTTCGATCAGCTCCAGTGGCCAACCAGTTTATGGGCAGACTCCCTAGGTTGTCTTGGCATGACATTCATACACGGGATCACGAGGTGGTCAGCGCACCTTGGGAGGAGCTTGTCGGAGGAGGTGGCATTGGAAGGCCACCAGATGGCACCTTGTATGGGGCCAAGGATTCTTCACCTCTGTGTGGGGCACAGAGGACACAGCGGAGCCGAGCAGTGGTGGTAACACTACTGACACACAGGGAGATTCACTTCTCGGACCCCTTGAGGAGGATTTGGAGTGATGTTCCATTCGTCGGCAGTTAGTGATGCGACGATGGAGACGATGATACCGATTGGTGTTAATCCGACATGTAGAGGCACAACTCTAGGTCATCACATCCAGGGATGTGTGGGAGCCTCTAGCATTGAGCAGTGGATTGTCGGTGGACATGGAGTAGCATGGTGGTGTACCATAGGGTGTGGGACTACATTGCGGAGTAGGAGTATCCTACATCACATTGAGAGCATGCGGAGAGAGACAACGATGCTGGACATAGTCGGGGGCACGAGATGGTACGGGGTGCTACAGCGTGGCACATGGTATCCGACGATATATCGGTATGCCTCAATGTGCGGTGGCATGTTGAGAGTATATGGATGATCGGTGGTATGCGAGGGCATACGGTCTTTTGCACGGCGGGGGTCTTGAAGCATTGCTTCCCGGGGGAGCTCACGGACGGGGGACATTGGGCTTACCTTTTGAGTAGTTCACCCGGGATCGATGGGGAGGCAGATGAGCGGTACTTGACGGTACAGCAGGGATTCCTTTTGACCCTCTTCTACATCACTCACGAACACGCCCAGGTTTTGTTGTTGTCCTTCGGCACTTTAGGCATGAGCAGCGAGGGTATGCGGTACAGCCAATATGTTTGGATGGCCCTCGGCACACTAGGGAAGACTGCCGACGGCGGCAGGTTAGTGTGCTAGTTGCTAGCCATAGGTTAGGGGATGAGATGATCCTTTGCAGAGGTGGTGCATCAGTCATCACTGAGCCTACGCTTGGGGAGCAGGTCATGAGGGAGACACGCATCGTTTTTTCTTCAGGGCACGTCGAGATCATGCATGAGCAGAGGATACGGGTTACAGCAGAGGTAGTATCCCAGTATGTGTCTGGGCTCCAGACACTGTATCGACACTTTGTCGAGAGGGTGGATGGCATGTTCGATGCAGAGGAGATGGCGGAGGTAGAACAGGAAGGCATTCCTTCTGTATGCCAGGGTGAGGACTCCTTTCCACATGAGTCCATAGGATCAGTTGAGGTCGCTTCTGGGGAGCGATGGGCAGTCATGCATGGATGGTGACAGTAGACTGGAGCTATATTCTAGTGTCCAGGGTGAGCAGTCATGGGACTCTGCGAGAGATACTCTGGGTGAAGAGTCACTTGTGACAATTCAGCTAGAGAAGCAGGTGATGGAGCCTGAGTCGACAGAGGAGGGCACTACTCACATCAGGCATGATATTCCTTTGAGAGAGAGCCAGATGGGCACTCACATCGAGTCTGTGGTGGATATGCAGCTAATCGCGGGGTCAGCCATTGAGGAGGAGCAGTCGGCTGCATTGACATCGAGTACGGTGACAGCTGTTGCAGATCCATATCCTCTGGAGGTGTTGGAGGTTGATGGGATTGTTTTGCAGGGGACTAGTAGACAGCAGGAGCTGTTGGATATGTTGGAGCATCCATCTTTGGGTCGACGCTGGGATGAGGCGCAGACAGATGTACTTGCAGTCAGTAGAGCCGCAGCGTTTTTAGTGGGTAGCTCTCTCCAGGAGTGCATCGATGGAGTTTGCAGCATACCTTGCCCACTTTTGCCCATTATAGAGAGATGGGCTTCCTTCTACAGGCAGCTTCCATTGACAGACAGGGTAGAGCAGTGGGAGTTGATTACAGGCTGGCAGCAACATCCCAAGCATGTCCCATATACCGTTGTTGTTGCCACATCAGATTCTTCTTCTAGGATGGACTGGCGGGAGATCATGAGTTGGTACCCTCTAGATGGTACGGTAGTCTTCGTAGGAGAGCACGGCGGAAGAGCGGGGGCCTTGGACATAGTAGATGTTACAGATTCCAGTGGCAGGAGGGCACCAGTTGTCGTTACTTCAGGACTCCTTCTCGATCTCAGGAGAGCAGGATCAGCAGGGGATTGAGTCGGGACTTGGACAGGAGAGAGGTGATGAGTTGGCATCCAATTGGTGGGGCCGCATATGCGGTTACAGGTACAGCACAGCAGGAGCCCGGGAGCATTGATGCTTGTGGTGGTCTTCACCTCTGAGAGCATCAACCATAGCCAGAGATAGTGCGCGGCCTAAGTCGTGGGACTTGAGCGATGATTGGCCATGGTGGCAATAGGATTCGGGAGGATTGTTGGTTGGCCGGTACCATGAGAGATTGGTTCGGGATCATGGCATTGAGATATCCCTCCATAACCGGGTGATGCAGAGGTCAGAAAAGATTCAGTAGCGCATCTGGGACCCAGGCACATTTTGCAGTATCGGTGGAGAGATGTTCAGGTAGTTGCTTGAGGGCAAGCAACATTTTGCCGGGGGAGACTGTAATATTCCCAAATTAGCAATAGCTAATTGGAATATTAGTTCGGGCCAATTTTTCCGCCTACAGTTAAATGTAAATATCAGTGAGTGGGTCGTGGACTCACCCGAGCACGCGAAGGCAAGTACGCGGGCTGAGTTGGCAGCGTGGGGGCCGAGAAGGGCTGCGCGGGAAAGGAGGAGTCGAGGGTTTGAGAGGAAGGCCGCATACAAAAGGGAGAGAGCTCCTTATTTTTGGATTATTGATGTTTATGATATTGAAACTGGTCGCCAAGACTTGAGCACGCCGGCTGTTTAGCAGGTCTGCAGCACTGTTTAGTGCGCCGAGTGTCTCCGAGCGGAGATCTCAACCTCAGCCCCGGGGGACTTCGAGTGCCTACTCGGGTGAGGCAGTCCTATCATCGTTTTGCAGAAGGATTGGGTCTGGAGCTTGTTGCAAACTTGTTGCAGAGCTGCGTCAGGAGTGGCCGCGCCGTCTGAGTGAAAAGACCGCAGTTCATCGCATGTGTGCACAGAGTCGTTATCATTTTGGAGGTTTCGGGTCTGGAGTTTGAAGCAGAGACAGTCCGTGCCTGTTGAGGGCCTGAGCAGTGTCGGGAGTCACTCAATGGTTCCCTTTTCCAGCCGCAGCATATTGGCAGCACTCGGCAGTTATTCCCAGCCGCTTGAACTCAAATAGGAAAACCGTTGTACCCCTTTGTTTTCTGAGGAAGTCTTTTTATCTTGCCCGCGCCAGTTGAGCACTATCATCGGGGCATCTATTGTAATCACTGATAATTCCCAGCATAATAAAATGGCTCAGCTTTTCGCTGTTTAATGTATATCTGTGCATGAGCAGTCCGATTATTTTATGCGCTGTGAATGTTTGCTTTTAGAGTCATTCCATCGCTGTAGCATTTGCTGTGTTTTACTAATATCCTTAAACAGGAATATTACAAACACTTTTGAAATTCTTAGCAAACCATGCTCTAGAATCTCAGCTTAGCTTCAGTGCTTTGCTAGTGTGTGTGTTCTCCAACTGACCCCAAGCCTTCTTCTTATACTTTTCTCGTTAGAAAATCAATGGTCGTGATCTAATCTCTAATCGACGGCTAAGATTAGAAGCTACTTGATCTGCGTCACTTAAGTCATTCGCATCACATGTTTCATTTAATTAACTTTAATATTTTAATTTTCCTAAGTTAGACTTAGGGTCCTTAATTAAAAGCATTAATTAATTAACTATCTCTTAAACATGATGAATTTCTTCAAATGCTTTCTGGATCATGGAGATCTTATGTACTCTAGTCCCTCCACAAAGTTTGGGAGCTAGAGCACATTCGATGCTACCCCAACACCCAAAAATCTCAACACAGATTAGAAGTCTAAACAATGGGTAAGATTAAATCTTGACTTGATCTTCGTTCTCTAGAAGATTCACACTTTGTTTTATTAATACCCATTAATTATTTACTTCCCTAAGTTTAGACTTAGTGTTCCCATTAAAATGATTAATTATTTTAATAAAACATGAACCGAGTGGGATTTCCACAAACGGTTTTTTGGTTCTTTGCTATGTTGGTGTCCAAGCTGTAGAAATTTCTGAATCTTATACTTTATGCAGAAATTATTACTGTTAATCTGGTTATGCTTCTCCTACTTTAGACAAGTTATTAACTGAATAAATTCAAGTTAAAATCGAAGCAAAACACATAACAGATCTCTACGAGTCCAGATCTAGAATAAGTACATGCACACATTGACAAAGTGACAGTTATTTCTGGACAAATAGTCCCCAGAAAAATCCAATGCAGGAAAACCTGTCTCTGGCTGCTACAGGGTCTTATTATTAAGAATATTTCTAAATACACAAATCTGGGTTCCAGATCTGGAAAACCTGACAGAGAATACACTAGATCTACAACTCACTAGCTGATCTAGGGCCAAAATAATGACTGATCCACACCCTCAAACGGGATTTACAGAACTCAGCCAAGATTGGGGCCTAGAAACCCCAACATTGCCCTTGAAAGGCTCTACGTCAGCCTCTGAAGCCCCTCAAACCCTCCGCGCTGCTCCGGAAGAGACTGCGTTAGCCCAGACTGGGTGACACAGTCACTACGTTGCCCCTGAAGGGTATCTGCGTAACCCCAAAGGGTTTCCTGCTGAAAATCACGTTGTCCTTGGAGGGACTGCGCTGTCCTTGCTGCTGCCTCTGCTCTCCTCTTTTGCGCTATCCTTGAGCTGATCTCTGCCTCTAGTGTATTCTAGACCTCGGGATCAGATCATCCCCTTGGTCTAAATTTCACTCTCTGCAACTGAAACACTTTTGAGTATTTTTAGCAAACCCTACCCTAGAATCTCAACTTAGCTTCAGTGCTCTGCCTCTGTGTGTCTTTACAAATGACCCCAATCTTTTCCTTTATACTTTTCTCGTTGACAAATCAATGGCCATGATTAGATCTTGAATCAATGGCTAAGATTAAAGGAAAACTTGATCTGTGTGACTTAAGACAATTTCATCACATGTTTAATTAAATTTACTTTAATTATTTAAGTTCCTAACTTAGGAAATACATTAAAATAATTATTAATTTAATATCTCCTAAACCAGATAAAATTTCCCAAATCCATTTCTGGGTCTTGTAGATCAAGTGTACTCTAGTCCCTCCACAAAATTTGGGAGCTAGAGCACAACTGATGCTACCTCAAATACACAAAATCTCAACACTCCCTCTTAGCATCAAGGGTGTACTCTTGCAATACATCACACTTATGTATTACATGATTTTGGGCACTGGTTCTGTGCTGCTTATGCTTGGCCTGCTGCCACTCAACTCTGCACTGCTGCTGCCATTCTGTACTGCTGCCCATGACTCTTCCACTGCCACTACAACTTCTGTACTGCAACTCCCTCTCAATATGATGCATCTATGCTGCTCATAGCACTGCCACTGCTAATCTGCTGCACTGCAACTTTAGTTGTTGAGAGAAACAATTGAATCTCCAGCCCAATCTTTGACAGACAAGTCAGATAGGCTGCATCCTCATCACTGAAGCTCCATAGGTTACAGATTTGTGCTTGCATCTAAAGAACGATGCACAACTATAGCTCTGCACTGCGTAAGCAGACTTCCTCTGCACTACTAAAGTCACATCAGTCCCTTGTGCTGAAATCTCTCACTCTGTTGCTACATTGTGTTGTCCCTCTGAAGCTTTTTGTGCTGCTGCAGCTCTGCACTGCATAAGCAGCTCTGCTCTGCGCTGCTCCTCTTAGTCCTCAGATCTGCCTCTGCCTCTGCTTCATCTATGATCTATGCACCCACTACTCCACTTGTCCCACCACTGTCTTAGGGCTGCCATAGCTCGCATGTGATCCAAGAGATGAGCTGCTCAAGGATCTCGCCTCTCCTCCATGTAGCTCCTCTACAAGTTCATTGTTATGTATATTTTATTATTTATTAATTAGATTTAGTTATCTTAGGTTATTAACTGAAAAGGCATGATCAAAGATCATGCCTCTTCGCCAAGGGACACCTTGAGGCTATATTTAAAGCCTAGGCGATCCCTCATTGTAATCATCTCATCTTTTCATCATTAATAATATATATTTATCAAGTTTACCAGAGTTTTTACACTCCATTGGTATCAGAGCCATCGCTCTTCTGGATCTGTGTGATCATCATATTAAAGAGTTTCGAAGGAAATTTCAGAAATTTTTTTTTACCAAGTGCAGAATTGCTGAAGAAATTCTGCATCTTTTCTCCACTCACGTACACTCACATTACAGCTTCTGCTCACCATTTCATTTCCCTCGCTTACCGTGACCCCTTCTCACAGATTTTACCCCCCTCCTCTATCTCACATACCGCTCTTATCTCCTGCCCCGGTTCCCCGTCCACCCTTCACTCCTTTGCATTGATCCCTTAAACTCCTTACCCGCTGTTCCAACGTGCACACACAACCGCCTGTCCCACCCGCATTCTTATCTGCCGCAACCCGCTGTCATTCCCCACCCCATCACCGCTACCACCACATTGTCTGAAGCCCGACCATACCGTCGTTCTGCTGTCATCACCAATCCACGTCGTGCGTATCCATTTCTCTCCCGCCGTCTCAAATCAGCAGCATTCCCACTCGTTTTTAATTCCTGTGCAACCTCGCTGTCGGATATATTAATAAAAAAAACTCGATTTGTTAAATCATAAGAACAACGTGTCAAACGGCGGGCAATTTGGAAACAGGGTGTCGTTTAAACCGGCTGCATCGATATATTAATAAATCGAATTGTTAAAATTATATGAACAGGAAATCGATTTTAATTCGGAAAAAGAAAATAGTCAATGTCAGAACAGAACGGGCAATTCTAAATCGATTTTAATTCGGAAAGAGAAAATAGTCAATGTCAGAACGGAACAGGCAATAGAAAATCGAGACTTTTGGGCATCGTATTTTAATTCGGAACGGGCAATTCTAAATACGATTTTATATAACTCATTTATATATATAATTATCATTTAACAATTATATATATAACAATTATATAATTAAATTATATATATTATATAATTTTTAATTAAAAATTATATATATATAATAATTATATAGTTTAAAAAAAAAATATTATTAATTAATTAATTAATTAAATATTAATTAATTAATTAATTCAAAAAAAAAATTATTAATTAATTAATTTTAAAGAAAAAAAGAGGAGAAACTGGCAGAAAGATATTCCCCACCTCATACACGCTCGATGTCTTCGTCAATGTCGATGGCAGAATTCCAGAAGAAATTAGGAGATCTTGAGAAGCAAATCACTAACAATTCCGAAGAATTCGGAAAAAGATTAGTCAATCTGGAAGGTACAGTTTCAGGGCACTCCAACGACATAAAAAAAATCCATGATACGACAAATCGAATAGAAAGACAAATGTGGCTAAACCATCATGAGGCCACAGAAAAGCAGAACGAAGCAATGAACAAGCAGAACGAAGCAATGAACAATATGACAGAACTCTTCAACAAGCTAAATGATAAAATAGATAAGTTGAGTCAGACACAATCCCCAACATCTCCTAACAGGGAACCAAATCAACAAAACAATTCCGCAGATTCAGGGAACTCCGGAGAACATCAGGAAAAAACTGATTCCCCACATCATCAAGAAGACAGTAATGCAGATTTTCAAAATAAGCAACTTTGGAATGCATTCGCTAATCAATATCCCCTTCTTGTTCCACCATTATCATATCAACGCAAAGCCAAGATCGACCTACCCAAATTTGATGGTAATGAAAAGAATAGCGTCGCATGGCTTAATAAAGCGGAAGAATATTTTGAGATTTATGACATCACTAGTGATGATGAAAAAATTAAACATGCTTCCATGAAAATGGAAGGAGAAGCATATAATTGGTATATGTGGTGGAAAAAGACGACGCTCGCTATTAGTTGGAGGAAATTTAAAGATGCATTCTTCAAAAGGTTTCAAGGCATAAAAGAAGAAAAGTTATTTTCAACGTTTATCAAATTACGCCAAAAAGGAGATGTGGATGAGTACACGCGAGAATGGGAGACTTTGGCAACACGAGTACCCGGATTGTCGGAATCTCGTCTAATCCAATCTTACATCTCAGGACTTAAAATCCACATACAGGAAGAACTAGAACTTCATGAAATTACGTCTGTAGAAGTAGCAAGGCAAAAAGCAAAAGCTGCTGAAAAGAAGTTTGAAAGATTATCAAAACTAGAAAAAGTATATTCGAGACGACGGTTTCCTCAATCTACAAAAGAAGATAACATGAAATATGTTCCACCACGCCTGCGCGAAGGAGACAAATCTAACCTGGAAATACAAAGAATAAAAGAAGGCAAATGCAAACATTGTGGCGAAAAATGGGACCCTAAGCACAGATGTGCTAATGGGAAAGAAAAAAATCTGTATAACTGTGAAGCAACTAATGATTCTGACAATGATGATTCAGACATAGAAGGGATAGAAGATACCCTAGAATTCTCCCTAGAAGTAGATGGTGACAGCACCCCGCAAGTGTCATTATCAGCCATGACAGGTATATCACAACCGCAGACACTAAAATTAAGGGGACATATAAAGAAAAACAACGTAATGGTTCTCATAGACACAGGCAGCACGCACAATTTTCTAGATTCAACCATGGCCAAAAGACTCAACCTCTTTACCTTTCCCATGCCTAATATGAAGGTAATGGTGGCCGATGGTAAGAAGATTGAACAAGTAGGAAAATGCCATAAAGTCAAATTGCAGATTAAAGACTTTAGTTTAGAATCTCCATTCTATGTCGTACCACTCAGAGGAGTAGATGTGGTCTTAGGAATTCAGTGGTTACAAACCTTGGGTACTTATTCGGCCAACCATCAGAAGCAGTTTATAAGCTTTAGGTGGGAAGGACGGAAGCACAAGTTGTTTGGATTCCAAGCCCCAGAAAATCAAATCGTATCATCATCCCAGATGATGAAGATGATCCGAAAGGGAGCACCAACTTATATAGTCGAATGTCGTCATTTAGAGATGTTATCTACAAAAGTCAACCACGAAGAATCTCAGGAGGTACAAGCACTAGTTCAGAAACATGAAAAGGTATTTCAAGATCTACCAATGAAGATGCCTCCTCATAGGGAAATCGAACATACAATAGAAGTCAAGGCAGGATCAGACTTTGTTAACATCAAACCTTATCGCTACCCACATCACCATAAAACGGAAATTGAGAAGATAATCCAAGACCTTTTAAAATGTGGGGTCATTTCAAAAAGTAAGAGTCCGTATGCTGCCCCAGTTATATTGGTAAGAAAAAAAGATGGATCGTTTCGGCTATGCATTGACTATAGAGGATTAAATAAGATAACCATTAAAAATAAGTTTCCAATTCCCTTTATCGATGAAATGTTGGATGAACTCCATGGCGCAAAAATTTTCTCTAAATTAGATTTAAGGTCAGGTTATTACCAGATCCGAATTAGATTGGAAGATATACCAAAAACTGCATTTCAAACACATGAAGGTCATTATGAATTTAAAGTAATGCCCTTTGGGTTAACAAATGCACCAGCTACGTTCCAAGCCACTATGAATGAGTTATTTCGTCCATATCTCAAGAAATTTGTATTAGTATTTTTTGATGATATCTTGATTTATAGTAAAACTTGGAGGGAGCATTTGCAACACTTGGATAAGGTTCTCACGTTACTAGAAGACCATCAATTTTATGCAAAAAAATCCAAATGCACCTTTGGAAAAGAAGAAGTTGAATATCTGGGACACCTAATATTCCATGAAGGAGTAAAAGTGGATCCTTCTAAGATTAAGGCTATAAGGGAATGGAATAAACCAGTGAACATATCCAAGCTCAGAGGATTTTTAGGATTAACGGGATATTATCGAAGATTTATTAAAGATTATGCGCATCGAACTGCACCTCTTACAAATCTTTTAAAGAAAAATTCGTTTAAATGGAATGAAGAAGCAGGGAAATGTTTTGAAGATTTGAAGGAAGTAATGGCTAATGCACCAATATTGGCAACTCCTCACTTTTCTAAACCATTTATCATTGAATGTGATGCCTCGGGATTCGGTATTGGTGCAGTATTAATGCAAGAAGGGCACCCTATTGCTTTTGAAAGCAGAAAATTAAATAAACGTGAGCGTCTCAAGTCCACATACAGTAAGGAAATGCTCGCAATTATGCATGCATTAGCCAAATGGAGACAATATCTGTTAGGAAGTAAATTTTCCATCCGAACCGATCATAACAGTCTTCAGTATCTCCTTCAGCAAAAAACACTCTTTGAAGAACAACAAAAATGGATCGAGAAGATTGCCGCTTTTGACATGGAGATATTACACAAGAAAGGAAAGGACAATGTAGTAGCGGATGCCCTGTCTAGAAAAGATGAGGAAACAACATTACTTGCAGTTTCAATTGTTGTGCCTGAATGGCTTAATGATATTAGAAGTGAGTACGCCAAAGATCCGGACATGTTGGCTATAATCAACAATCTCCCAGGGAATTCAAAATTTGAATGGAAGAACGATATCTTATGGTACAAAGGGAGAATTTATCTAAATTCCAAATCCAAGTTTATATCAAAAATACTCAAGGAATCACATGATTCCATGTCATTAGGACATGTAGGATATTTCAAAGCCTACTACAATGCGCGTCAGTCATTTTTCTAGAAGGGTATGAGTCACGATATTCAAAAATATGTTGCAGAATGTGACAAGTGTCAAAGAAATAAAACTGAAAACATTATGACACCTGGCTTACTTCATCCCTTAAATATTCCGGCCCAGAAGTGGGAAGAAATATCGATGGATTTTATTGAAGGATTGCCGGTATCTGATGGTAAGGATAAGATCTTCGTTGTAGTAGATAGACTCACTAAGTATGCTCACTTCATCGCTATTAAAAAAACAGACTCTGCAAAGCAAATTGCAGAGATATTCTGCAAACATATTTATAAACTACACGGCTTTCCGAAGGTTATTGTTAGTGACAAGGATGCCAAATTTAAAGGAAACTTTTGGAAGGAATTGTTCAACCATGTTGGAACCTACCTCAATATGAGCTCAGCTTATCACCCTCAAACAGATGGGCAAACAGAGGTTGTTAATAAATGTTTGGAAGCTTACCTACGGTGTTATGCTACGGAGAAACAAAATAAGTGGGCCCAATGGTTGCATCTTGCCGAATGGTGGTATAATTCTACTTACTATACATCGACAAAAATGACTCCGTTCCAGGCTCTATATGGATATGAGCCTCCGAAGTGGAAAGATTTTGCTTCAATTCAAACTAATTTGCCAGCAGTAAAAAATCAACTAGAAGAACACCAAAAGGTCGTCCAAATTCTAAAAGATAATTTGAGTGTTGCACAGAATCGTATGAAGCAACAAGCTGACCGTAATCGCACTGAGAGATCATTTGAAGTTGGAGACTGGGTGTTTGTCAAGCTTCAACCATACAAGCAATTGTCCCTTAAACAAAAAGGAAAAAATAAATTAGCTCCAAAGTTTTATGGTCCGTATCAAATTATTAAAAAGATCAGTCAAGTCGCTTATGGGTTGAGCATTCCCGATACCAGTCGTGTTCACAATGTTTTCCATGTGTCCTGCTTAAAAAAGGCATTGGGTAACCATCAGTTGTCCCAAACAACACTTCCCATTTTGGATGATGAAGGCAAGCTCGTTCTAGAGCCCGAGGGGATCCTATCTACTCGTGATAAGAAGCTGCGCTCTCGTGTTATTACCGAATATTTAATCAAGTGGAAGGACTTGCCCATTGAAGAAGCATCTTGGGAGTCTGAAGCGTTTCACTAGCAACACCCATCATTACGTATGCTTTGAGGACAAAGCATCTTAAGAAGGGGGCAATGTTATGTATATTTTATTATTTATTAATTAGATTTAGTTATCTTAGGTTATTAACTGAAAAGGCATGATCAAAGATCATGCCTCTTCGCCAAGGGACACCTTGAGGCTATATTTAAAGCCCAGGCGATCCCTCATTGTAATCACCTCATCTTTTCATCATTAATAATATATATTTATCAAGTTTACCAGAGTTTTTACACTCCATTCATGTCACCCAACCTTCATGGTTCATGAGCACTCATAAGTCATGGGTGCATCATCTTCTGACCCATCATCTGCCACAACTGCTTTGGAAGAAGATGCTTCCTTGTCCTTTTTCTTCTGAGGACAATGGCTGGAAAAATGTCCCATTTCACCACACTGGAAGCACTTGATCTTTGAGAGATCCTTCTTCTTCTTTGGCTACTTCTTCGATGCCAAGGCTGCATATCCTTCATCTTCCTTCTTCACTTTGCTCAATCCTCAGTTGTGCTGCCTCTTGGTGAATCTGCGGAGTTCTTCTTGACGCAAAATTGACCACAACGTGTCCCCAATCTGAGAGGTCTGCTCTGCCCAAGATACTGTAATATCCCCAACGGGAAGTAGACAGTAATACACAGAAAAACAACAAGCAGCTATATAGAACAAAATGCCGGAACCAGAATATGGAACAAATATACACAAAATACCAGAACGCTAAGCCATTTTATTAATCTGAGAATACATGTGTATGGGTACAAAGATACTCAGAATGAGTGCACCTATCCTTGCTCTAGGCAAGCGGGAGACCCCTTCCTTATTGGCAAAGCTCGGTCGTAACAAGAGACCGTTGCCCCAGCCGACCGGAGAAACCGCTGAGAAAATCGCCGCCGTAATGTGCCGGAACTAGGGGCTGATCCCCACACCGGAATGAGCTGAAAATCGGAAGGCTAGCTGTACTCAACCCTCCGGACAAAACCCAGAAACCGTGAAGCAAGTGCTCCACCTCCGAAAATCCACCAAATAAACCCTCCTCAGTGAAAACGCTGTCTCTCCCAGGAACAGCGCAGAAGCTCAAGAAACACGCTGAGAAAAGGGGCTGAATCCTCCTGCAAAACCTCCGGATGAAATAGCAATCTCCTCAAGGCTGGAAAACGCTGAAACCACTGCCAAATCCCCACACAACAACGCTGCTCAACAAAGACTGCGTCCTCCCTGCAGAAACTGCGTCCTCTCTCCTGGACTGTGCAGTCACTTCAAGTGGCCAGCTCCTCTGCAACGTCCACCCAAAAATCCACTGCAAACCACCTACAGAAACTGAAGGAAATACCTTGCTCGAGCAGGCACTCGAAGTCCCCCGGAGCCAAGGGTGAGATCTCCGACCGAAGACACTCAGTTCACACTAAACAGTGCTGCAGACCGACTAAACAACCGGCGTGCTGAAGTAGACAGAAGTCTAGCTCTCAATATCAATATCATATCAACAATGCCAAATGGAGTGAAAACCCCACCTTTTATAGTGCTAGCTCCCTCAAAAACCCTAACTGCATCCTTCACCTCCTCCTTGACCTGCGCAGTTACCTTAGGGTCAGCGTGAGGCCTCCCCTCATGTGCGTGTGGACCCCCAAGGCCACCCCTTTAAGTCACAACGTTCATCAACTAGGAAAGCACTTTATTTTATTAAAGTGAGTTGACCCCCCTTATTTCTCACTTTATTTATTATTTTAACTAAAGGCGGCAAAACTATACAAAAATGAAATATTCCAATTAGCTGTGCTAATTAGGAATATTACAGTCTCCCCCGGCAGAACGTTGCTTGTCCTCAAGCAACTGAAGTGATGGATGCTGCAAGATCTTCTCATCCTCCCAAGTGGCATCCTCATCCGGCAAGTTCTTCCATCTCACCAAGAACTCCCTGATCTTCCTGCTGCGCAGCTGCCTCTCCCTAGTGTCAATAATAGCCTCCGGCTGCAACACCAGATGCCCCTCATCATCCGTAGGGGGTAGCTCCTCTGTGACTGTCACCTGCTGGCCCAGTGCCTTTTTCAGGCATGATACATGAAAGATGTTATGAATCTTGCTGCCTTGGGGCAGCTCCAACTCATACGCAACCTGCCCGATCCTGCGTATCACCCGGTATGGCCCATAAAAGTGGGGCTTCAGCTTCTCCGCCCCCTTCTGCTTGAGCGAAGACTGTCGGTATGGCTGTAGCCGTAGGTAGACCAAGTCTCCTACCTCAAAGTGTCTCTCCACCCGACCCTTATCAGCATACAACTTCCGCTGATTCTGTGCTGTGGCTATGTTGTCCTTGAGAGCTCGGAGGATATCTTGGCTCTCTTGGATCCATAACTTGGCTCTCGGAGCCCTGCTAACACCAAACATCATGTCCACAAAAGATAAGGAATGATATCCATACAAAGCATAGAAAGGTGACATACCAATAGACATATGATGCGCTGTGTTGTAGCAGTACTCGCCCAAATGCAACCACTTCAGCCAAGCCCTCTGCTGTCCACTGACATAGTTACGCAAGTAGCCCTCCAGCCACTTGTTAACTATCTCTGTCTGCCCGTCCGTCTGGGGGTGATAACTAGTGCTCGGTGTCAACTCGGTCCCCACTAATCGGAAGAGCTCCTGCCAGAATCCGCCCATGAAGCGGCTGTCCCTGTCACTGACGATGGTCTTGGGTAGACCATGTAATCTGAAAATCTCCCTAAAGAACAGCTCAGCCACCTGCGCTGCTGTGTGATGTACGGATATGGCGAAAAAATGAGCATACTTCGTCTGCCGGTCAACGACTACGAAGATGCAATCCTTGCCCTGCACCGTGGGCAACCCCGTGATGAAATCCATCGATATGCTCTCCCATTTCCCCTCCGGGATGGGAAGAGGCTGCAACAACCCTGCAGGATGGCTCATCTCTCCCTTGTTTCGTTGGCAAACATCGCACTCCCTGACATGCTGGAGTACGTCCTCCTTGAGGCCCTTCCATGAGAACCTCTCCCGAATAGCCCTGTATGTCTTGGTGAACCCCTGATGGCCCGCCAACGGTGAATCATGTGAAGCCTGGAGTATCTTCTTCTTGAGCTGAGACCCCTCAGTCAAGAAGATCCTATCCCTGTAATAGATGATCTCATCGACCACCCTGTACCTGTCATCTGCTACCTGCCCATCCAGAACCTCACATGCAAACCTATCCTTGGAGTACTCAACCAGCAGTCGAGCCCTCCAATCAGCGTCCAAGCTCATGAGTGATAATGTGGCCGGTCTACGAGAAAGGGCATCAGCTACCACGTTATTCTTCCCTTTGACATACTCTATGTCAAAGTCGTAGGCCTGGATCTTGCTGATCCACTTCTGCTGTCTCTCCTGCAATTGCTTCTGCTCCAGGAAGTACCTCACGCTGTTATGATCTGTCCTCACCCTGAATCTGCCACCCACCAGGTACTGCCGGAATTTGGCCAATGCATGCATGATGGCCAGCATCTCCTTGTCGTATATGGGATACAATCTCTCGTGTGGAAGGAGCTTCTGGCTCTCAAAAGCAATCGGATGACCGTCCTGCATCAAAACTGCACCAATCCCCTCTCCGGATGCATCACACTCTAGGACAAAGGGCTGTGTAAAATCTGGCAACGCCAACACTAGACAACTGCTCATCACCTCCTTGAGCTTGTCAAAAGCTCGCTGTGCCGTGTCCGACCAACTGAATGCCCCCTTCCTCGTCAAATCTGTGAGGGGTGCAGCAAGCTGAGAGAAGCCCTTGACGAACTTCCTGTAGTATGTGCAACTACCAATAAATCCCCGAAGCTCCGTCACATTTCGCGGCTCTGGCCAATCCCTGATGGCCCTGATCTTCTCCTCGTGGACTCTCACCCCGTCCACTCCTATAATGTGCCCCAGATACAGCATCTCTGTCAACCCGAACTCACACTTGGAGAGCTTGGCATAGAACTGCTGCTCCTCCAAGATGTGCAAGACTGTCTCAATATGCTGGAGGTGCTCCTCCCAAGTCCTGCTGTATATAAGTATGTCATCAAAGAAAACCAGCACAAACTTTCTCAGATGATCCCTGAAAATGTGGTTCATACATGACTGGAAGGTAGCAGGTGCATTGGTCAGCCCAAATGGCATGACCAAAAACTCAAAGTGCCCGTAGTGACACCTAAAAGCGGTCTTGGGAATGTCCTGTTCCCTCATGCGTATCTGATGGTACCCGGATCTCAAGTCAATCTTCGAGAAGAACCGTGCTCCTCTCAGCTCATCCATCAGCTCATCGATCCTGGGGATGGGGTACCTGTTCTTCAGGGTCTTCTTATTCAGAGCCCTGTAGTCAATGCACATGCGCAATGTGTCGTCCTTCTTCTTCACCAACACTACAGAAGAAGCGAAAGGACTCGTGCTGGGCCGAATGTGACCAAGGGCCAGCAACTCCTGGATAGCCCGCTCTATCTCGTCCCGATAGACCTTGGGATGCCTATACGGTGTGGTAATCACGGCCTGTATCCCCTGCTCAAGCTTGATCGTGTGCTCAAACCCCCGATCCGGTGGCTGCCCTGGTGGAATATCCCCGAAAACCACTGCATACCTGTCGAGAATAGACTGTAGATCAGGATGCACTGTCTGCCCTGTATCCACTGCCTCTGAAGCCCGCAACTCTACCGCCCACTCTATATCTCCCTTGCAGAAGGTCGCCTCCATACTGTGTGCTGGCACCGTCTGAGGTGGGTATGTGTGCTGCCCCCGAATCTTCTCATGCCTCCCCGTCTCGGGATCATCCCACTCCATCTCTAGGGCCTTCCAATCTGTCGTGACCTTCGCTAGAGTGATAAGCCACTGAACACCCAATATCAGGTTGGTGTCCGGAATGTCCACCACAAAGAAGTGATCTGTCAATGTATAAGTGCCCATCGTCACTGATAACTCCGGAACATATCGAGCACATGCCATGGTCTGATCTCTTGGGACCAAGACAGAAAACCCATCAAAGCCCTCTGTTTGTATGCCTCTCCGCTCAACCATCTAGGCATCAATGAAATTGTGGGTGGCCCCACTATCAACTAAGACTGAAACCCGCTGTCCGCGCACTGTCCCTCGTACGCGCAGTGTCAAGTACTTGGGAACTCCCCGCAATGCGGCTAGAGCTCCCCCAGTGGGTGCAAACGATGCCCCACCTGCTGCGGGTGGTGGAGGTGGTAAGATACTCTGCGCCGCATAACAATCTCCTGCCTCCACATCATCCCCATCATCCTCTTCTCCACTGCTCTCGGAGAAGACCTCAATGAAATGTGCCTTCCCTGCCGCACACCTGTGTCCCGGTGCCCATGGCTCCTGGCAAGTGAAGCACAACCGCTTCCTCCTCAACTCTCTCCTGGCTTCATCATCAAACTGCCCTCGTCCAGGATTCGCCTTGGGAGGCGGAACCCTCGTGTCCTTACCCTTAGGCTGGAAAGCCTGTCTCTGGGGATAAGGTGGCCGAGTCCTGGGTAAGACATCCTGTAAGTCCCGAGTCCTGCTGATGGCATCCTGAAGGGTGGCCGGTTTGTTCGACCGGACTAGGCCACGAAGTGGCTCTGACAGCCCCTCCACAAACATGTAAACCATCCGGGCTGCAGATAAGTTAGGTACCATCACTGAAACCCTCAAGAAGTCTGAAATGTATGTCTCTGCACTCCCAGTCTGTTTGAGCTTGGTCAGCTCAACAAAATGCTGCTCCGGATCCCTCCTGTCAAAGCGCTCTACCACCCTCCGGGTAAACTCGGCATATGTCGTCACTGCAGAATGCCCGAGTGTCGTCATCCCATGGAACCACCAGTCCTGGGCCTCACCATCCAGATGCAATGTAGCCACCTTAATGGCCTCTGACTGCGACATCTGGTTAAGCTGGAAATAGATGTCCAGCTTCTCCACCCAAGACTTTTCCGAACTGCTCGATGAGCCATCAAACGTGGGCAAATGAAATCTGCTAGCTGCGCGGTGGTCATCACGGTGGTGCCTGTGCCCCTGGTGATGATCACGGGATCTAATGCCATACTGGACCTGGAGATAGTCTCTGAAGGTGAGAGAATCCATGAATGCCGGTCCGAAAGCCTGATACTCTGCAAAAATGCTAGCCAGCCGAGCCGGATCCATCTCTCGCTGTGCTGCTATCCCTGCGTCCTCTGCCAGGAAGGTAGGCATGGTAGATCGCGTGGGTGCTGGAATATCCCTCTGTGCACCTCCCTGTACTCCTGCCCCTGTGTCCTCTGGCAAGAATGTGGGAATAGTGGATCGCGTGGGTGCCTGAGTCGTCACAATGGGGATAGCATCATGCACTGGTACGTGGTGAGACATACCCGATCCCTCACCGACCTGGAAAACCCTAGGGGGTTCTCTCTGTCCGACCTCTACGGCCGTGAGCCTCTGTGATATCTCCTGTATGTGATGGAGGAGCGTTTCTCTAAATCCCCTCTCATCATCTGCCATTGAGTTCCGCTGCTCTGTGTCCCTCACAGGCTGCTCCTCCTCTGAATCTGTCTCAGGTGGCTCCTGATCAGAATCCCTCCCCCCGAAGGGAAACTTCCACCTACCCTCAACGTCTCTGTGTCTCCTCCGATCAAAGTAGGGATTATCCCCGGGCGTCATAGACTGCTTAGCACCACAGGCTGAGCCAGAACTATGCTCTGATACCACTGTAATATCCCCAACGGGAAATAAACAGTAATACACAGAAAAATAACAAGCAGCTATATAGAATAAAATGCCGGAACTAGAATATGGAATAAATACACATAAAATGCCAGAACACTAAGCCATTTTATTAATCTGAGAATATATGTATATGGGTACAAAGATAATCAGAATGAATGCACCTATCCTTGCCCTAGGCAAGTGGAGACCCTCTCAGAATAAGAAATGGCTGCAACAGAGACTGCGTCCTAGCTGACTGGAGAAACTGCCGTAGAAAACTGCTGTTGCAATGTACTGGAACTAGGGGCTGATCCCCTCACCGGAATGAGATGAAAACTGGAAGGCTAGCTGAACTCAACCCCCCGGACAAAACCCAGAAATCGTGAAGCAAATGCTCCACCTCCGAAAATCCACCAAATAAACCCCCTCCAGAGAAAGCGCTGTCACTCCCAGGAACAGCGCAGAAGCCCAAGAAAACGCTGGGAAAAGGGGCTCAAACTCTCCTGCAAAACCTCTTGCTGGAACAACAACCTCCCGATGCTGGAAAACGCTGAAACCACAGCCAAATCCCCACACAACAACTCTGCTCAACAATGACTGCGTCCTCCCTCACTGGAACTGCGTCCTCTCTCCTAGACTGCGCAGTCACTCAAGGGGCAGCTCCTCTGCAAAATGTCCACCAGAAAATCCACTACAAGTCACCAACTGAAACTGAAGGAAAAACCTTACTCGAGCAGGCACTCGAAGTCCCCCGGAGCCAAGGGCAAGATCTCCGATCGGAGACACTCAGTTTGCACTAAACAGTGTTGCAGACCGACTAAACAACCGGCGTGCTGAAGTAGACAAAAGTCTAGCTCTCAATATCAATATCATATCAACAATGCCAAATGGAGTGAAAACCCCACTTTTTATAGTGCTAGCTCCCTCCAAAACCCTAACTGCGTCCTTCACCCTCCTTGACCTGCGCAGTTACCTTAGGGTCAGCGTGAGGCCTCCCCTCATATGCGTGTGGACCCCCAAGGCCACCCCTTTAAGTCACAACGTTCATCAACTAGGAAAGCACTTTATTTTATTAAAGTGAGTTGACCCCCTTATTTCTCACTTTATTTATTATTTTAACTAAAGGCGGCAAAACTATACAAAATGAAATATTCCAATTAGCAGTGCTAATTAGGAATATTACAGATACTTTGGACAAAGGTTTCCCACTCATCCGTGACCGCATTGAGGGCAGTCCTGACTATCACAGCATCATCCACTGTTGCACCCGTTGTAGTCAACTGATCCCTGATTGACTGCAATCTGAAGAGGAAGTGCTCCATGTCTTCTCCCTTGGTCATCATGAATGACCTCATCTGAGTCTCCAAAAACATCTTTCTTTGGTTGGGCTTTCCCTCATATAGGGAAGTCAAGGCCTTCCACATCTCGTTAGTTGTCTTCTTCTCAGCTACGTGTGGTACAATATGGTCCTTGATACCATCCATAATCAGTCCCTTGGCATGCCTAGCAGCCTCCTTAAGCTTCCGAAGGAAATCTGGATCTGTTGGTGTGACCAGAGTTTGCTTTGTATGGTCTCTTAGATTGTATGTCTCAAGGACAATCAGGATCCTTGCCTTCCAAACTGAAAAGTTTGAGAGGCCATCCAGCCTATCCTGATCACACAGTCCATGAGGAGTCATCTGCTCAGAATGTGTCAGAAATTTTTTTCTCTTTGCTAGAGAAATGGATCTAAGGCCCTTGGTGAAACAGGTACCTTTTGATCCCTCTAACAACTGATTTCCCTCCTTGGAAATCTACCAAATCAACTATGATTCAGCGTCTTCTTTGATCCTCTAATCAAACTGCAAGTTTCCTTTGGTTAGAAACTCTTTGAGAAGCTGATCTCCTCCCGCTCTTTGTCACTTGTGGTAAGGCTAAAAATATTTGAAAACTTCTAGAATTTTAACCCCACCAGCTTCTTATGAATTTCTGCAGCATTGTTGCAGTTTTTTCTAGATCTAACAGATTCAGATCTGAATCACACTGGCTGGCTTCAGACCAAAATAAAGTTGTTTCTGAGCTACATCTGCGTAGTAATTGCATGGGCTTGCTAGGACACAGCGCTAGACAACGTCACCCTTCCCTCTGCGTGAGTCTGCCTCTGAAAACTGCGTTGTCCCTTCATATTTGTGTTTTTGTTGCTTTTCCAGCTGCTTCCTGCAGCTACAACCTTCAGTCTCTTCTGCTGGTGACACTCCTAGATCTGCAGTTGCTCTGATACCATGTAGAAATTTCTGAATCTTATACTTTATGCAGAGATTATTACTGTTAATCTGGTTATGCTTTACCTACTTTAGACAAGTTATTAACTGAATAAATTCAAGTTAAAATCGAAGCAAAACACATAACAGATCTCTACGAATCCAGATCTAGTACATGCACACATTGACAAAGTGACAGTTATTTCTGGACAAATAGTCCCCGAAAAAACCCAATGCCGGAAAACCAGTCTCTGGCTGCTGGAGGGTCTTATTATTAAGAATATTTCTGAATACATAAATCTGGGTTCCAGGTCTGGAAAAACCGACAGAGAATACACTAGATCTACAACTCACTAGCTGATCTAGGGCCAAAATAATGACTGATCCACACCCTCAAATGGGATTTACAGAACTTCGCCAAGATTATGGCCTAGAAACCCCAGCGCTACCCCTGAAAGCCTTTGCGTCAACCTCTGAAGCCCCTCAAACCCTCAGCGTTGCTCTGGAGGAGACTGTGTTACCCCATACTGGGTGACACAGTCACTACGCTGCCCCTAAAGGGTCTCTGCGTAACCCCATAGGGTATCCTGCTAAAAATCACGCTGTCCTTGGAGGGACTACATTGTCCTTGCTGCCGTTGCTGCTCTCCTCTTCTGCGTTGTCCTTGAGTTGATCTCTGCCTCTTGTGTATTCTAGACCCCGGGATCAGATCATCCCCTTGGCCTAGATTTCCCTCTGCAGCTAAAACACTTCTAAGTATTCTTAGCAAACCCTGCCCTAGAATCTCAGCTTCGCTTCAATGCTCTGCCTCTGTGTGTCTTTACAAATGACCCCAAGCCTTTCCTTTATACTTTTCTCGTTGACAAATCAACGACCATGATTAGATCTTGAATCAATGGCTAAGATTAAAAGAAAGCTTGATTCGTGTGACTTAAGACAATTTCATCACATGTTTAATTAAATTCACTTTAGTTATTTAAGTTCCCTAAGTTTTAACTTAGGAAATACATTAAAATAATTAATTAATTTAATATCTCCTAAACCAGACGAAATTTCCCAAATCCATTTCTAGGTCTTGTAGATAAAGTGTACTCTAGTCCCTCCACAAAATTTGGGAGCTAGCGCACAACTGATGCTACCCCAAATACACAAAATCTAAACACAAGCCTCCTCCCTAAATTTGAGACTTAGATCACTTTCTGATGCCACAAAAATCAACGGCTTGAGGATTTTCGAGAGTGTGGCTTACAACCACGTGCTAGATGAAAAGTGCATCAAATTGGATCAGACTATAGAAAAGGGGTTCCTCTTCAGGTATAGCGAGACCTCAAAGGCATACAAGATCTACATTCCTAGTAGTAGGAAGATTGTAGTGAGATGAGATGTAAAGTTCATGGAAGACAAAGCTTTTAGGACATCTCGAGAGATCCTTGCAGGTGATCAGTCAACAGAAGTTTCGTTGGTCCAGCAAGAGGGACAACAAGTAGGACCAATAGGAGGATAGTCACAGGGATCAAGTACAGTGACTAGTACCAGTATCTCCTTAGGCGTAGGAGATCCAGGCAGTTCTCAGCAGACGGAGTAGCAGGGACAGGAGGAGGAACTGACTGAACCTCCAACTACCAGTTGTAAAGACAGTAGAGAAGTGCATCAGACCTTAAGAGACACAAAGAATTTTTTCGAAGCTCCCAGGACAGACAAGAGACAACGCACGCAACTTGACAGATATCAAGCTTTGGTAGCTCAAGTTGCAGAACCCTCCAGCTTTCAGGATTCCACACAACATCAGGCGTGGGTGGATGACATGGTAGAAGAGTATAGCTCTATCATGAAAAATGATGTTTGGGAGGTAGTGCTGAGGCCAAAAGACATAACAGTTGTAGGTTCCAGATGGATCTACAAGATCAAGTATGTTGCAGATGGTAGTGTAGAGAAGTACAAGGCTAGATTCGTGGCAAAGGGGTATGCACAGAAGGAAGGGATAAACTATGAGGAGACATTCGCCCCAGTTGCTAGATATGCCTCTATCAGATATGTTATATCCCTAGCAGTGCAGATGGGATGGGAGATTCACCAGATGGACGTCAAGACAACATTCTTGAACGGGGTGATAGAAGAAGAGGTGTATATAGAGCAACTTGAAGGCTTCAAAACTCATAAGAAGCGCACTCATGTATGCAGATTGAACAAAGCCCTATACGGGCTCACGTGAGCCTCTCATTCTGGTTTTGTATGTGGATGATCTCTTTTTGACGGGATCATTAGGGCTCATAAAGAACTGCAAAAGAAACCTTCAAGCAGAGTTCGACATGCAGGATATGGGGTTGATGCACTATTTTCTAGGATTGGAAGTATGGCAAAAGAATGGGGAGATCTTCTTTGGGCAAGGGAGATATGCTACAGATATTCTGAGGAGGTTCAGAATGTAGGATTGTCGACCCATGACGACGTCCATGATCACTAACTGGAAGAAGATATATGCATCAAGGGACAAGGAAATCGACACACCTTGTATAGGCAACTCATTGGGTCACTCATGTATTTGGTTAACACTAGGCCAAACATTTGTTTCGCTGTCAATACCCTTAGTCAGTTCATGGTGGAACCGAAAAGGGTACACTGGGCAGCAGCTAGGCACATTCTTAGATATGTGTGCGGAACAGTCGGGTATGGGTTGAAATATACTCGAGGGGATGACGTCAGATTGTGTGGATTCACAGATGCAGATTGGGCAGGCAGTTCAGTGGACAGGAAAAGTACCTCCATGTACCACTTCAATGTTGGATCAGGGATGGTCTCTTGGTGTAGCAGGAAGCAGAAGTTAGTAGCACTGAGCTCAGTAGAAGCAGGATATATGGCGGCAAGCACAGCTACATGCGAAGTTGTATGGCTTAGAAAGTTTCTCGTGAGTTTTTTCAGGAAGAAGATGGGAGCGACGAGTGTTTACTGTCATAATCAGAGTTGCATAAAACTCTCTGAGAATCCAGTATTTCATGATAGGTTGAAGCACATTGATATCAAATGTCGTTTCATTAGAGACTGTGTATAGCATGGGGTAGTCGAGCTGCAATATGTTCCCATAGGAGATCAGGTAGCAGACATACTCACGAAAGCTCTAGGGAGAGCAAAGTTCATCCAGTTCAGGGAACAAATGGGTATGGTGGAAAACCCATTTCAGTAGCAGAAACAAATATTTCTCAGTTGCAGCAGCAACAGATGAGAGGGAGTCGCAGTGTAGATGTAGTGTTGGCAGCAGTTCAACAAGGTCAGCAGTAGCACAGACAGCTCATATCAGAGTTGCGCAGTGGTTAGTGGGTAGTACGGCCAGACATCACCAACATGACAGAAAATGGTGTAAAGACGGTGTGTTGTGGCAGCTGTTGTAGCACTAGAACGGTTTCCTAGCTAAGAGGGAGTGTTAGTTTTTGTAGCACTGGATGTGTTATAGCCACAATATTTGGCGGAGAGCCTAGAATACACGTATTCTCCAATACCCAGAAATCGTTTCGGGAAATTCCACCTAGAGACGACTTAATTAGATTTATTAATCAATTTTTAATATTTCCTAAGTCTAAACTTAGGAAATATGATTAATTAATCAGTGCTAATTAAGTCATGGTGTGAATATTCTAGAAACTCACTTCAATCAATAGGAAAATAATCTGGGCCATCGATTGTGTTTTAATCTTGGCCGTTGGTGCTCCAACAAAAGATTATAAGAAGTCGATGGGTAGATGGAGAACACACTATTGCAGTTACTCAGTTGCCCAGGCAGATTAATTTTCTCAGTGGCCGAGATTCAGTAGAGGAGATAGAGCTAGAGGGTGAGTAGCAAGCGAGAGAGAGAGGGTATCCGCAGAGGTCCGGGAAGTACAAAACGAATTCAGGAGGAGGCAACGTGAGGAGAGACGTAGTCCACTAGAGCTTTGCGCAGTCACTGCACAGAGAGTGACAGAAAGGCACCAGCGTATGGGCAGAGGGTCTATCTCAGGGTCAAGGAGTCGCTATGGAGAGTGAGAAATTTATCATAAAATTTCTCTCAGTATTTTTCCTCTACTTTGGGTTGTCCAAATTCTTGTGCTCGAATATTTGTTGATTATGAATAAGAACACCCTCATCTGCTGCATCGGTTTTCCCACATTGGGTTTTTCCGAGGAAAATTGTCCAAAAATAACTGTGTTAATATTTTCTGTGTGTGCTAGAATTTCTTTCTTTTCAGCATTTTAATTTTCCGCAGTAAATTATTGTGAAAATTGTAGTAGTAAATTTATTTGATATTTTCTGTAGCAAATAACCTACATAATCAATTTGTCAGTTAGACGAATATCTTCCAGTTATTGCAATAGATGAAATTTTCACATTTGGTTGTTCTAACATCTAAGTGATAAGGAATTCTAATCTAATTGAACAACTATTGTTAATTGGAGATTGACATCTATCTTGTTGAAAATATCTTTGAGATCCCTAATTGTTTCAAATAATAATCATTGTCACATTGTCTTGAAATAGAAGCATTAATAATCTTGTAATATTGATCATTCATATCTTGATTAAGTGTTGAAAAAGTTATTACGGTATTTCAGCACATCCCGTAGTTGTTGGAATTTTGTATCCTGTGGGTATCATTGTCTCTTATTCGCACTTGATAATTAGGCACATTCTTGGAGATAAGATAGTCTTTACATTTATTGTTAAGTACTCTTGTCATAAAAGCTAATCATAACTAAAGTACTTAAAACCTTAAGAAATCTTAATCCAAGAAACACTCATAATACTTGCATTGCATTCTAAGTCTTTACATTGGTTGATAGATATTTAGGGCCACCCTTTCTCAATTTAGTTTGAGGAATTTACACCCTCTTTAGTGGTTAACATGGTGACCTTGCAGTCGTTAAAGCCACACTCTATGCAGTGTCAGAGGCATCGGGTGGTTGGAACATAGGGGGAGGTATCGCTAATCAAGCCTTTGTTTGCTTCCCATTGGCTTCCATCCCACAACCTACTCTAGAGACTGATTCCAAAATAGTTAAGAGGAAGGTTATACCTAGAATAGGCATACAATTAAAAGTGACCAAAACTCTTGCATCACACCTAGGTCTTAGGATTTTCATAGCATATAGGTTAGCGAAACATTTAAGAAGCGATTGTCCATCCAGTTACTTGGCATATAATTGATAATAAGCAAGAAGTTGACTCCATGAGGCACTGGTCTCACATTTAAATCTAATTCAATCTTTAAATCTTGCTAAATTTAACCAAGTAGCTAGGCCACTCAATCATGTCTCCTAGACTCGTTGGTTATCAACTTGTCCTTCGTCTTCACATTTCCATAGGGACTACCCCCCATAGCCTGTTGTTGGGAGACAACTAGAACGGACAGGTCAGGGATCAGAGTGACAACCCCCGACTTGAGTCGTTATCGCAGTGCCTGTACAATCTGAGCGACAACAGGACCCAATGGACAAATGTGGACTCGGATGGGAATATGTGAAAAGGGGTTATAATGAGCAGAGGGGAGTGAGGTATGTGGTGTCAGGCAACGGGAACACAATCAAAATTGACATTTCACATGTAGTGACACTCCTAAAGCTTGTAGCTAATAAAGGAGATCCCACGGGTCTAGGATACAAGGTTAACAATGAAGTTGGACAAGGGGACAAGAGTATAAACCAAGCCCATTCTTTCCGCTGAATCCCCCCAGTAATCCATGCCCAGAAGTGTCCATGATAAGTAAGCAAAAATACCCAACTAGTGTTAGGGCCCTATATTACTAGTGTAGTCCCTTATTGTTGTTATTGTAGCCCCCTTATTGTTATTGTTGTACCCATGTAGTCCCCGTATTGTTATTATTGTGCCCCATAATAACCCACTATGTTATTGTTGTGCCCTTACATTATTATTTTTAGGTCGGCTAGGATTATATTATGACCCCATGGACTCCTATATATAGAAAGGAGGTTTTTCCATTTGTATCATCTAAGAATTGTTCATTTATGTAATGTAAAGGAAGTTGCCCCCTCGAAGTGGTTGATTTCTAAGGCGTTGATCTCTCTTTTCTTCTATTTTTGGAGTTGGTTCCATAACATTTGGTATCAGAGTGTAATATTCCCTATCGCTAATTGGAAATATTAATTTTGACCAATTTTGCCTTATTATAGTTGCAACATGAATCAAGTGAGTGAAATATTAAATAACTCACTTCGAATAAAGTGTTTCCCTAAAGTCCACATCGTATTTCAGGAAGTGGGGCCTAGTGGCCAAGTGGGCAACGCAGGGAGAGAGGGGACGTAGACCACGTGGGTAGCGTGGGGCCTACCTCACGCAGTTGAGAGGGACAGCGTGGGCCAAGGAGCACGTAGGAGATGGTGGGGCCTAGGGTTGAGAGGCCCATCGTGATAAAAGGGAGGAGAGCCTCTTCATTTCATCATACATGTTTATGCATCTTGAGCTTGTCATTTCGACTTGGAGCACACTGGCTGTTTAGCTTGTTTGCAGTACTGTTTAGTACACCGGGTGTCTCCATGCAGAAATCCCACCCTCAGCCCCGGGAGACTTCGAGTGCTTGCTCGGGTGAGGTATTCCACCATCATTTTTGCAGGAGGATTTGTGGTTGCCTTCGTTGTGGAGCAGAGTATCTAGGGACTGCGTAGTCTTGAGAGGGAGGATGTAGTTCATCTTGGGTGAGCTCCGGATTGGTGCCATTTTGGAGGATTCGGGCCGGAGAATTGAGCAAGGCGCCAGCCCTTGCCTATTGGAGATATTTGGGAGAGAGGGAGTCCCTATTTTGGGAGGTTGTCATTCAGCATCAGCGTGGCCCTTGGGAGGATAGCGTAGATCCTCAAGGGAGGCATTTTCGGGGGTCGAGCATTTCAGAAACGATCTTTGGGCTTTTCCGGGTATTGTGAGTAGAGGCCGATTCCAGAGTATCAGCATTTTCCGAGTAGGGGAGCAGCCCCAAATACTCATTTTGGTTCCAGCAGTTGCAGCAGCACGACAATATTTCAGCAGTTAGAGCTAGAGCAGAGAGTAGCCATTTCCTTTGACATTCTGAGAGTATTCCTGCACTTGCCTGGTGCAAGTCGAGGTGCCATCATTCTGTTCACCTCTTGTACTTATTTATATTTCTCAGTATAATAAAATGGCTTAGCATTCTCTATTTCATGTGTATCTGCTTCATGGTTGGTTTCTAGCACTATATATCTTGTTGTATGCTTTATATTATTGTTTATTTCCCTTTCGAGATATTACACAGAGCTTTGGATTCTAGGGTTTTGCTGCTTCAAACAGGTCATCGTGGCATTTTCGCTATAACTTTTTTCTACGAAGGTTCAGACACAAAAAAAAAAAACCCTTTTGCGAAGAAATCCTGAGGAACTTCGTGTAAAAATTTCAGATCTTGGTTCACAATATTTTCGGAGATATGATCTGTGGAAGTTAGGGTTTTTGCAGGCTCCCAAATTTCATCTAAAATAGGTGACCTTGAGAAAATCATCATAACTCTTTCTCTGAGCATCGGATTGGAGCTTCCTGCATCTTCCCGAGTGCACCCAGTTTTCCATGTTTCATGCTTAAAGAAGGTTATAGGTGACAAACTTCCAGTTCAAACAATATTACCAAAACTTGATGAGGAAGCAAAAATCATATTGGAACCTGAAACAGTCACAGAAATAAGAACTCGAGAGCTACGAAATCAATCAATTTAAGAGTATCTCATCAAGTGGAAGAACTTACCCATTGAATATTCCACATGGGAGGATGAAAATTTTATATAGAAGCATCCAAAACTACTCAAGTGTTGAGGACAACACTTGTTTGAAGGAGAGGGGCATGTTAGGGCCCTATATTACTAGTGTAGTCCCTTATTGTTGTTAGTGTAACCCCCTTATTGTTATTGTTGTACCCATGTAGTGTCCATATTGTTATTATTGTGCCCCATAATAGCCCACTATTGTTATTGTTGTGCCCTTACATTAATATTATTAGGTCGGCTAGGATTACATTGTGACCCCATAGACTCCTATATATAGAAATGAGGTTTTGTCATTTGTATCATCCAAGAATTGTTTATTTATGTAATGTAAATGAGGTTTCCCCATTGAAGTCGCTGATTTCTAAGGTGTTGATCTCTCTTTTCTTCTATTTTTGGAGTTGGTTTCATAATAACTAGATAATGAAAGTCATACCTTCGGGCTTGGAAGGCCCACCTTCAAACATACAATCATGACAGATGGGCAAAGGTGCATAATGGATAACTCAGGTGGTGGAGATGGTGGCACATCAAGCTATCTGGGGCCTGCAAGGGACTGCTGGCTTCCAGCTGAAGACAATCTAGTTGAAAAATTTATCCTATGGGTATCACCCACAGTTGGTCGGTAACAGGTCCAAAGGGTAAATGTATCATTCCCCCACTAGTCAAACCAACATGATTCCATGGGTAAATGTATCATTCCCCGACTGGCCAAATCAACATGACCCCATGTAATATTCCAAATTAGCCTGCAGCTAATTGGAATATTAATTTTGTCAAATTTTGTCTTTTCTAATGTTTAACAGAAAATAAATTGGGTAAGGGGGACCCACGAATAAACTTTATGATGTGATCACTTTCCTAAAGTCACTAAGACAAAAATTAGAGTTGGAGTGGGGCCCATAAGGCTACCCACATGTAGAAGACAGTGTCCTAGCAGCAACGCAGGAGAGGCAGCAGTGTAGGAAACGAAGTGATAGCGTGGTGACAACAGCAGCGCAGTGATTGGAGGCAGTTGTGGCAGCGCAATCCAGTGGTGCCCAAGGGAATGTTGGGGGCTAGGCTAGGTAAAAGAGGATGAGAGCAGCTCATTCCTCATTCATTCATTCATCCACTGATTTTTCTGTCTGATAGACTGACAGCACGCTTGAGTTGTTTAGTCGAGCCTGCAGTGCTGTTTAGCACAGAGATTTCCGAGTGGAGATCTCAACCTCATCCTCGGGGGCCTTCAAGTGACCGCTCAAGAGAGGAGCCACATCTAGTTTTGAGTGAGGAGACACAACTACACATTCAGGCATATGCAGTCCCTCTAGGACAGTGTAGAGGCCACGCAGGTAGCAAGGGAATTACGCAGTCCAGTGAGGAGCAACACTTGGGAGAAGAGGAGAAAGAGCAGATTGCATCTGGGAGTTTGAGAGGAGGTTAGGCACTTCCTTGCAGAGTTCTTGGACAGATTTGCAGCAGCTTCTTCCAACAGTTCAGCCAGAAAACCAAAGTGCCCAGCAGAACGGCGTGCCAAGCACAAAGGGGTGAATTTCCGAGGTCAGGATTTCTGGAAACCCTTCGTGAGTTTTCTTGAGTTTGTTGAGGAGAGTCCAGTGTCTAATTCCTGGAATTTTCAGAGCAGCACAATAGCCTCAACATGCAGTGTCTTTTCAGTCAGCAACAACAGTTTCAGCCAGGACTGCGTAGAGGAGGAGCCACGCAGAGTAGCAGCGTAGTGGAGATTTCTGAGCAGGATTGAGGAGTGTTTTCAGCCTGTCTTGTGCAGGCCAAGGTGCCATCTTTCCAAGCACCTTTTTGTACCTCTTTCCCATCAGAGATTTAATAAAATGGCTCAAATATTTTTGGCTGTATCGTGGTGTTTTCAATGGCTATTTTCCCTTTTTTGTAGTTTTAGTCTTTGTATGCTTTATATTACTGTTTGTTCCCAATTTGGGATATTACACCCCATGGGAGAATGTCTACTCGACGCTGCAAAAACATTAACATAGTGAACCCTTTCTTTGCCTTGTATGTGCCTAATAAATATTTTGCTACTACATACCAATAAACTCTAGGCCATATGTGTCCTCTCTAAGCTTGGTGTATGATACACTATTCCTTAATAAGAAGAATTGAGCTTTTGTCCATTAAAGAGTGTTTTCATCTAGTTTATTTATTCATCACCTTGTACCTTATAACATAGAATATTGTCTGAGATGATATAGGACAAGGTAGCATCACATAAGATTATGGGCTAACACAACTAACTAATAAATGTAAGACATATATTCAAGGTATCATCTGTTGAAGAATGTAATTGGGTCCAGTCTTCATAATTGTATCTGAGTCATAATGAAATGTATTTATCAAAAGAAAGAAAAATAAATTATTATTATTATTATTATGACTTATTAAAGCATGGGTTCCATGCTTGGGTCATCATGTTTTAGTTCAAAGTCCCCATTGAGAACTTCTAGGATTTATATTGAGTCATTAGAGTCATTGAACATTTAATAAGACCCTTCTTGGGCTTTTGCATCATGTTAAAAGAAATATTTTTGAGTCAAATATGTAATTTGTCACCTCCACACCAAGTCGGCCCTTACTTGTTCAAGTCAGCCTACAAGAAGGTAATTCGAACTTCAGAAAAGGGTATATATACAGTGTAGTTCAATTCATTTGGAGCACACACTCACACACAAATTCGATATCCAAGAAGCTGCAAAAGGGTATGAAATTGCAATAGAGAAAGGAGAAGTGCAGGATCGAAGTTTCTAAGGCATCTATCTCTCCCACATGTGGATTTTCTGGGATACTACAACAAGATCGATATACTGCTTTAGGATCGAAGTGTTGCTTCAAGGTCAAGATCTACGTACTGCTTTAAGGTCGAAGTGTTGCACCGAGGTCGAAGTTTAGTTGTTGTTGCCAGTTGCAGTTAGGTCGAAGTTTTTGTTGCTACTAGGTTGAAGTTTCTGCTGCATCGAAGTGTTGCTGCTGCTACTACTGCTGTTCTAGGTCGAAGATAGTGCTGGAAGGTTATCATCTGTAGAAGAAGGAAAGTTCACTTGGTGATTGGAGGAAGTCCATGTCTAGGTCAAGGAGTCTAGGATTATCTTGTGAAACTATTGAAGGAAGAGTTGTTTACTGGGTTTTCCCCTAGATTAGGGTTTTTCCCTGGTTGTCTGCCTACATCTTATGAAATTTTCAAGAGGAAGATATTTCTGCAATACTTGGTTTATTTTTCCTACTTATGAGATAAGTTATTTACAGATGATTCAATAAATTCTGACATAAACACATTTGCAGATCTTCACTATCATTAAGAGCATAAGAATAGAAAGATAATTTACATCAATAGCACAATAGAAATAGCCACATGAACATAGATGTTTTTGGATAATTTTCCCCGGAAAAACCCAATGTGGGAAAATCGATGCAGCAGATGAGGGTTTTATATTTATCTTCAGAAATGGAAAGTACATTTACAGGAGTCTGATAAGAAGAGAAAAATTAGCAAACACCTCGCTGAATTTTCTAGACCTTCCAGACAATTTTTGGACCCTCAGGGTGACCTCCTTCACCCTTAGCGTCATCCAACGTGAATGCTCTATGCAGTGCCTCTCTGGACTACGTTATTCTGTGTGGAGGGGTTCTTGCTGCTGATCAGCTTACCCTTCCCTTCACCCTCCTGAGATCTGCTTCTCGATAACTGACTTCTCCCTCCTCCTTCTGCTTCTGCAACCCAGCCTCTACAAACTCACCCACTGAAATTGATTTCACTTGCTTCAGAATCGATTTCCTTCGGGTACTCAGAGTGTCCCTGACTTGATTTCCAAATGGCCCTCAAGTCTCTTCTTATAGTCTTCTCGCTGATGAATCAATGACCAAGATTATATCTTTAATCAATGGCTCAGATTAAAAAATGACTTGATCTTGGTCTTCTAGAAGATTCACACTCTGCTCTATTAATACTCTTTCATTATTTAATTTCCTTGAGTTTATACTTAGGGTCTGCATTAAAATAATTAATTATTTTAATAAAGCCATATCCGAGTGGAATTTCCACAAACGATTTCTGGGTTCTCTGGATAACTGATGTCTAAGCCTCTCTACCAAAAATGAGACTTAGAACACTTTCCAATGCTATAGAAATCAACACTCCCTCTTAGCGAGGAAAGTGTTTTAGCAAAATACTGTTGTACTGCTCTGACTTTACATCATCTGCTGCACTGATGGTGTCCTGGTTGCTGCCCCTCATCTCTGTCCTGCTGCTTCCTATACTGTTGCACTGTCACTGCAACATCCGTACTGCAACTCCTCTTTTTCTGAAGACCACTCTTTCCTCTAGTGGAAGGGGTTCTCGACCATCCCCATCTTCTCTCTGATGTAAGTGAACTTGATCTTACTTAGAGTCTATAGGAGTTATTGCAACTGTACTGCTCCCCTCTGGACATAGTCCCTGATAAAGTGACACCTAATGTCAATGTGCTTCGACCGGTCATGAAACACAGGATTTTCAGAGAGCTAAATGAAACTCTGATTATCGCACATAATCATGGTCCGTTCTATCTGCTTCTTGAGTAAGTTCACGAGAAATTTGCGGAGCCATATGGCCTCGCACGAAGCTGTGGTTGCTTCCATGTACTAAGCCTTGGCTGAGCTCAGTGCTACGGACTTCTGTTTCCTGCTACACCAGGAGGTCATTCCTGATCCGAGACTAAAACAATACCCACTAGTACTTTTCCGATCTAATATGCTTCCAGCCCAATCTGCATCTGTGAACCCACTCAACTGGATCTCATTTCCCTTGGTGTACCTTATCCCATACTCGACTGTCCCTCTCAGGTATCTGAGAGTATGTTTGGCTGCTGCCCAGTGAGGCCTCCTTGATTCCACCATGAACTGACTGAGGGTATTCACTGCATGACAAATGTCTGGTCTCGCGTTGACCAAATCCATCAATGACCCGATGAGCTGTCTGTACAATGTGGGATCAGCCTCATCATCCTTTGATGTGTCTATCTTCTTCTAGTTAGTAATCATTGGCGTGGCCATGGGTGTACAGTCTTCCATTTGAAATCTCTTCAGAATTTCTGTTGTGTATCTTCCTTGGCCTAGGAAGATTTCCCCTTCCTGCTGCCAGACTTCTAAACCAAGAAAATAGTGCATCTGCCCTAGGTCCTTCATGTTGCATTTTGTTGCCAAATTCTCCTTGCAGTCTTTGATGAACTTGGATGAACCGGTCAAGAATAGGTCATCCACATACAAAACAAGAATAAGCGGCTCATCTCCTACTCTTAAGTAGTATAAGTTGGGATTTGCGTCACTCTTGACGAACCCCATTTTCTGCAAGTAGCCATCAATCCGACCATACCATGCCCTGGGGGCTTGTTTTAAGCCATACAAGGCTTTCTTAAGTCTGCAAACATGAGTCTTCTGCTCATGTGTCTCGAAGCCCTCTGCCTGCTTTATCTACACTTCTTCCTCTATCACACCGTTCAAGAACGCAGTCTTGACATCCATCTGGTGAATCTCCCATCCCATTTGTGCTGCCAGAGAGATGATGGATCTGATAGAAGTGTATCGTGCTACTGGAGCAAAGGTTTCTTCATAGTCAATGCCTTCTTTCTGGGCATACCCCTTTGCTACAAATCTTGCCTTGAATATCTCTATGTTGCCATCTGCAGCATATTTGATCTTGTAGATCCATTTGGATCCTACAACAGATCTGTCCTGTGGTCTAGGGACTACTTCCCAGACATCATTTGTCATGATGGAGCTATACTCCTCCACCATGGCATCTACCCATACCTGATGCTGAGCTGCTTCCCGAAAGGTAGAAGGTTCTCCAACCTGAGCTACCAGTGCTTGATATCTGTCAAGTTGTTTCCTTATCCTCTTCCCTTCTCTAGGTGCTCCAACAAATCTTTCTGCATCTCTAAAAATCTGTTGGAGTTCTATGCTCGGTCTCCCATCATTGGTGGGCGAACTCACCTGCTCTTCCTCCTGTTCTTCGTCGGAGGAGCTTCCCTCAGAAATATTGTGCCTTGGAGAGGCACTAGACCTCTCCTCCATAGGTCGTTGAGGCTGTACCAGTGGATCCTCCTCAATCTGCATATCTGTGGCCATCTCTCGAGATTTCCTAAAGGCTTTCTCCTCTAGGAATTTTACATCCCTTCTTACCACGACTTCACTGCTCTCTGAAATATAGACGTGGTATGCCTTTGCATTCTCACTGTAGCCCATTAGAAAACCCTTTTTTGCAGTTTGATCCAGCTTCTTCCTCTTTTCCTCTGGAACGTGGCAGTATGCTATGCTGCTGAATATCCTGATGTGGCTCACTTCTGGCTTATTGCCTGTGAACACACTTTCGGGAGTAACCTTCCCCAAAGCTCTATTGGGAACTCTATTCTGAATATAAACTGCTGTGTTGCAGGGCTTTGCCCATAAGAATTTGGGCATCTCCTGGTCGTACAACATTGCCCTTGCAGCTTCTATTATGGTCTGATTCTTCCATTTTGCAACTCCATTTTGTTCTAGATTGTAAGGAGCTGTCCATTCTCTCTTGATGCCTTCCTGTGCACAGAAATTGGTGAAGTCTTTATTGATATATTCTTCACCATTATCTGAACTCAACTTCTTGATTTTCTTTCCTGTAGAGTTCTCCACCAATTCTTTGAAATCTTTAAACCGACTAAAGACTTCATCTTTGGTCTTCAGAAAATAGATCCAAGTTTTCTTGGAATAATCATCAATGAAGGTGGCAAAATACTTTTCCCCATTGAGAGCTGTTGTGGACATCGAACCGCAAATGTCAGAGTGTACTAACTCTAATACACCTTTGGCTCTGTTGCTGCTTCTTGGAAATGCTGCCTTAGCGTACTCCCCTAGTATGCATCCCCTGCAAACTTCGTCTTTCTTTGTGCCGAGTTCAGGAGCTCCTATGACAGTATTTTTGAGAATCCTCAAGGCTCCATGATGTAAATGCCCCATCCTTTGTGCCATAACTCATTCAGATCTCTGTCGTCTGTACTGTCGATCAGGGCCACCAGAGATTCAAGTTGGAGCTTATACAGCTTGTGACTCCTTCCTCTGATTTGTGCCTTTTCGCTCCAGTTAGGGTGTTTGACATACACCTTATCTTGAATAAAGTATATGTCATAGCCCTTGTTCTGAAGTTGAGACATCGAGAGTAAATTCTTCCCCAACCCTGGTACATGCAGAACATTCGTGGCTCAAATATTGTTGCCATCCTCCATCTGAAATGTTACGGTACCTCTCCCGATGGTGGTACATTTTGCCTTATTTCCCATAGTTATTTGGAAATTTATCTGCTCTTCTTGATAGCTCGAAAAACATTCTCGAATCCCCGTCATATGAGCAGATGCTCCACTGTCAATATACCAAACACCTGGAGGAGTTGTGCTTGACACACAGGCAAGATCCTCCTCTAGTCTGGATGCCAACACCTTCATGTCATGTTCTCTCTGTATTTTTGCGTGCTTTGGAGGATTGAGTGAACCCTTACTTTGGTTTATTTCTCCTACTTATGAGATAATTTATTTACAAATGCTTCAGTAAATTCTGAAATAAACATTTGCAAATATTCACTATCATTAAGAGCATAAGAACAGAAAGATAATTTACACCAATAGCACAATAGAAATAGCCACATGAACACAAATGTTTTTGGACAATTTTTCCCAGAAAAACGCAATGTGGGAAAACCGGCGCAGCAGATGAGGGTTTTATATTTATCTTTAGAAATGGAAAGTACATTTACAGGAGTCTGATGAGCAGAGAAAAATTAACAAACACCTGGCTGAATTTTCTAGACCTTCCAGACAATTTTCGGACCCTCGGGGTGACCTCCTTCACCCTCAACGTCATCTAGCATGAATGCTCTGCGCAGTCCCTCTCTAGACTGCGTGATTCTGCGTGGAGGGGTTCTTGCTGTTGATCAACTCACCCTTCCCTTCACCCTCCCGAGATCTGCTTCCCGATAACTGACTTCTCCCTACTCCTTCTGCTTCCACAACCCAGCCTCTACAAACTCACCCACTGAAATCGATTTCACTTGCTTCAGAATCAATTTCCTTCGGGTAGTGAGAGTGTCCCCGACTTGATTTCCAAATGGCCCTCAAGTCTCTTCTTATAGTTTTCTTGTTGATGAATCAACGACCAAGATTATATCTTTAATCAATGGCTCAGATTAAAATATGACTTGATCTTCGTCTTCCAGAAGATTCACACTCTGCTCTATTAATACTCTTTAATTATACTTAGGGTTTGCATTAAAATAATTAATTATTTTAATAAAGCCATATCCGAGTGGAATTTCCACAAATGATTTATGGGTTCTCTGGGTAACTGATGTCTAAGCCTCTACCAAAAATGAGACTTAGAACACTTTCCGATGCTATAGAAATCAACACATTTGGTGTCTTTGATCTTCGTGCTATGGTTTGGTAATTGCTTGATAAACTAAGATAAAAGAAGAACACAAGAAAGTTAATAAGAACATAAGAAAATCACAAGTAATTATAAGAGTAAAGAAAATCTTTCAGCCTTTCTGATTTCCTAACATGGTATTAGAGCTAAGGTGAACAAGAAGGAAAAAGGTAGCATGAAGATCTATTGAAAGGAGAATAAGGAGTCTCAAGAAGATTAAATAAGGGTCATCAAAGGGGATCATATAAGGAAAGAAGTGTTGATTTCTACAGCATCAGAAAGTGTTCTAAGTCTCATTTCTGGTAGAGAGACTTGGACATCAGTTATCCAGAGAACCCAGAAATCATTTGTGGAAATTCCACTCGGATATGACTTTATTAAAATAATTAAATATTTTAATGTAGACCTTAAGTTTAAACTTAGGGAAATTAAAAAATTAAAAGGTATTAATAGAGCAGAGTGTGAATCTTCTAGAAAACGAAGATCAAGTCATCTTTTAATCTGAGCCATTGATTAACGAAATAAACTTGGCCATTGATTCGTTAGCGAGAAGACTATAAGAAGGGACTTGAAGGCCATTTGGAAATCAAGACGGGAACACTCTCATACCCGAAAGAAATCGATTTTGAAGCAAGAGAATTCGATTTCAGTGGGTGAGTTTGTAGAGGCAGGGTTGCAGAAGCAGAAGGAGGAGGGAGGAGTCAGTTATCGGGAAGAAAGAGTCAGGAGGATGAAGGGGAGGGTGAGCTGATTAGCAGCAAGAACCCCTCCACGCAGGATCACGTAGTCCAGAGAGGGACTGCGCAGAGCGCTTACGCTGGATGACGTAGAGGGTGAAGGAGGTCACCCCGAGGGTTCGAAATTTGTCTGGAAGGTCTAGAAAATTCAGCCAAGTGTTTGCAAATTTTTCTTTGCTCATCAGACTCTTGTAAATGTACTTTCCATTTCTGAAGATAAATATAAAACCCTCATCTGCTGCATCGGTTTTCCCACAATGGGTTTTTTCGGGGACAATTGTCCAAAAATAACTGTGTTCATGTGGTTGTTTCTATTGTGCTACTTGTGTAAATTATATTTCTGTTCTTATGCTCTTAACGATAGTGAAGATCTGCAAATGTGTTTATTTCAGAATTTACAAAAGCATCTGTAAATAACTTATCTCATAAGTAGGAGAAATAAACCAAGAATTGCAAAAATATTTTCCTCTTGAAAATTTCACATGGTATCGGACCGAAGGGCTAAAAACAGAAAGGGAGGATCTGCCATGGACTAAAGTTCCATCATCCGGATGGGTTCACACAGTCAAAGGGACTCACGCACTCCTCCAAAGCATGCATAAATGCAGAGAGAACATGACATGAATGTGCTAGCATCTAGACTAGTGGAGGATATTGCCCGTGTGTCGAGCACAGCTCCTCCAAGTGTTTGGCATATTGATAGTGGAGCATTTGCTCATATGACAGGGGTTCGAGAATGTTTTTCGAGCTACCAAGAAGAACAGATGAATTTCCAGATAACTATGGGAAATAAGGCAAAATGTACCCTCATCGGGAGAGGTACCGTAACATTTCAGACCGAGGATGGCAACAAGATTCGAGCCACGAATGTTCTGCATATACCATGGTTGGGGATGAATTTACTCTCAGTGTCTCAACTTCAGAACAAGGGCTATGACATATACTTTATTTGAGATAGGGTGTATGTCAAACACCCTAACTAGAGCAAAAAGGCACAAATCGGAGTAAGGAGTCACAAGCTGTATAAGCTCCAACTTGAATCTCCGGTGGCCCTAATCGGCAATACAGACAACAGAGATCTTAATGAATTATGGCACAGAAGGATGGGGCAGATGCACTATTTTCTTGGATTAGAAGTCTGGCATCAGAAATGGGAAATATTCCTAGGACAAGGAAGATACACGACAAAAATCCTGAAGAGATTTCAAATTGAAAACTGTAGACCCATGGCCACGCCAATGATTACTAACTGGAAGAAGATAGACACATCGGAGGATGATGAGGCTGATCCCACATTGTGCAGACAGCTCATCGGATCGTTGATGTATCTAGTCAATACGAGACCAGACATCCGTTATGCAGTGAGTACCCTCAATCAGTTCATGGTGGAACCAAGGAGGGCTCCCTAGGCAGCAACCAAACATGTTCTCAAATACTTGAGGGGGATAGTCAAGTATGGGCTACACCAGGGGTAATGAGATCCAATTGAGTGGGTTCACGGATGCAGACTGGGTTGGAAGCACATTAGATCAGAAAAGTACCAGTGGGTATTGTTTCAGTCTTGGAACAGGAATGACCTCATGGTGCAGCAGGAAACAAAAGTCTATAGCACTGAGCTCAGCCGAGGCAGTGTACATGGCAGCAAGCACAACTTCGTGCGAGGCCATATAGCTCCGCAAATTTCTCTTGAACCTACTCAAGAAACGTATAGAACCGACCAGGAATATGTGTGATAATCAGAGCTGCATTAAGCTCTCTAAAAATCCTTTGTTTGATGACCGGTCGAAACACATTGACATTCGGTGTCACTTATTAGGGACTGTGTCTAGAGGGGAGCAGTACAGTTGTGATACACTCTTACACGAGAACAGGTGGCAGATATCCTCACAAAGGCTGTAAGTAAGATCAAGTTCACTTACTTTAGAGAGAAGATGGGGATGGTCGAGAACCCTAGAGGAAAGGGTGGACTTCAGAAGAAGAGGGAGCTGCAGTACGGATGATGCAGTGGCAGGGAAGCAGTACAAGAAGCAGCAGCGCAGAGATAAGGGGCAGCAACTAAAACATCATCAGCGCAGCAGATGATGTAGAGTCAGAGCAATACAGCGGTACTTTGCTTAAACACTTTCCTCGCTTAGAGGGAATGTTGATTTCTATAGCATCGGAAAGTGTTCTAAGTCTCATTTCTGGTAGAGAGGCTTGGACATTAGTTATCTAGAGAACCCAGAAATCGTTTGTGGAAATTCCACTCGGATTGACTTTATTAAAATAATTAATTATTTTAATGTTGATCCTAAGTTTAAACTTAGGGAAACTAAATAATTAAAAGGTATTAATAGAGTAGAGTGTGAATCTTCTAGAAAACAAAGACCAAGTCATCTTTTAATCTGAGTCATTGATTAACAAAATAATCTTGGTCGTTGATTCGTCAGCAAGAAGACTATAAGAAGAGACTTGAGGGCCATTTGGAAATCAATCCGAGGACACTCTCAGTACCCGAAGGAAATTGATTCTGAAGCAAGAGAATTCAATTTCAATGGGTGAGTATGTAGAGGCATGGTTGCAGAAGCAGAAGGAGGAGGGAGGACTCAGTTATCAGGAAGCAGAAGTCAAGAGGATGAAGGGAAGGGTGAATTGATCAGCAACAAGAACCCCTCCATGCAGAATCATGCAGTCCAAAAAGGGACTGCGCAGAGCTCTCACACTGGATTACGCAGAGGGTGAAGGAGGTCACCCCGAGGGTCCGAAATTTGTCTGGAAGGTCTAGAAAATTCAGCTAGGTGTTTGCAAATTTTTCTCTGCTCATCAGACTCTTGTAAATGTACTTTCCATTTCTGAAGATAAAATAAAACCCTCATCTACTGCACCGGTTTTCCCACAATGGGTTTTTCCGGGGACAATTGTCCAAAAATAATTGTGTTCATGTGGTTGTTTCTATTGTGCTACTTGTGTAAATTATCTTTCTGTTTTTATGCTCTTAACGATAGTGAAGATCTGCAAATGTGTTTATTTCAGAATTTACTGAAGCATCTGTAAATAACTTATCTCATAAGTAGGAGAAATAAACCCAGTATTGCAGAAATATTTGAAAATTTCACATGGTATCAGAGCAAAGGGCTAAAAACAGAAAGGGAGGATATGTCATGGACTCATGCAGTCACGCAGAGGGTTCAAGTAGTCAAAGGGACTGACGCAGTCCTCCAGAGCACTCAGAAATGCAAAAGAACACGCCATGAAAGTGTTGGCATCCAGACTAGAGGAGGATCTTGCTTGTGTGTCGAGCACAGCTCCTCCAGGTGTTTGGTATATTGACAGTGGGGCATCTGCTCATATGACAGGGGTTCGAGAATGTTTCTCAAGCTACCAAGAAGAACAAATGAATTTCTAGATAACTATCGGAAACAAGGCAAAATGTACCCACATAGGAAGAGGTATCGTAACTTTTTAGACCAAAGATGGCAGCAAGATTCGAGCCACGAATGTTTTGCATGTACTAGGGTTGGGGATGAATTTACTCTCAGTGTCTCAACTTCAAAACAAGGGTTATGATGTATACTTTATTAGAGATAAGGTGTATGTCAAACACCCTAACTGGAGAAAAAAGGCACAAATCAGAGTAAGGAGTCACAAGCAGTATAAACTCCAGCTTGAATCTCTGGTGGCCTTGATTGGTAGTACAGATGACAGAGATTTGAATGAATTATGGCACAAAAGGAAGGGGCATCTACATCATGGAGCCTTGGGGATTCTCAAAAATACTGTCATAGGGGATCTTGAGCTCAGCACGAAGAAAGATGAAGTTTCCAGGGGATGCGTACTAGGGAAGTACGCTAAGGCAGCATTTCCAAGAAGCACCAGCAAAGCCAAAGGTGTATTAGAGTCAATACACTCTGACATTTGCGGTCCAATGTCCACAACTGCTCTCAGTGGGGCAAAGTATTTTGCCACCTTCATTGATGATCATTCCTGGAAAACTTGGATCTATTTCTTGAAAACCAAAGATGAAGTCTTTGATCAATTCAAAGATTTCAAAGCATTGGTGGAGAACTCTACATGAAAGAAGATCAAGAAGTTGCGGTCAGATAATGATGGAGAATATATAGATAAAAACTTCACAAGTTTCTGTACAAGGGAAGGCATCAAGAGAGAATGGATAGCTCCATACAATCCAGAGCAAAATGGAGTTGCAGAACGGAAGAATCGAACCATAATAGAAGTTGCAAGGGCAATGTTGTATGATCAAGACTTGCGCAAATTCTAAGAGGCCTGCAATACAACAGTATATATTCAGAACAGAGTTCCCAATAGAGCCTTGGGAAAGGTAACTCCCGAGAGTGTGTTCACATGCAGTAAGCCAGAAGTGGGCCACATCAGGATATTTGGCAGCATAGTGTATAGCCACATTCCAGATGAAAAGAGAAAGAAGTTGGATCAAACGACAGAAAAGGGTTTTCTGATGGGCTATAGCGAGAATGCAAAGGCATATCGCATCTATATCACAGAGAGCAGGAAAATCGTGGTAAAAAGGGATGTAAAATTCTTGGAGGAAAGAGCCTTCAGGAAATCTTGAGAAATGGCCACAGATACACAGATTGAGGAAGATCCACTAGTACAGCCTCAACGACCTACAAAGGATAGGTCAAGTGCCTCTCCAAGCCACAATGATTCTGAGGAGAGTTCTTCCGAAGAAGAACGGGTGAGACTGCCCACCACTGATGGGAGACCAAGTAGAGAACTTCAACAAATTTTGAAGGACGCAGAAGAATTTGTTGGAACCTGTAACGACCCATTCCCAAGTTATACCCAAAACGATATTAGCGTGTGAACGATATAGGCATTTGATAGCTACACCTGCCTATACCGCCCATATCGCACTAGTACACCTACCTACTAATATCAAGATTACATAGATTGGGAACTTAATATTAAGATTTCATATTTATATTAAATTCAACTAAGTATAAATTTTATGAAAAGAGGTAATAAAAGGAATAAAATAATAAAGTTAAATCCTTAAGTTAAAAATGAGTATGCAATATTAAAGATTAATATTAAAAGAACTTAAATAAAGTCCCAAGCTCTATAAATAAAATAACTATATAATCCCACCTTCATAAATGTATATTCGTACTCACCTTAATGTGGATCACCCACCATAAAAAGAAACATTTAATATGAACATAAGGATGGATAAGGCCTCGGGAGGTTAGAGGTGGTGGAGGAAGATTGTTTAAATTATATTCCTATCCCAATTTAATGAAAAGTATAGCACCATAAATATAGAAAATATCACCATTAATAAGGGGAAGACCTCGGGGAAGTATGAGGCGGTGGAGGGAGCTTATTTAAGGGAGGTGATATGGAGGAGAAAGGGGGATGTTTTGGGGGAGCAAAGGAAAGGAATTCTGTTGAAGTTAGATTGAATTGCCTGGAAGTCTCTGTTCTTCTTGGAAATCTGGGCACGGGGGCAGAGGAGACATCCTTTGGGTCTGGGATTGTTCGCGGATTGGCTGGGAGGACTTGGTTGTTTCGGTGAACTGTTTAACTATCCACAGCATCACACAGCATCAGCATCACTGGGAGGAGAGCCATCATCAAAATCATTAACTGCGTTCCAGGTATTTCTTTTAGGTATAGAATTGTTTCTCAATTAAATTTCACTGCAAATTTTCATCGAAATACCTTACTGCTGAATATATTTTGTCTGCAATTAAATCTCTGTGTGTGGAACCTTACATTTCATGGAAATATGTTACTGCTGAATATATACTTGGATTAGTATATGTCTGAAATTAAATGACTGTGTTTTGGAACCTTACAGAAACCCTAGAGTTGGGAAAAGGGTACGAAAGCAACCTGACATATATCAAGCACTGGTAGCTCAGGTTGGAGAACCTTCCAACTTTCGGGAAGTAGCTCAGCATCAAGTGTGGGTGGATGCCATGGTAGAGGAGTATAGCTCCATCATGAAAAACGATGTCTAGGAAGTAGTCCCTAGACCATAAGATAGATCAGTTGTAGGTTCCAAGTGGATCTACAAGATCAAATACGCTGCAAATGGCAGCATAGAGAAGTTCACGACCAGATTTGTAGCTAAGGGGTATGCACAAAAGGAAGGAATCGATTATGAGGAGACCTTCGCTCCTGTAGCTCGCTACACTTCTATCAGATTCGTCATCTCTCTGGCAACGCAAATGGAATGGGAAATTCACCAGATGGATGTCAAGACAGCATTCTTGAATGGGGTAATAGAGGAAGATGTACATAGAACAACCAGAGGGCTTTGAGATGCATGAGCAGAAGACTCATGTCTGCAAGCTTAAGAAAGCCTTGTACGGGTTGAAACAAGCCCCCAGGGAATGGTATGGGCGAATTGATAGCTACTTGCAGAAGATGGGAATTTTCAAGAGTGATGCAGATCCCAATCTCTACTACTTAAGAGTAGGGGATGAGTCGTTGATTTTGGTATTATATGTGGATGATATGTTTCTTACTGGATCATCCAAGCTCATCAAGTATTGCAAGGAGAATCTAGCTACAGAATTCGACATGAAGGATCTGGGGCAGATGCACTGTTTTCTTGGATTAGAAGTATGGCAGCAGAAGGGGGAAATCTTCCTGGGGCAAGGAAGATATATTATAGAGATTCTGAAGAGATTTTAGATGGAAGACTATAGACCCATGGCCACGCCTATGATTACTAACTAGAAGAAGATAGACACAACAGAGGATGATGAAGTTGATCCCACTTTGTATAGGCAGCTAATCGGATCATTGATGTATTTGGTCAATACTAGACCTGACATCTGTTATGCAGTAAATACCCTCAGTCAATTCATGGTAAAACCAAGGAGGGCTCACTGGGCAGCAGCCAAGCATGTTCTCAGATATCTGAAAGGGATAGTCGAGTATGGATTGAAGTACACCAAGGGCAATGAGGTCCAGTTGAGTGGGTTTACAGATGCAGATTGGGTTGGAAGCACAATAGATCGAAGAAGTACCAGTGGGTACTATTTTAGTTTCGGATCAGGAATGACCTCCAGGTGTAGCAGAAAACAGAAGTCCGTGGTACTAAGTTCAGTTGAGGCAGAATACATGGCAGCTAGCACAGCTTTGTGTGAGGCCATATGACTTCGTAAACTACTATTGAACCTACTCAAGAAAAGGATGGAACCGACTGGGATTATATGTGATAATAAAAGTTGCATTAAGCTCTTTGAGAATCCTGTGTTTCATGACCGGTCGAAACACATTGACATTCAGTGCCACTTCATCAAGGACTATGTCCAATGGGGAGCTGTGCAGTTGAGGTACACTCCTATAGGGGAACAGGTGGCAGATATCGTCACAAAGGCTCTAAGTAAGATCAAGTTCACTTACTTCAGAGAAAAGATGGGGATGATCGAGAACCCCTTCCATTTGAGGAAAGGATGGTCTTTAGAGAAAGAGGGAGCTACAGTACGGATTCTGCAGTGGAAGTGCAACAGTACAGGAAGCAGCAGTGCAGACATGAGGGGTAGCAGCCAGGACAACATCAACGCGGCAGGTCCTATAGAGTCAGAGCATTACAATGGTATCTTGCTTAAACACTTTCCTCACTAAGAGGGAGTGTTGATTTCTATTGCATCGAAAAGTGTTCTAAGTCTCGTTTTTGGTAGAGAGGCTTAGACATCAGTTATCTAGAAAACCTAGAAATCATTTGTGGAAATTCCACTCGAATATGACTTTATTAAAATAATTAATTATTTTAATACAGACCCTAGGTTCAAACTTAGGGAAATAAAATAATTAAAAGGTATTAATAAAGCAGAGTGTGAATCTTCTAGAAAACGAAGATCAAGTCAACTTTTAATCTGAGCCATTGATTAATGATATAATCTTGGTCGTTAATTCATTAGCGAGAAGACTATAAGAAGAGACTTGAGGTCCATTTGGAAATCAAGTTGGGGACACTCTCAGTACCCGAAGGAAATCGATTTTGAAGCAAGAAAATTCGATTTCAGTGGGTGAGTTTGTAGAGGCAGGGTTGCAGAAGCAGGAGGAGGGAGGAGTCAATTATCGGGAAGCATAAGTGAGGAGGATGAAGGGAAGGGTGAGTTGATCAGCGGCAAAAACCCCTCCACGCAGAATCACACAGTCCAGAGAGGGACTGCGCAGAGCTATCACGCTGGATGACACAGAGGGTGAAGGAGGTCACCCCGAGGGTTCGAAATTTGTCTGGAAGGTTTAGAAAATTCAACCAAGTGTTTGCAAATTTTTCTCTGCTCATCAGACTCTTGTAAATGTACTTTCCATTTTTGAAATATAAATATAAAACCCTCATCTGCTGCACCGGTTTTCTTGCATTGGGTTTTTCCGAGGACAATTGTCCAAAAATAACCGTGTTCATGTAGTTGTTTCTATTGTGCTACTTGTGTAAATTATCTTTCTGTTCTTATGCTCTTAACGATAGTGAAGATTTGCAAATGTGTTTATTTCAGAATTTACTGAAGCATCTGTAAATAACTTATCTCATAAGTAGGAGAAATACACCAAGTATTGCAAATGAATTTGATGGTGAAATGACCAATTTTCAACATTTTGACCCTATGACCTAATGATGGCACATCATGGAAGAATGAGTTGAATGATGACCATGATGACTATGGGACTCTTTCAACAATGATTGACCTGACCATGATGTTGTCCATTGACCATGGAGGTGAAAGGAGTAGTAATGATCTCAATACCCTAGTCATGGTGGAAGAAGAAAAAACCTAACAATCTAAACCAGTGAACAAATTTTTATTTTGAGACTCGATGAAATACTAAAAATTTGAAAAAGACTTAGACAAATTTAGAAAGAGGATACCTATTTGATCATTGGTGACAGGAAAACTTGATTGGCACTAACATTGGCCTTATTGCAGATGACAGCTCCTTGGAGGTGTCAAGAACACTGTAGAACAAGTGCATAACCATGTGGGTCAATATGGTCAAAACTCAAACTGAAAAATATGACTAAATATTGACAACTCAATGACACAAACTGATTGATATTTGACTGAATTTTGACTGAATCAATGACTCAAAATCAAACTTACTCTTGTGAAAAATTAAATTGAAATGGTAGAAACTCAATGAAGCTCCATGGCCTTCACCTCGGGCTCCGAACTTCAATGATTTTCCACTTCACACTTGTAGGAATATCAAACTGATATATATATATAATGAGGATGAATTTTTTTTCATAATTTTTCAGATCAAAAAAGATATTGCTTCAGGAGCCTACCATTAACTGGCCCTCCTAAGAAACCTTCCCATCCATTTCTTCCAAGAGATATGCATTTTGTCCACGAGAAGCTCCAATCTTAAAAGGACCTTTCCATAAATTATCGAACTTCCCGTGCTTACCCTTGTCTTCATTCCTGGCATCCGAGCGGAGTACTACATCATCGATCTTGAAATCATCTTGCTTGGTTTTTCTGTCATAGATTTGCTTGTTCTTATCATGGAGCTTGGAAGTGTTCTGAAACACTTCTTCTCTTATTTGCTGCAAGTGAATCATTTGGTTTATTCTGTGATGTATGTCATTTTCTTCAATTCCAGCTTCTTGTAAAAGCTTCATGGCTCGAATAGCCAATGAAGAAGGGAAAACTGTATCTACACCGTAAACTAACTGAAATGGAGACATGCCAACGAATCTCTTGCTGCTTACTTGATCTGCCCAAAATGCATTAATTAGTTTCTTGTGCAAATTTTTTTTGTTTGCCTCTAACATCTTTTTAATTATGCTGATCAAAGACTTATTTGAGGACTCTGCCAATCCGTTGCCCCGTGGATAATATGTTGTAGAATGACCCAATTTATTGTTATACTTATCACAGAATTTTGTCATCTTCTTTGATTTGAAGGTTGTAGCGTTATCTATGATGATTTTTCTAGGACAACCAAACCGGGACAAGATGTTAGCTTCTAGAAACTGAATTATAACTTAGTATGTAGCTTGCCTGGTTGGAATCACTTCTATCCACTTTGTGAAATAGTCTGTGGCAGTAAGTATCCATCTATGTTGAGCGGATGAGGGTGGATGAATCTCAACAATAAAGTCTAAGCCCCACTGCTAGAAAGGAGCTTCAACTGAAATGGGCTGTAATGGTAAAGGAAGAAGCTTATGTTTACCTTGGAAAAGTTGGCATTCATGGCAGCTCATGACCATCTTGTACAAATCTGCAAACAATGTAGGCCAATAGTAACCCGCTCTCAGTACTTTGTTGGTCATAGTCTTCCAGTGTAAGTGTCCTCCGCAATCTCCCTTGTGGAAATCCTTTATCACTTCTTTGGACTCATCTTCAACCAAGCAATTGAGTAACACTTCTTCTCTGTTGAAATGGGCTGCGAATCCATAAACTCATGCTAGCCCCTTCTTTGCCAACGGAACCATCAAAGTCCATGCTCCAAAGACCATCTTCTTCTTCAAGGTGCTGAAACTCTTGATTCCGATTTGACACAATTTTCTGATCTGATTCTTCATGTTGTTCTGAACTTTCATCTGCCTTGTTTGATGGTTGTTCGGATATAGTAGGCATATTCTCTTTCTCTTTTTCTAACATTGTTCTAATACAATCTGAAACTTCAAGAACATCCTCTATTTATACTAATTAACAATCTACATCATTTAATCCATAATCATTGTACAATATGAAGGATTCTAAGTCTGTATGTACAGCATTTATAGGATGATTATTAGGCCTTTCCTTGTTTGTGATCATGTACTTCATTTTAGTCTCACTGTACAGTTTTCTCATTTGATCGAAGATGGGAATGGTAGCATAGGAAAAATCCAACTACAGTGTACCTCTCAATTTAGCCCCCCAGGATCTTGATAACAGCATACCGAAACATGGTCGAATATCAGCAACTACCACGTCCATAAGGACATTTTTTGCTGGGATTTTCTCTAGGGAGACAACTAGATCTTTGATTAGACCCAAACAACGGACACGACCAGAGTCGAAAGAATATAAATCATGATATGGGTGGGTTATGTCAAGGCCAAGCTTCTCCATGATAGCTTTGGGCATGAGGCTATGGGAGGCCCCACAGTCCAACATAGTGTTATGAAGGATGAATTGATGAACTTTAAGACTCAAGTAAAATGGTGGGACCTCACTATCTTCAGATTGACCATCGATGGCGGGACTAAATATTAACTCGGGTTGATCATCCTCTATATTAACCATGTCGGATAAAGGGTCAACTTTCAAGGTTTTGACTACATGGGATTTGTATTTATCAATTTTGACCAATTCAGTAAGAGGAATAGACACCTTTAACTTAGAATTTTCTACCTCTTTTATGATAACATCCCTTTTCTCAACATGATCTCTCGGTGCAGCTTCTTTCTTTGAATGTCTCTTTCTTTGACAAGTGCACTTGTAGAAGGTTGATTGCTTCTGTTTTGATTTGGAGCTGCAATCTCTTTACCCTTATTTTGAACTTATTTCAGTGGTGCTTCTTTCTGCTGAACTGTCTTCTTCGGAGGTGGAGTTATTGGAACATCACGGCCTCTCAAGGTATACTGACTTTTCTGGGAACTCAATGCATTCAGATATCCTCTCTGATAGTCATCAGATTCTACTTCTAACTCATGATCATTTTCCATTATAAAATTCTTATCATTAGGTGAACTTGTTTTTTTCACATATTCTTCATCTTCGGTGAGAAAGATGGGTTGACCATCAGCTGTGAAAAGAAGGTTCTCTTCTACTGTTGGTTCTTCCTCTTTATCACTCTATGCATAGTTCTGTTGAAGAGGTGTTCTAATTGGCTATTGGTGCTGTGTTTCAGGATCTCTTTGCTCTCTCTGCTTTATCTGGAACTGAGGCTGCTGCTGCTGGCCTCGAAAGTCCGGATTTCTGATTTGTGGCTCCATCTGTCTATCTGAAATAGACATCTTATCGACCATTCTCTCCATGGTTTTAAGCAAAGCATCAAATTTAGTACCTGATGAAGTGGAAGGTTCCTCTTTGATAGTCACTTTGTGTTCAGTTTTAAGTTTAGATTTTTTAATCAAGAGATTGGCCTCAACACTTATCGAATTTTTGATCATCTCTTCAAGGGTAGTGGGATTTCTTTCTCTCAATGAGTAATTCATATCTGGGTCAAAAGCATCGGAATAACACCGAAGGGCTAAACCAGGATGTGGTTTCATTTCATTTGGGATGGAATTATATATTCTAAGGTATCAGGAATTATAATCAGGTACTGATTCATTAGGATTGTGCTTCAAGGAATCATATTCAGCAAGGAATTGTAAAGGGTTTTTCTTCTCATCCCACCTAGCTAAGAAAGCATGAATTAGCTCAGCAGGAATCCTAATAGAATTAACTGCTAGAGAACAGAACAAAACTTTAACTTCACCTGAAAAATTTCGCGTGATGATTCACATCTTGGCATCATCTGCATCTAACTCCTCAAGATCTATGAAGGTTGTGATTTTAGCCATGTGCTGTCGGGCAATGATTTTAGAGTTTTCATCGAAAAGGGGAAATCTTTCGCTGTATCCTTGAGGTAAGTCGTGCAATTGGGCTAGTAAGACGAGTGGGGCAAATCTGGCCATAATTCCTATTGTATGGAAAACTGGATTGATAATAGGAGGGATGGGCTGAATTGGTAAAGGAGTTGATGTTGTTGGTACTAAAGTGGCAGGTATGTATGATGAAGTTGAAGGTGCAGATGAATATATTATTATTGACTGAGTTTGATGTTCAGATGAGACGAAAACTTCCTCAGGATGATAAAATTGGATCCACTCCTTAATATCAAGGTCGGACTCGGGCTTAAATTCTTCGAAAAACCAATCTTTCAAAGAACTTAAGTCTAATTCAGACAAAGATTTTATCTCGGATAATCTTAGAGGATCAAATACTATATCGGACAAAGAAGTTTTGGATTTGGACTTAAATAAAGATAATTCAAAATTTATGTCATATGGTATATCTACTAGAGAAAGTGACTTTGCAGGTAGAGATAACGATCTTACCATCCGAATTGGTCCTGATTGAATATGCTGAGTTTGATATCCGTGTCTTCGAAATAACTGCTCTGGATCATCAACCGGATCAACTGGATCAGGGTTTGGATTCGCTCTAGTATATCTTGTAGAAGCCAGATCTGCTATGAGGCACTGCAATTATGAAATCAACCTTATGAAACTCGATCCTATGATCCAAAGGATCAGTTTCCGATAAATGTTTGTCGTACACCTAGGGAAAAGTGTCTTTTCGTTCCCTGACAACGGCGCTAGAATGTTAGCACTCCGCCATATTCCTAACGCTGAAGAAGGAATCCCAACAGAGGTAACCACAAACCAAGCTTTTGACTTGGTAGCTAGCCCTACCAAGTCGGAGAGGGCTCTCTCCAAAAGGTCACAACCAAGAGGGCTGGAGGATTTTTAGGGTTTTAGGATAGATAATGAATGCAGGGGTTGTTTTGATTTGATTGGGTTGGGTTATCACTGAATGAAGAAATTAGGTCAGGGAGCTAGGTCAAGGAAAATGAGATAGGGTTGCAGGGATCAATGGGGCAATGTAGGCACAAGGTTTGTCACTTAAAGATGATTGTGATGGAATGGTTTTGAGACTAAAGAGAAGCTACGAAAAGCATGGGAGATGTATTCTTCCTAGACAGAGGAAAATGGACAAACTATGATCAATTCCCCAAAACAGAGCATGAGCAAGCATGTGTTCTGATTATCAAACTTGAAAGAGATCATACCATAGAGAGGAAGTGAACATGAATACAATATATTCTAACATATGATACTGAAGAAAAGACAATGATAAACATCATACCACAAGTATCCCAAAAAATAGTTGCAACTCCTCTTTATTAGCTGGCCAAACTTAGTACAATAGTTCCTTGATCAATAAGCAAACACACAAACGGATTCCAACCCTTGCTAAGAGTGAAGAGAGGGACTAAATAGACATCAAAACAAGCTTCACTCATCCTTAGGGGTCGAATCCATGAGGTGAGGAAGAGATCAACTAATTGCTGAACTGAAAACTGAAGTGTAGAATGGTCCAAGTGACTCACTCCTCATTACATTCAACTGATTCATTATGTCTCATTAATGACTTTTACTCGATGAACCTACCCTAGGTAAGTAATCTCAAACATAATTACATTTTACCATCATTAATTACATGAGTAGAAACATGATTTCTTGAGGCAAAGTGAAAATTTCAGAGAAAATTTGAAAAAAATCAGCAAATTGGTCATTTGCGCCCTCCACTGTGCATTTGCGCCCTGGCAGTGTCATTTGCGCCCTCCATGTTCAGGGCAACTTTTGGCTGATCTACATGTGTCCAAATCAGGCCCAAGTGGCTTGTTGGAAAGCCTTGATGTCCTCTTTCTGAATATGCCTCAAGTTCTGAAAATGGAGGTCATTTTCCCCCTCAAAAAGTCATTCTCCCAAGACTAGTATTAGCACAACGCCTAGGTCAAAACAGGGGCAAAAAGATGATTTTTTGGTGGTTTTTTGAGCTTTTCACATATCAAAATTGCAAACCAACGTTGGAAACATGGTTTTATGAGATGCATTGGTCATTAGGAATCCAATGGTACCTTTCTTTCCCTCAAAAAGTGCCTCAAACATTGACCAAATTTCTGCTAAATACATGGTCAAAAAACTCAGAAAATCACTGATTTTGTAGGAAACTTTTGGAGGCCTTCCCTGCGTCCAAATTGGGCCTAGGATAGCTCGTTGAAAAGATTTTCCTGTCTACTTTCCAGATTTGCCTTCAGTTTACAAAATGAAGGTCATTTTACCCCTCAAAACTTCATTCTCCCAAGATTTCTATTTGCATCCTCTCTTAAGCATTTGTGCCCTCACAGAAGGATTTGCCCAACGCCTTTTTGCAGACCAGTTTTGGAGGCCTTCCCAAACTCCAAATTGGGCCCAGGATAGCTCGTTGAAAAGCTTATCCTGTCTACTTTCCAAATATGTCTTTAGTTTGCAGAATGGACTTGATTTGACATGTCAAAAATTGATTCTCCCAAGGTCACTGCATAAGTGCAGAAAACCTCTTATAGCACCTGTATTTTTGACATTTCTCTCAAACCATGATACCTGTGTAAAAACTAAAGGATGTTTTTCCTTTTTGACCTATGATGGACAAAAAGATCTCTCACTTTTGTCAAATTCATCTCTGTTTGGTTAGAAACACATTTTGAAGAAAAACCGGCCCTATGTATGGCAAATGATTTCTCCCTTGAAATGACTTCTTGAAAAATGGTGGGGACATGATGTTTATGAGTTGAAATGACTTCATACTTGCTAATATGACCTCCCTTATGCCTCCTCTACTCAGATGTCTCTGATTCGACAACAAACCCTAGCTCAGTGGGAGAGGAAATTAAGGTTTGGTGTAGGCAAAACAGGGGATTTAGGACTACCTTGTAGAGGGAGGAGAATGAAGGGGGTTAGGTGTTGTCTAAATTTTTGGGGAAATTTTGGGGGATAGGGGTAGATGTTAGAGAGTAGGGCAAAGTGGAATTTCAAGGATTGAGTCAGGGGAAGGGGTCCAATAGGGCAAAACACAAGCCTAGTCTAGAAAAGTGTCAAATTGTAGCAATAGACTAGGGCTTGTGGAAAAATGATGATTTTGAGGGATAGGAGTGATGGGAAGTGTTTAGGAAGGTATATTATGGATAAGGGAAGGTGTAAGAGCATCATGATACAAGTTTTTTTGATGATTTTAACCATGGAAGTCATGAAACTAAGAAAAATGTTCTCAAAACCCTAGGAGAGGGAAATGAGCTTTCGAAGCACAACTGAGAGACAAATATGGTAAACACAAAACCACTTACTTGGAAATGATAGTTTGGAACCTGAAATTGTTAAAGACCTTTGACTATTACTACTCCTTCAAAAGATGAATTTGATGGTGAAATGACCAATTTTCACGATTTTGACCCTATGACCTAATGATGGCACAACATGGAAGAATGAGTTGAATGATGGCCATGATGACTATGGGATTCTTTCAACAATGAATGACCTGACCATGATGATGTCCATTGACCATGGAGGTGAAAGGAATAGTAATGATCTCAATACCCTAGTCATGGTGGAAGAAGAAAACACCTAACAATCTAAACCAACGAACAAATTTTTATTTTGAGACTCGATGAAATACTGAAAATTTGAAAAAGTCTCAGACAAATTTCGAAAGAGGATAGCTATTTGATCACTGGTGACAAGAAAACTTGACTGGCACTAACACTAGGGACTCTTAAGGACTCTATATCCTCTACTTTAAGTTTTTAGTTGTTTTCGTTTGTAATTTGATTTCTAGTCTTTATAGGTTTAACATGATTCGGAAAAACATTTTTGAATTGTTTTTATAAGGTTATAGGTATCCCTCGAGATTGGATTAAGAGAGAGCCCTCACCATTTTCCAAATATAAGTATCTCACTCCTTGCATTACCTTTTCATATTTGGGTTTCCTTTCTTGTTTAGGTGTGTTTGTACTAGATGTTAATTACATTTCTTTTATATTTTTCTTTGTTCAGGAAGGCCCAATGATCTACCCAAGGGTTATAAAGAAAATCTCACTAGACAAAGAATTGGAACTACAATGTTTGTTAAGAAACAATTCAAAGGTAAGACTTAAGCCATAAGCTTTGTTCTTTTCTTGATAAAGGTATATTCATTCTTTTTAATGATTTGTTCTACATCACAAATATTGTTGTGTCTAGCTCCTTTGAATCATAAAGATTCTTGATCGGGTGATTAATCTTTAGATAAATCTACCCTCCTCATATCTTTGATCATTCTTGTAGAAAACTAAAAAAGGTTCTCTTTAAAACCATAACAAAAGGGTATGTCGATAATAATGTGAGAAACCCTAGCCTACTTAGGGTTATTCGTGATGTCTGAAATCCTAAACCTTTGACGTATTGGTAAATTAGGGTTTATGAGCAAAATCCTTATAATATCTAGACTAAATCTCCTAGGAATGAAACCCTAGGTGTATATTTGTATGTCTGATCAAAACCCTAGCCTGTTCAAATTTGTTATATGTCTAACTTTAATATATTGATATTTGTGTCTTAGGTTTGCCTGACATATGGTGTTATGATATGCATGATTATGAAATCCAAGATATGAATGTTGTTGATGGTCATAGTTATAGGGTTTGTAACTAAATCCTAGTAGAAGTTTGATATTATAGGATCTAATGTTATTGTTGTGATGATAAAGCATCATGTTTACAAAAGGTTGGTCATATTGCTGAAACCTTAGATTGTGCTATGATTGATTTTGATTGTTGATATCTAAGGCTTGGTATGGAATCTAGGGTTTGCATTATATCCTAGTAGAAGTCTAACATATGAATTTTGAAAGTTGTTGGATGTATTGTAGAATGGTACTTGTTTGAACTGCTTCTAAAGTTTGCAATATAAAAGAATTTGTTATATCTTTGAAAGTAACATTGAAGCCCTAAATATAATAATGTTTATGTCTTGATTGAGCTACTGATGTGATTTAGGGTTTGTAACAAAAACCTGGGAAAGAAGTTGAAGTATAGAAGTATGTGTCTCTTGCTGATTATGAACCTAACTAAGTTTAGGTATTTGGTGTCTAGACTCTAATACTTCCATTATTGTATGATTCTGATATGGTTAACTTCATGCTTTAATGGATTTAGTTGTACCTGCTATCTAAGTTGTGCAGATAATCCTCAAGATCGTGAATATGTTCATAAGTAAAGTTGATCTAATAAGCATGATGAAAGAAGATGATCAAGATAACTTTGATGGGAAGGATGAAAGCCATGAAAGATTCTCCAACGCCATAAATAGGAATTGATCTCCCTAAGTTAAGAGGGAGCCTGGATAAAAGAAATCTCCCTAGTTAAGAGAGAGGGCATATTATAGTCATAATGAATACCTTGAAAGAAGAAATTGGAGAATGCATTTTGAGGTGATGTTGAAAGAAGGAAAATAGGATCTGGTTGTAGAATATGTTGTTGCATGTGAAGTAGGGAAGGAAGTTGTATGGAATCTTCTGTCAAGATTCGTTTGAAAGTCTCTAAGTCCTACTGTGATAAGTTGAGAAGCAACATCAAGATGATTGAAGACCTCGAAGGCTTGTGTTTACTTATGTGCATTTGAAAGATTGTTACTGATTGTGTTTGTACAGGTAAATCTCACAGAGGTTTGATAGCATGTTTTACATGCTTCTTGTTGTGAAAATTTCTAAACCTAAGTTACAAAAACCCTACTGCAATTTCCTGATTTACTTCTCCTACTTGTTCGATTTAATTAACAAGTTATTTTTCTGAATTATTCGGCAAAAACATCAAAGTACATACTATTGCAGCCTACACATACATACAGATCATTTAATGAAGCATAATGCACATACGAAAAAGGACACAGTATTTTTTGGAAAATTTCTCCGGAAAAACCCAATCCAGGGAAACCAGTGCAACAACTCTTAGAGGGTTTGTTTAATAAGCAGAATATCTGAATACAATCAAGGGCACCTATAGTGGTTTGCCCAATAGAGAAATCATGGCAAATGTACCTCTATCATTTAGAGACAGAAAATGTGGTTGATTCAATTTAGGCTTCACACCTTTTGAATAATGCTGAATACGAGCCCTTTTTGGCCCACTGGAAATCCCAGCACTACCTCTCCCGGCACTGTGTCATCTCTACTTAGCTGCAAGAGCCTCTATGCAGCATAGATTGCTCCTGCGTCACCTGTAATATTCCCAATTAGCAGCAGCTAATTGGCAATCTTAATTTTGCCAAGTTTTTGCTTTTCTAATGTTAATCAGTTAATAAAAAGAAGTGATGGGACCCATAACCCACACTTGGGAAATAAAGTCTCCCTAAATTCACTTAGGCAAATATTAGATGACAGTGTGGGGCCCATGAGTGCCTAGTGACAGCGTGAGGGAAGAGGCAATGTGGACAGTGTGGGCCCATGACAACGCAGTTGAGTTGGGATAGCTTGGCCAAGGAGGGACAGTGCAGTTTAGTGGGGCCCAAGTAAGAGCAAGGCTCTCAAGCATAAAAGAGGGAGGAGGCTCCTCATTCACTCATTCTATTATGCATCTTTGATTTTTGTCTTTTGACATTGAGCATGCTTTTGCTGTTGAGCAAAGTCTACAAGTGTTGTTCAGCACACGGGTGTCTCCGAGCGGAGATCCCAACCTCAGCTTCGGGGGACTTTGAGTGCCCGCTCAGGTGAGGAGATCCATCCATCGTTTTCAGGGGAGAGCACATAGCACCTTCAGCCAGGATCACGCAGTTTCTTGGACAGCGCAGTCTCTCTGAGGGATTACGCAGTTTGTAGTGGAGGCAGTTCCAAGAGTGAGGGGATATCAGAGATTTCAGCCCGAGGGTAGTGTGAAGGGGCCAACCCTTCAAAAGTAATCATTTTGAAGCAGAAGGAGGACATCACTTGCAGGTTTATCATTCAAGGCCAGCGTACTCACTGGGAGTGCGTTATTTTCCAAGGGAGGTCAAATTCCGCGGTCAGCCATTTCGGGATTCCTTCCTGGGTTTTTCCAGGTTATTGGAGGAGAGCTCGTTTCCAAAGTTTCACAATTTTCTGAGTAGGGGAATAGCCCCAAAGAGCAGCTCCATTCCAGCAGTAGTAGTCCAGCAGCAGCAGCAGCAACATCTGGAGATTACGCAGTCCTTGACAGAGTAGCCATGCATTAATCATTTCTGAAAGTATTTCTAGCTTGCCTTGAGTAAGCCAAGGTGCTATCATTCTGATCACCTTTGTACCAATTGTCATCTTTTAGTTCATACAATAAAATGGCTCAGCGTTTCTCCATATTTGCAATATTTTTATGTCTCTCTATTTGTTGTTGTTGCTTGTTTATGTTGCTTTATATTACTGTCGATTTCTATTCGAAATATTACAGTGGTATCAGAGCTCATAGACTTGGCTTAGCCTCTGAAGCAAATTAGTCTATGACACCAACAAGAAAACCATATATCACTTACCGAGGAAGGAAGTACAAGGACCAAGAGCGAAGGCTTGAGACCACTTTTGGAGAAGGGGACTGTGTTTCAGTAGTGGACGCAGAGGAGGAAGAACCAATGGCAGAGTAGAAAGATGAAGGGAGGGAGTTCAGGCAACTCCTAAAATTTGCACAGGAGCTATCAAGGAGGATCGAAGAGGTGGGGCAAAGGTTTACCGTAGACCAGAGACAGCATGAAACCCCAAGGGGTTTTCACATCGGAGAAGGGTCCGACACTTCCCACCATTTACAAGAGCAACTCACAGCGCAGCAGGTTGTGTCACTTACTCCCCCACATTCCACAATGCCCACATTTCTGACTATAGGCACCGGGATAGGAGGACCTCAGGAGCTGGAGCCAGTTCATATGGGGGATTATTTTGCAGAGTATTAGTCCTGTGGACGAGAGTTTGGTGAAGCTCTCACTTTCCATGATTTTTGTCAGCTCAAGAAGGACAGTCGACCCCGCAACCATAACAGAGGGGGTAGATACATATAGGATGGGGACGTGCAGCGTACAGTGGGAAGGTTTTTCTTGCCAACATCTGACGGGTCCTTAAAATGTTCGGCGAAGGCTTGGGTGGAGAAGCTGGACATCTATTTCCAGCTTAATTAGATGGCAGAGGAAGAGGCCATCAAGGTGGCAGCGCTGCACCTTGAGGGAGAGGCCCACGATTGGTGGTTCCACGGGATGGCCACACTGGGTCACTCAGTAGTGATAGCATATGTAGAGTTTACATGGATATTGGCAGAGCAGTTTGATCGAAAGGATCCAGAAGAGCACTTTGTTGAGCTGACCAAGCTCAAGCAGACCGGGAACCCAGAAACCTACATTTCTGAGTTTTTGAGGCTTTCGGTGATGGTGTCCGACTTGTCCTCAACTAGGAGGATCTACATGTTTATTGACGGGTTGGCAGAACCTTTGTGTGAGCTAGTCAGATCCACGAGGCCTGCTACACTTCAGGATGCAGTTGGGAGGACTAGAGATTTGCAAGATGCTCTACCCAGGACCAAAGCTCGTTTCCCCCAGAGACCGACATTTCAGCCAAAGGGGAAGGACACGAGGGTTCCACCTTCGAGGGGGAACCAAGGCTGAGGGCCTTTGGACGATGATACCCGGAGAGACTTGAGATGGAGGAAGTTATGCTTCACATGCTAGGAGCCATGGGCATCGAGACATCGAAGTGCTACGGGAAAGGCACACTACATAGAGGTCTTCTCTGACAATGAAGGGGAAGAAGATGCCTACGAGGAGATAGAGGCAAGAGGCAACGCTGTAGTGAAAAGAGGGGATCATCCGCCACCTCCACCCCCAGGAGCAAGAGGGACAGTGTTTGCACCCACAAGGGGAGTCCTTACTTCTTTGCGAGGGGTTCCCAAGTATTTGACACCGCGTGTCCGGGGCACCGTTCAGGGACAACATGTTTCAGTGCTAGTTGACAGTGGTGCTACCCATAACTTTATTGATGCATAGTTGGTAGAGCAGACGGGCATATCGACAGAGACCGTTGATGGATTTTCAGTACTGGTACCGAGTACCAAAACTATGCAGTGCACTAGATATGTGCCGACATTGGCAGTGACCATGGGGACTTACACTATGACAAATCATTTCTTTATGGTGGACATTTCAGACACCAATGTGGTGCTGGGAGTGCAGTGGTTGATCACGTTGGGGAAAGTCACCATAGACTGGGAGACTCTGGAGATAGAGTGGACGGACAAGAAGAGCGGCAAGCATGTGATGATCCGAGGCATGCGCACTTATCCCCCGCAGACAATATCAGCACACCAGATGGAGGGAGACTTCCGGAAGGGAGATATAGAGTGGGTAGTGGAGCTACGTATTTTAGAGGTAGGAGCTACATGATAGGCAGTTCACCCAGATGTGCAGTCAATCTTGGACAAGTATGCTACGGTTTTTGGGGATATACCTCCAGGGCAGTGACCGGATTGGGGTTTGAGCACACCATTGAGCTTCAACAGGGCATTCAAGCTCTGATCACTATACCCTATAGGCACCCGAAACCCTACAGGGATGAGATTGAAAGAGCTATTCATGAGCTCTTAGCGTTGGGACACATCTGGCCCAGCACTAGCCCATTTGCTTCTTCTGTGGTACTGGTGAAGAAGAAGGATGGCACACTGAGGATGTGCATCGATTATCGGGCTCTCAACAAGAAAACCATGAAGAACCGATACTCCATTTCACGGATTGATGTGCTAATGGACGAGCTAAGGGGATCAAAATTCTTCTTGAAGATTGATCTGAGGTCGTGCTACCATCAGATCTGAGTGAGGGACTAGGATGTCCCCAAGACGGCCTTCAAATGTCACTATGACCATTTTGAGTGTTTGGTGATGCCCTTCGGGCTAACCAACGCACCGACCATTGTCTAGTCTTGTATGAACCACATCTTCCATGGTCAGTTGAGGAAGTTCGTGCCGGTGTTCTTCGATGATATTCTTTTATACAACCGGACATGGGAGGAGCACCTACATCACATTAAGGCTGTGTTGCGTATTTTGGAGGAGCAACATTTTTATGCTAAGCTCTCCAAATGCGAGTTTGGGTTGATAGAGATGCCCTATTTGGGGCATATCATTAGTGTGGATGGAGTGAGAGTCCACGAGGAGAAGATCCGGACCATTCGGGAATGGCTGGAACCGAAGAACGTGAGAGTGCTCTGGGGGTTTGTAGGTATCTGCACCTCCTATCGGAAGTTCGTCGAGGAGTTTCCCAACTTGCTGCACACCTCACAGATCTTACTAGAAAGGGGGCATTTGGTCGGATGGACACAACGCAGAGGGCCTTTGACAGGCTCAAGGAGGTGATGAGCAGCTGTCTAGTAATGGCTTTGTCGTATTTTACGCAGCCCTTTGTCTTGGAGTGTGATGCCTCGGGAGAGGGAGTGGGCATTGATTTGATGCAGGGGGGCCATCTCATAGCTTTTGAGAGTAGGAAGTTATTGTCGCACGAGAGGTTGTATCATATATATGACAAGGAGATGCTGGCTATCATGCATGCATAAGCCAAGTTCCGACAGTACTTGGTGGGCAACAAGTTTCAGGTGAGGACTGACCACAACAGCCTCTGGTTTTTTCTAAAGCAGAAGCAGTTGCAGGAGAGGTAGCAGAAGTGGATCAGCAAGATCCAGACATATGACTTTGATATTGAGTATGTCAAAGGAAAGAACAACGTGGTGGTTGATGCTCTATCTCGTAGACCGGCAGCGTTGTCTTTGATGAGCATACACACGGACTGGAGGGCTCAGTTACTACTGGAGTACTCCAAGGACCGTTTTGCCTGTGAGGTACTAGATGTTCAGATCACAGATGATAGGTACAGGGTGATGGATGAGGTTATATACTTTAGGGACAAGATCTTCTTGATTGGGGGCTCTCAGGTCAAGGAGAAGATACAGCATGCCTCCCATGACTCACCATTATCATGCCATCAGGGGTTCACCAAGACCTACAGTGCCATCAGGGAGAGGTTCTCTTGGAGAGGCCTCAAGCAGATATTCCCAATTAGCAGCAGCTAATTGGCAATATAAATTTTTCCCAGTTTTTCTTTTCTAATGTTAATCAGCCAATAAAAAGAAGTGATGGGACCCATAACCCACACTTGGGAAATAAAGTCTCCCTAAAGTCACTTAGGCAAATATTAGATGATAGCGTGGGGCCCATGAGAGTCTAGTGAGAAGATGAGGGAAGAGGCAGCGTGGACAGCGTGGGCCCATGACAGCGCAGTTGAGTGGGGATAGCATGGCCAAGGAGGGACAACGCAGTTTAGTGGGGCCCGAGTGAGAGCAAGGATCTCAAGCATAAAAGGGAGAGGAGGCTCCTCATTCACTCATTCTATTATGTATCTTTGATTTTTGTCTTTTGACATTGAGCATGCTTTTGCTGTTGAGCGAAGTTTGCAAGTGTTGTTCAGCTCACGGGTGTCTCCGAGCGGAGATACCAACCTCAGCTTCGGGGGACTTTGAGTGCCCGCTCAGGTGAGGAGATCCATCCATCGTTTTCACGGGAGAGCACATAGCACCTTCAGCCAGGATCACGTAGTTGCTTGGACGGCACAGTCTCTCTGAGGGATTACGCAGTTTGTAGTGGAAGCAGTTCCGGGAGTGAGGGGATATCAGAGATTTCAGCCCGAGGGTAGTGTGAAGGGGCCAACCCTTCACAAGTCATCATTCTGAATTTGAAGGAGGCCATCACTTCCAGGTTTACCATTCAGGGCCAGCGTACTCACTGGGAGTGCATTATTTTCCAAGGGAGGTCAAATTTCGGGGTCAACCATTCCAGGATTCCTTCCTAGGTTTTTCCGTATTATTGGAGGAGATCTCATTTCCAAAGTTTCACAATCTTCTGAGCACGGGAACAACCCCAAAGAACGGCTCCATTCCAGCAGTAGCAACAGTCAGACAGCGACAGCAACATCTAGAAATTATGCAGTCCTTGACAGAGCAACCATTCATTGAGCATTTTTGAGAGTATTTCTAACTTGCATTGAGCAAGCCATGGTGCCATCATTCTGATCACCTTTCTACCCATTGTTATCTTTCAGTTCATATAACAAAATGGCTCAGCGTTTCTCCATATTTGCAGTATTTTTATGATGTCTCTCTATTTGTTGTAATTGCTTGTTTATGTTGCTTTATATAATTGTCTATTTCTATTCGGAATATTACATCACCCCTCTGGGCTCAACGCTGCCTCTGCGTCACCCTGAAGGGCTTGCGTCAGCCTCTGCGTCACCCTGAAGGGCCTGCGTCAACCTCTGCGCTACCTCTGCGTGAGCCTGGCTGGGCTGCGTCCCTTCTGCTAGGTCTCTGCATTGTCTGGTACGGATTTGCCTCTCTGCCTATGTATTCTCGACCTCAGATCTAAATATCTCTCGCCGATCTGCCCCTCACCAACACTGCAAGCTCACTAAAAAATTCTCAACAAACCGCGCGCCAGAATTTCGACTTAGCTCAAGTGTTATCGCTCTGTGTGTGTTCTCCAACTGACCCCAAGCCTTCCTTTAATACTTTTCTCTTTGAAAAATCAACGGCAGTGATCTAATCTCTAATCAATGGCTAGGACTAGAAAAGACTTGATCCACATTACTTAGAACAGTCTCATCCACATCTTTAGAGTAATTCCCTTTAATTATTTAATTTCCCTAAGTTAGACTTAGGGTCTCCATTAAAATAATTACTTTTTGGAATAACTTAGGCTTCGGGTAGAATTTCTCCAAACGATTTCCGGGTCTTAGAGATCTCATGTGTCCTAGCCCCTCCACAAAGTTTCAGAACTAGACTGCATCCGATGCTACCCAAGATCTTAACATTCCCTCTTAGCGAGGAATGTGCTCGGCTGTTGCCCCTCATCCACTGCGTTGTTGCCTTCTGTACTGTTGCCCATGACTCTACCACAGTCACTACCTCATTTGTACTACAACTCCCTCTCAAATGCTACATCATGTTGCCCATAGCACTGCCATTGGTAACTATTGCATTGCAACTCAGTTGCTGAGAAGTGTTAAGATTTTGTGTATTTGGAGTAGCATAAGTTGTGCTCTAGCTCCCAAATTTTGTGGAGGGACTAGAGTACACTTGATCTACAAGACCCATAAATTGATTTGGGAAATTTCATCTGATTTAGGAGATATTAAATTAATTAATTATTTTAATGTATTTCCTAAGTTAAAACTTAGGGAACTTAAATATTTAAAGTGAATTTAATTAAACATGTGATGAAATTGTCTTAAGTCACATGGATCAAGCTTTCTTTTAATCTTAGCCATTGATTCAAGATCTGATCATGGTCGTTGGTTTTCCAACGAGAAAAGTGTAAAGGAAAGGCTTGGGGTCATTTGTAAAGACACACAGTGGCAGAGCACTGAAGCTAAGCTGAGATTCTAGGGCGGGTTTGCAAAGAATACTCAGAAGTGTTTCAACTGCAGAGAGGGGAATTTAAACCAAGGGGATGATCTGATCCCAGGGTCTAGAATTAGCAAGAGGCAGAGATTAGCTCGGAGAGGTAGTGCGGAGAAGCTGGAGAGTAGTAGCAGAAAGGGCAGCAACTGTGCTACGCAGTCCCTCAAGGACAGCGTGATTTTTTGCAGGAAACCCTCAGGGGTTACATAGAGACCCTAAGGGGCAGCGTAAGGATTGCGTCACCCAGTCTGGGGTAACGCAGCCCTTTCCGGAGTAGTGTTGAGGGTCAGAGGGCTTCAGAGGCTTCAGGGGCAGCGTTGGGGTTTCTAGGCCCTAATTTTGGCTGAGTTCTGTAAATCCCGTTTGAGGGTGTGGATCAGTCATTATTTTGGCCCTAGATCATCCAGTGAGCTGTAGATCTACTATTTCTCTGTCGGGTTTTCCAAATCTAGAACCCAAGTTTGTTGTATTCAGAAAATTCTTTATAATAAAACCCTCCAGCAGCCAGAAGATCGATTTTCCCGCATTGGGTTTTTCCGGGGACTATTTGTCCAGAAATAACTGTGTCACTTTGTCTATGTGTGCATGAACTTGTTCTAGATCTGGATTGGTGGAGATTTGTTATGTGTTTTTCTTCGATTTTAACTTGAATTTATTCAGTTAATATCTTGTCTAAGTAGGAGGAGCATAACCAGATTAATAGTAAATTAATTTATGCATAAAGTGTAAAGATTCAGAAATTTCCACATGGTATCAGAGCAATTGCAGATCTAGGAGGGTCACCAGCAAGAATTTGAGGGTTCTAGCTGCAAGAAGCAGCTAGAAAAGCAGCAGAAACGCAGATCTGAAGGGATAGTGCAATTTTCAAAGGAAGATTCACGCAAAGCTAGTCAGTGTGATGCAGATCTGAACTTGTCAGATCCAGAAAAGACTGAAGAAAAGCTACAGAAATTCAGAAGGTGCTGGTGGGGTTAAATTTCTGAAGTTTTCAGACTTTTATCCTAAGCACAAGTGACAAAGAGCAGGAGGAGATCAACTTCTCAGAGAGTTTCTAGCCAAAGAAACTTGTAATTTCATCAGAGGATCAAAGAGAGTTGAATCATAGTTGATTTGGCCGATGTCCAAGGAGGGAAATCAGTTGTCAGAGGAAGCAGAAGGTGCATGTTTCACTAAGGGCCTTAGATCCATTCTCTAGCAAAGAGAAAAGGAAGTTTTGACACATTCTGAGCAGATGGCCCCTCATGGACTGCGTGATCAGGACAGACTGGATGGCCTCTCAAACTTTTCAGTTTGGAAGGCAAGGATCCTGATAGTCCTTGAGGCATACAATCTTAGAGATCATGCAGAGCAAACTCTGGCCACACCGACAAATCGGGATCTCCTTCGGAAGCATAAGGATGCTGATGGGCATGCCAAGCGGCTGATTATGGATGGAATCAACGACCATGTTGTAACACACTTAGCTGAGAAGAAGACAACTAATCAGATGTGGAAGGCCTTGATCTCCCTATATGAGGGAAAATCTGTCCAAAGGAAGATGTTGTTGGAGACGCAAATGAGATCATTCATGATGGCCAAGGGAGAAGACATGGAGCATTTCCTCTTCAGACTACAGTCAATCAGAGATCAGTTGACTGCAACTGGTGCTAAGGTGGAAGAAGATGTGATGGTTAGGACTGCCCTCAATGCAGTCACGGATGAGTGGGAAACCTTTGTCCAAAGTATCTTGGGTAGAGCTGACCTCCCAGATAGGGACAGCTTGTGGTCAGTTATACATCAAGAAGAACTCCACAGATTTACCAAGAAGCAATATAGCTCTGGATCGAGCAAAGTGAAGAAGGAAGATGAGGAAGATGCTGCCTTGGCATCGAAGAAGCAGCCAAAGAAGAAGAAGGATCTCTCAAAGATCAAGTGCTTCCAATGTGGTGAAATGGGACATTTTGCCAGCCATTGTCCTCAGAAGAAAAGGGACAAGGAAGCCTCTTCTTCCAAAGCAGCTGTGGCAGATGATGGGTCAAAAGATGATGCAACCATGACCGCTCATTAACCACGGAAGTGGGGTGACATGGATATGTAGAGGAGCTACATAGAAGGAAGGCAGGATCCTTGAGCAACTCTTGTCTTGGATCACAAGCGAGCTATGACAGCCTTAAGATAGCAGCGGGACAAGTAGAGCAGTGGGTGCATAGATCGTAGATGAAGCAGAGACAGATCTGAAGACTGGGAGGAGTAGCGCAGAGCAGAGCAGAAACAACATAGAAGCAGCAGCAGCGCAGAGGCTGATGTGACTACAGCAGTGCAGAGCAAAGCTGCTTACGCAATGCAGAGTTGTAGTAGCGCAGAAGGCTTCAGAGGGACAGCGCAGTGCAGCAGTAGCGTGAAAGATTTCAGCACAAGGGGCTGATGTGACTTCAGTAGTGAAAAGGGAGTCTGCTTATGCAGTGCAGAGTTGTAGCTGTGCATCATTCTTAAGATGCCAGCACAGATCTGTAACCTATGGAGCTTCAGTGATGGGGATGCAGCCCATCTGACTTGTCTGTCAAAGATTGGGTAGGAGATTCAGTTGTTTCTCTCAACAACTGAAGTTGCAGTGCAACAGATCAACAATGGCAGTGCTAAGAGCAGTACGGATGTAGCATATTGAGAGGGAGCTGCAATATAGAGGTTGCAGTGGCAGTGATAGAGTCATGGGCAGCAGTGCAAAGTTGACTGGCGGTAGGCCAAGCATCAGCAGCACAGAACCAGTGCCCAAAATCATGTAATGCATAGTGTGATGTATTGCTAGAGCACACCCTTGATGCTAAGAGGGAGTGTTTAGATTTTGTGTATTTGGGGTAGCATCAGTTGTGCCCTAGCTCCCAAATTTTGTGGAGGGATACACTTGATCTACAAGACCCAGAAATTGATTTGGGAAATTTCATCTAGTTTAGGAGATATTAAATTAATTAATTATTTTAATGTATTTCCTAAGTTAAACTTAGGGAACTTAAATAACTAAAGTGAATTTAATTAAACATGTGATGAAATTGTCTTAAGTCACACGGATCAAGCTTTCTTTTAATCTTAGCCATTGATTCAAGATCTGATCATGGCCGTTAGTTTTCCAACGAGAAAAGTATAAAAGAAAGGCTTGGGGTCATTTGTAAAGACACATAGTGGCAGAGCACTGAAGCTAAGCTGAGATTCTAGGGCGGGTTTGCTAAGAATACTCAGAAGTGTTTCAGCTGTAGAGAGGGGAATTTAGGCCAAGGGGATGATCTGATCCTAGGGTCTAGAGTCAGCAAGAGGCAGAGATCAGCTTAGAGAGGTAGCGCAGAGAAGCAGGAGAGCAGCAGCAGGAAGGGCAGCAACTGTGCTGCGCAGTCCCTCAAAGACAACATGATTTCTGCAGGAAACCGTCAGGGGTTACATAGAGACCCTAAGCAGCAGCATAAGGACTGCGTCACCCAGTCTGGGGTAACGCAACCCTTTCCGAAGGAGCGCTGAGGGTCAGAGAGGCTTCAGAGGCTGACGCAGAGGCTTCAGGGGCAACGCTGGGGTTTCTAGGCCCTAATTTTGGCTAAGTTCTGTAAATCCCATTTGAGGGTGTGGATTAGTCATTATTTTGGCTCTAGATTAGTGAGTGAGTTGTAGATCTATTATTTCTTTGTCGGGTTTTCCAGATCTGGAACCCAAGCTTGTTGTATTCAAAAAATTCTTAATAATAAAACCCTCCAGCAGTTAGAAGACCGGTTTTCCCGCATTTGGTTTTTCCGGGGACTATTTTTCCAGAAATAACTGTGTCACTTTGTCTATGTGTGCATGAACTTGTTAGAGATCTGGATTGGTGGAGATTTGTTATGTGTTTTGCTTCGATTTTAACTTGAATTTATTCAGTTAATAACTTGTCTAGGTAGGAGGAGCATAACCAAATTAACAGTAAAATAAGTTCTTCATAAAGTGTAAAGATTCAGAAATTTCCACAAGAAGCGACTGAAGGACATCACCCAAAATACTAACAGACAAGTCAGTTTGGCTATATCTCAATACTGAAGCACCCTCTGCTGTTGCTCTGCATTGCCCCTCTGAAGCTTTGTGTTGTTTGCTGTTATGCACTACGTAAGCACTACCTCTGCGCTGCTGAAATCCCATTAGCCTCTGCGTTTCTACTGCCTCTCCTCTACACTGCCCTAGTCTTCAGCGTCCCAGCACTGCCAAAGTGCCTCCATGATCCTCTGCACCAACTAACTCCAATCATCCTGCTACTATCTTTAATGACTCTTGTAGCTCGTATGTGATCCAAGAGTTTGGGCACCTCAAGGATCCTGCCCCATCTTCTGCAGTTCAAGAGAACTACAGATCAATATCACCCCACCTCTTCTCTCAAGGCACATGAGCACTCATGGCAACATTGTCATCACTACCACTATCCCCTTTGGTTGCCGCAACCTTGGAATTAGAATCTTCCTTGCCCTTCTTCTTCCGAGGACAAGTATTGGCGAAGTGTACCAATTCGCCACATCCGAAGCACCATACCTTTGAGAGGTCCTTCTTCTTCTTCCTTTGTTGTTGCCTCTGTCCCTTTGATGCGAGCGCTGCATCTTCCTCCTCCTCTTTCTTTATCTTGGCTCCTCCGTTGTTGCTACCCCTCTTGGTTATTCTTATGATTTCTTCCTGACGAAGGATTGCCCACATGTCGTCCCAGTTTGGAAGTTATGCTCTACCCAAGATACTTTGGACAAAGGTCTCCTAATCATTGGTGACTGCATTCAGGGAAATCCTCACCAAGAGATCGTCATCAGGAGTTGCCCCCATTGCAACTAGCTGATCTCGAATAGCCTTCAATCTAAAGAGGAAGGGATCGATCTCCTCTCCCTTGTGCATCACAAACATTCGCATCTGATTCTCTAGAAGCATCTTCCTCTGGATGGAGCTACCTTGATACAGTGTTTCCAAAGCCTGCCACATTTCATTTGTCATTTTATTCTCGGCAATATGTGGGATCACGTGATCCTTTACCCCATACATGATCAAGCGCTTATCTCAGGCTTGATTTTCCTCATACTTCTTTAGAGGATCAGCATCGACCGAAACGACCACAACCATCTCGGCGTGTTCTCTGATACGATACTCGTCAAGGACTGACAAGATCCTGGCTTTCTAGATAACAAAGTTAGACACACTGTCCAACCCGTCCTGATCTCTCAATCTGTGCGAGGCCATCTCTGCTCAAAAATGTCGAAGCAAAAAGGCTCTTCTCCCTTTTACTGCTGCTACTTTCAACAAGAGACTGGATCTAGGTTTCTTGGCGATAGAAATCCTCTAGAGACTATGCTCCCTTTGACTAGTGATTTCCCTCTCGGAAATCCTCCACCAACTCTATCGAATCATCCCTCTACGATCACTTACCCGATCGAATCTCAAATTTATTGGCTAGAAAATCTGCTAAGAAACTGTTCCCCCTTACTTTGTCAACCCTGCTAGGCACTATTTTGCACTAGTAGAAGCAATGCCCCACCAGCAACTTCTAAGATCATAAAACTGCACTTCCAACGACGGCAACCAGCACAACGTCACTCCCTCCTAGACTGTGTCACCCTCTTGCGTCTGCGTCAACTCAACATGAGCTTGACAAGCTCTACGTCACCATTTTAGGCCTGCGTCAGCTCTGCGTGAGAAGAGAGGCTCTACGTCACCCCTGCTAGGTCTGTTTTGTCCCTCTAGTGCTACGCTGCCTTTTTTTGGATCTGTGAGCTTCAGCGGCCCTCTTGCAGCAAAAAATCTTCAGCTCTTTGTTGATGGCTTCAGCTTGATCTGCAATAGCTTTGATACCATGTGAAAATTTCTGAACCTAAGTTACAGAAACCCTACTGCAATTTCCTGATTTACTTTTCCTACTTGTTCGATTCAATTAACAACTTATTTTTTTGAATTATTCAGCAAAAGCATCAAAGTAAATAATATTGCAGCCTACACATACATACAAATCATTCACTAAAGCATAACGTACATATGACAAAGGACAATATTTTTTGGACAATGTCCTCGGAAAAACCCAATGCGGGAAAACCAGTGCAACAACTCTTAGAACGTTTGTTTATTAAGAAGAATATCTGATTACAATCTAGGGCACCAGTAGTGGTTTGCCCAATAGAGAAATCACGACAAATGTACCTTTATCACTCGGAGACAAAAAATATGGCTGATTCAACTGAGGCTTCACACCTTCTGAATAATGTTGAATACAAGCCCTTTCTGGCCCACTGGAAATCCCAGCACTACCTCTTGCGGCACTGCGTCAGCTCTGCGTAGCTGCTAGAGCCTCTGCGCAACACAAGCTGCTCTTGTGTCACACCTCTGGGCTTAGCGCTGCCTCTGCGTCACCCTGAAGGGCCTATGCCAGCCTCTATGTGAGCCTGGTTGGGCTACAACCCTCCTGTTGGGTCTCTACGCTGCCTGGTACAGATCTGCCTCTCTGCCTATGTATTCTCGGCCTCGGATCTGAATATCCCTCACCGATCTTCCCCTCACCAACACTGCAAGCTCACTCGAAAATTTCAAAATTCTCAGCAAACTGCGCCCCAGAATTTCGACTTAGCTCAAGTGTTATCGCTCTATGTGTGTTCTCCAACTGACCCCAAGCCTTCCTTTAATACTTTTCTCATTGAAAAATCAACAGTCGTGATCTAATCTTTAATTAATTGGTAGGATTAGAAAAGACTTGATCCATGTTACTTAGAACATTCTCATCCACATGTTTAAATTAATTCCCTTTAATTATTTAATTTCCCTAAGTTAGACTTAGGGTCTCCATTAAAATAATTAATTTTTGGAATAACTTAGGCTCTGAGTGGAATTTCTCCAAATGATTTCTGAGACTTGGAGATCTCATGTGTCCTAGCCCCTCCACAAAGTTTCGAAGCTAACGCACATCCGATGCTACCAAAAATCTCAACAATTGTTACCAATTTGTTTGATTGGAAGAGATTTGTTGTTACTGATTTGTTTGATCAGGAAGGATTTGCTGCCGATTTGAATAATCAGGAGTGTTGAGGCCTTGTGTGTGATAATTGCTTGGGAGGACATTTGGCCGAAATTATGTGTTGATGTCTAGATCCCGAAGTAGGGACAATGGCATTGGTCATAGAGCTCTAACCTTGTATTACGCACCTGGATCCCTGGGTTGATGGTTAGCAAGTAATCATGATAGTACCTAGAGAGGTTGAAAGCTTTAGTCCATCTTAGTCCCACCTGGATAGATTTCCCTAGTTAGGAATCTAGTCCGTGGCACCATGAATGCCTAAACTATTTGAGTACCTGGATGGATTGCCCTGGTTAGAAATCTGGTCCATGGCATTGTGGTGCCTAAAAATCTTCATGGTTCATGTGTTTTGAGATCTTCCTTGTACTTGTATATGGTATTATGAATACCGCCCTAGTTAAGATGGAGTGTGGAAGAATGTAACTAGGTTCAGTCTTCATAATTGTATCCGAGTCATAATGAAATGTATTTATCAAAAGAAAGAAAAATAAAATTTTATTATTATTATTATGACTTATTAAAGCATGGGTTCCATGCTTGAGCCATCATGTTTTAGGTCAAAGTCTCCATTGAGGACTTCTAGGATTTATGTTGTCATTAAAGTCATTGTACATTTAATAAGACCCTTATTGGGCTTTTGAATCACGTAAAAAGAATTATTTTTGAGTCAAATATGTAATCTGTCACTTCCACACCAAGTCGGCCCTTACTTGTTCAAGTCGGCCTACAAGAAGGTAATTCGAACTCCAAAAAAGGGTATATATATAGTGTAGTTCGATTTATTTGGAGCACACACTCACACACAAGTTTGATATCCAAGAAGAAACTGCAAAAGGGTACGAAATTGCAGTAGAGAAAGGAGAAGTGTAGGATCGAAGTACTGCTTCAAGGTTGAAGTGTTGCACCTAGGTCAAAGTTCAATTTTTGCTGTCAGTTGCAGTTCGATCGAAGTTGTTGTTGCTACTAGGTCGAAATTCCTGTTGCATCTAAGTGTTGCTGCTGCTACTATTCTAGGTCAAAGATAGTGCTGGAAAGTTATCATCTGCAGAAGAAGGAAAGGGATGGCTTGGTGATTGGAGGAAGTCTGTGTCTAGGTCAAGGAGTCTTGAATTATCTCGTGAAACTATTGAAGGAAGAGTTGTTGATTGGGTTTTCCCCTAGATTGGGGTTTTGCTCTGGCTGTCCACCTACATCTGGTGTCTTTGATCTTCATGGTATGGTTTGGTAATTGCTTGATGACCTAAGATAAAAGAAGAACACAAGAAAGTTAATAAGAACGTAATAAAATCACAAGTAATTATCATAGTAAAAAAAATCTTTCTGCCTTTCTGATTTTTAAACATCATCCTGTAGCATGTGAGGAATTTCACACCATAACCTTCAAAGTTAAATTTAAGTTTCATCACTAATTATGTATGACATGCACATTGCTATGCCTTTTGCTCCTATTCTACCATATAAGGCTTGAAGGATTTTGCATTGTTCATTTTCCACTTCTATGTTTTCTTGAGATTAGTAAGATTCATCTCTTTTGTTTCCATCCCTCCAATTTTGTGCCACGGTAAATTAGAATTCTGAGGAACTTTACTGCAACTTAATGAAATAGCAAAGATTCCAACAAAACCATAAAGCAGGCTCTTAAAAATTAAAATATATATAAAATGCCAACATCATTTCCCCAAAGGAGGCTTGCAAAAAATAGCTTTCCTAATGAATTGAAAAACTAATATGAAGGCATTAATTGGGAAATAGGCAAATGGTTGATCATTTACCTCTGCAGCAGCAGACTTGCCAGTTCCATGAGAACCCCAGAAAAAGCATGCAGTACCAAGCTGTTCCTGCTGGAAACCCCATTGTCCAAGGAGAACTGCTCTTGCCTTTTCAAAGCTTATGATAGATTCCAGACGTTTGCGTATAGCACTACTAAGTATGAGCTCATCCATTGAAATCTTTGGAACAACCCTGTTTGTGAATGACTTCATCTGTGCATTGGAATCACGAACAAAAAATTTAATATCGAACACATTTGAGCATCTATATATACATATATCCAGGTTATATTCTTTAGATAACAGATGAAAATAAGATATTCTCTAACGTTGCCAACTTTAGTCACGGTTCCACCTGTTTAAGATGTGATTAACTAAACAGGAGATAGTTAAATAGTGTATGCATGAGAAGTAATGTTAGTTAGGGGTAGCAGAAGAATCATTAAGAATATAGAGAAGATTTTCAAAGCTCAAATACCTCTACAATATTATGATCATAAGACCAAAAAGTTATCATAAATAAAGAAGCAGAAAGAAAGTCAGAAATCATGTTAATGTCCATAGATGACATGAAACAGCCAATGTGACTGCCAAAAACTTATGTACAAAATTCAGAAAGAGTACCAAAAGCTTCCCTAGGCTGAGAAAAAAATTTAAAATAGCAGACAAAAGAATAGCACAAATAAAATAATAAATATAATGTGTACTTGCCTCATAGAAGATGCACTAAATGAGATATAGCTACACTAGTAAAATTTTAAAGTGATGTTTCCTTTCTAATACTAGCTATCACTTAATGTGATATAACTGTTAAATATGTTGGTTTCTTTTACAACCTAAACTAGCCTTCAAGTGGTAAGTCTAACCATGAATGCTACCTATTACTTCTCATGTCAGCTGGGTTACATATACTTTCACATTGCATTTATCATGATTGTAAGCCCGAAATCATTGGTCAATATCCTTGAAAAAACAATGTGAGTCCTTGTATTTAGGTATCCTAGACTCTCTAATGGTCGGCAATGGCCTTTCCTTTTGGGCCAAGTCCTTGGTCTCTTTGTTTTGTATTAGATTGAAAGGTTCTGGATGGATCTCTGGAGGACTCATTGTTTAGATGAGCCTTGCTTATGTAAGGGTGATCATTGGTGTATGGGCCAGTCCAACCTGCATCAAGGTGCACTTGTCTTACTGCATGGTTATGGGTCATTGAATCTATAACTGACTTTGGGCTTGGTGCTGTATTCCTCAAATAATTTTCAACATCGCATTCTCACAAAATCAAGAATTCTACATTTCTAGAGGCAGTTCACATTTCCTAATGCAAGTGGTGTCATAAGTCAAAAAGTGAACTTGGTTCCAAAATGCTCAGAATCCAGATCGATGAAGGGATGACATGCCATGTTGAAATTTTTCCAAACAATGAAGGCATGATGTAGTTATAGGTGGTTGAAGTTGGTCAAATGGTGTGTGGGTCTTTTAGGTGGCAAAATAGGAGCAGGATTTGTCAGAGTGATGCATGCATTACATCAAAATAGGTTTAGAGAAAGAGAGTGCTAATTTGGCAGCTCAAGGACAAATTCCCTCCTTTGGACAGCCTTCCTCGTCCACAAAAGACCCTCTTTTCCCTTGGAAGAATTTAATTTGGTCAAGGAAAAATATTATTTTTAATGGAAAACCCACAAATACACAAAAGTACAAGTTGGCCTAAAGGACAAATTGGGTCTTCAAAGAAGCATATAAATACACCTCAATGTCACCTAATTTGGACATCATCACACATCTTCTTGTCTTGGAGGTTTGACATCTTCTGAAAATTGAAGGTCTCTTTCACATGTGCGAGGAGGAGAGAAGATTTCTGAAAATTCCTAGATCCAAACAAATATAGTGAATCCTACTGCAACAACTGAGTGTACTTCTCCTATAAGTAAATTACATTACATAATTAATTCAGATCTGAATTACTGAAGCAACTACTGAAGCAACCTACACTAAAATTGATTTAGAAACAAGGAAACTAGACAAGGAAATCATTCACACATATGACACCTTTATTTTGGACTGTCCCCGGAAAAACCCAATGCGAGAAAACCGGTGCAGCAGATCTGATGGTTTTATTATTATGTAGTAGCAATGTCTGAATATATCTCTGAATACCCTCAAGGGTTATTCAGTTACAAAGAGAAATACTAGCAAAAGAATATGTGAGAAATACCTCACTCAATCACTGAGTCTCCAGCTGATCTGGATCAAGGAAAAATTGCCCTGGACAAGCTCTGCGCAGCCTCTGTGCAGATCCAACACTGGAACTTCCAGCCACTGCATCACCCACTTCCAGGCTCAACGTTGGCCCTCCAAGTCGTTTTTCCTTTGTGGATGTTGAGGAACAACCTCTCGGTGCCACTTTCCGAATCCCAACCTCCGAAACTGATCCACCATCAAAATTTTGAAACCTTTGCCTCTGACTCTGCACTACTTCTGCGTGAGCTTACGCAATCACTGTGTCAGCCCATTCCTTCAACGCTGGCTAGTCTAGATCACCTCTGCCTCTCTCAGACTGATGCTCCACCAGACTGAGAAAATCTCTTCCCCTCTAGATGCTATCTCTACCCCTCACTGCTCAGATCTCTAGCTCGAAATTCTCAGCAAACCATGCCCCAGAAATTTCGAACTTAGATCAATTCAGTATCTCAGTGTGTTTTCCAAATGACCCTCAAGCCTTCCTTTATAGTCTTCTCGTTGACATATCAACGACCCAGATTAGATGTCTAATTGATGGCTAAAGATTAAAACATGACTTGATCTTCGTTCTCTAGAAGATTCACACTCTGTTTTATTAATACCTTTAATTATTTGATTTCCCTACGTTTAGATTTAGGGTCCCCATTAAAATAATTAATTATTTTAATAAAACATGAACCGAGTCGAATTTCCACAAACGGTTTCGGCATTCTTTGGAATACACGTTTCTAAGCCTCTCCACCAAATTAGAGACTTAGAGCACTTTCTAATGCTACAAAAATCAACATTCACTCTTAACAAGGAAAGCGCTCTAGCAATAATGCCAACTGCATACTATTTTGTCCCTGAAGCATCCTCTACGCTGTTGAAGTCCATCAGTCTCTGTGTTGATGTTGCCAATGAACTGCTATTGTTTCCCATGATACTGCTACTATCACTGTTGCATTTGTATTCCAACTCCCTCTCAAATAATGCATTTGCTGTGCTGCTAGTACTGCCACTGCTAACACTGCAACTCAGTTGTTGAGAGAACCAGCTAAAGCTCACCAAAAATTGAACAAGTGTTCAGCAGATGCACCTTGGTGTTGAAGAACCTGATTGTTGATAACTACGGAGTTGTCCCTTTGATGCTTTCAGTTGTTGCTGCTCTGCACTGCGCTATTGTTGTTGCCTCTACTCTGCACTGCTCCAAAAATGAACGCTGCTACCCACTACACTATCATCTCCATCACTCCTTGGCTCCACTGACTACTCCATCTCGCTACTCCTAATCATGGGATCCCGTAGCAAGGTACGATCCATGAGGTGGGATCCTCAAAGATCCTGCCCAATTGAAGTTCAAAGAACTACAACTCAATATCACCCCACTTCCCACTAGGAGCAGCATCGGTAGTCATGGCCACCTCATCCTCCTCAATACTCGCGGATGCAATCTTCGGGTCATGCATCTCATCTTTGTCCTTCTTCTTCATGTGAAAATTCTACTGCAGTGTATTTGTTTATTTTCTCCTACTTGATTTAATTTATACAAGTTATTTTCAGAAATTAGATTCAGAAAATATCGAAAATAAACACAACTACAACCTACACATGCAGATCATTTACTGAATAATTCACTCATGCAACAAAGTGACACATGGATTTTTGGACATAAGTCCCCAGAAAAACCCAAAGTGGGAAAATCGGTTCAGCAGAGATATGAGGGTTTTATTATTAAGTAGTTCTGAGTACAGCAAATCTGGGTTCCAACTCTAGAAAACCCAACAGAGAATAAAAGATATAAGATCTGCAGCTAACCTGAAGATCTAGTGGCAAATATCTGACTGATCCACACCATCAAGCGAGATTTACAGGACTCAGCCCGGATCTGACCCTAGAAACCCTCAGCGCTGCCCCTGAAGCCTCAGCATTAGCCTTGCTACCCTAAGACGCCACTGCGCTGCACCAAAAGGGACAGCGTCAACCCTGGAAGGGTCTCACAACCTCACGCTGACCCTACAAGGCCCTCTGCGTGATTTTTGAAGCCTCCCAGTGCCTCTGTGTTGTCCCGCGTAGCACCTGATTAGCTGCTGCCTTGCTTCTCTACGCTGTCCTTGAGCTGCTGCTCTTGCCTCTTGTTGTCTATTGGCTCTTGGAATCAGATCATTCCCTCAGCCAATACTACCCCTCACTACAGGAAATTCCACTGGAAATTCTTAGCAAACCCGCCCTAGAATTCCAGATTTATTCCTCAATTCTACAAAATTGTGTCTTCAACTGACCCTCAAGCCTTTCTCTTATACTTTTTTGTTGAACCCTTCCTCGACCGAGATTAAGTCATCCATCAACGACTGAGATTAAAACACTGCTTGATCCATCTGACTTAATACAATTTCAACACGTGTTAATTAATTCACTTTAATTATTTTATTTTCCTAAGTTAGACTTAGGAAATCCATTAAAAATAATTAATTATTTGAATAACTTCAACACAACTTGAAATTTCTCAAATCCATTTTTGGGTCTTGTAGATCAGGTGTATTCCATCCTTTTTACAAAATTTGGAACCTAGAGCACAACTGATGCTACCCCAAATACACAAAATCTCAACACTTCAGAGGACACTTAGATGCATAGCGGCCCATCTCGCCACATCTAAAGCACTTGACCTTTGAAGAATCACGCTTCGTTTTCCATTGTGCCTACTGTCGCTTCGATGCAAGGGCTGGGTTCTCTTCTTCCTCCATGGATTTCGATCCGCTTCCACTCCTGCCATCAAGTTTGCACTTGATGAGGTCTCTCCTCAGCTCTTCCTCCTGAAAAGCAGACCACAACTGCTCCTAGCTAGGTAACGCTGCCCAACCCTATATGCTCTAGACAAACACTTGCCACTCCTCCGTGACACTGTTAAGGGCCATCCGTGTGAAAATTTCTGAATATAGAAATCCTACTGCAATGTCTTGATTTACTTTTCCTACTTCAATTAAATTACAAGTTAATTTTTTGAAAAATTCAGTAAAATAAGCTTTGTAAACGCAACTGTAGCCTACACAAGTTACAGATAATTTACTGAACATTACGCACACATGACAAAGTGACACACAGATTTTTTGGACAAATGTCCTCGGAGAAACCCAATGCAGAAAAATTAGTGCAGCTAGCTCTGGAGGGTTTTATTATTATGCAGAATCTGAATACAGCAGTTTATGGGCACCAGACATGGTTCACCCTGCAAAGAAAATCACCGCAGTAATACCTCTTTCACTTGGAGACAGAAAATATGGCTGATTCACACCCTCAAACGGGATTTACAGAACTCAAGTCCTTTCTGGCCCACTGGAAACCCCAGTGTTGTCCCTCAACCCTCTGCGTCAGCCTCTACGCTGCTCTGTTAGTGCCTGCGTCACCCTCTTTGGGCTCGCGCTGCCCTAACTGGGTCTGCGTCAGTCCTGAAGGGCTCCTGCTGCCTCTGCGCTGCCCTCTGCGTGGCTCTGGCTGATCTGCATAGCTATGGATAGCCTTTGCGCTGCTGGATATGCTGCCTCTCAACAGCTGTCGTATTCTTGGCCTTGGATCAGAATCCCTCGCCAATATTGCCCCTCACTGCACTGCAAACTCACTTCGAAATTCTTAGCAAACCATGCCCAAGAATTTCGATTTAGCTTCAGTGCTCTGCCAATGTGTGCGTTCTCCAACTAACCCCAAGCCCTTCTCTTATACTTTTCTCGTTGGCAAACCAATGGTCGTTATCTAATCTCTAATCAACAGCTAAGATTAAAAGTTGTTTGATCCATGTCACTTAGAACATTCTCATCACATGTTTAATTTAAATCACTTTAATCTTTTAATTTTCCCAAGTTAAACTTAGGGTCCTTAATTAAAAAGATCAATTATTTGAATAACTCTTAAACCAGATAGAATTTTTCCAAACGCTTTCTGGGTCTTGGAGATCTCATGTACTCCAGCTCCTCCACAAAATTTTGGAGCTAGAGCACATCCGATGCTACCCCAAAATCTCAACACTCCCTCTTAGCGAGGAATGTGCTCTAGCAATACATCCACACCGAAGTATCGCCCTGATCTCTGGCATCAGTCCCCACGCTAATGCTTGGCCTGCTGCCCCCCATCACTGCGTTGCTGCTGTACTGTTACCCATGACTACCACAGTCACTGCTACATCTGTACTGCAGCTCCCTCTCAAATTGTTGCATCATGCTACCCATAGCACTGTCGCTGCTAACTGCTGCACTGCAACTCAGTTGCTAAGAAGTAAGCAACTTAAGGACCCCTGCCCAATTACTGACAGACAAGTCAGTCGGGCTGCATCTCATCACTGAAGCTCCCTTGGCTGCTGCTCTGCGCTGTCCTCTTGAAGCCACTACGTTGCTACAACTCCACACTGAGTAAGCATTGCCTCCTCTACGCTGTTGAAGTCCCATCAGCCCCTCTGCGTTGTTGCTTCTACGTTGTTGCTGCCTTTGCACCGCGTCGCTCCCTTTACAACGTCCACGCTCTGCCCTCCGCTTCCTCGTGATCCTCTGCACCCACCACTCCAGTCATCCCTGCTAGTAGCTACTGTCTTAAGCAATGTGGAAAAAGTCGGAGTCGGGATTAAATCGGCAGGGCTTCAAGTCGGGATTAAATCGGCAAAGTCGGGATTTTTTCGAAAAAATCGGCAAAAAATCGGCAAAACTAAAAAAATACAAAAATATTCATATTTTGAAAAAATCCCGACTTTTTGGAAAAAATCCCGATTTTTTCGAAAAAATCCCGATTTTTTCAAAAAAAAAAAAAATTTATTAAAAAAATTACCTCCCTCACGATTTTTTGGAAAAAGTCGGCAAAAAGTCGGGATTATAACGATTAAATCCCGACTTTTTCAACTTTCAAAAAATCGGGAAAAAATCGGGGGATTTTATCGGCACCTGCAAAAAATCGGGATTTTTTTAAAAAGTCGGGATAAAATCGGGATTTTTTCCACACTGGTCTTAAGGCTCCTGTAGCACATATTGTTGAGGTTTTTGGGTAGCATCGGATGTGCTCTAGCTCCCAAATTTAGTGGACGAGCTAGAATACATGAGATCTCCAAGACCCAGAAAACGTTTGAAGAAATTCCATCAGGTTTAAGAGATATTTAATTAATTAATATTTTTAATTAAGGACCCTAACACTAACTTAGGAAAATTAGAAGATTAAAGTTAATTAAATTAAACATGTGATGAGAATGACTTACATGACGTGGATCAAGCAGCTTCTAATCTTAGCTGTTGATTAGAGATTAGATCATGGCCGTTGGTTTCCCAACGAGAAAAGTATAATAGAAGGGCTTGGGGTCAGTTGGAGAACACACACATTAGCGGAGCACTGAAGCTAAGCTGAGATTCTAGGGCGTGGTTTGCTAAGAATTTCAGAAGTTTTTCAGTTGCAACGAGGGGCAGTATTGGCGAGGGGGATGGTCTAGTCCCTGGCCAAGAGTACAACGAGTGCAAAGAAGCAGCATTACAAACCAACACAGAGGCTTCCAAGTGCAATGCAGTCCAGCGAGAGCCCGTCAGGGTTAGCGCAAAGGCAGCAAGAGCCACGCAGGGTTGGCACAGGCCCAGTTAGGGCAGCGCAGGGGCAGCGTAACCCCTTCTAGGGTGACGCAAGCCCTTCCTGAGCAGCGCAAAGGCTGACACAGGCAAGTTAGTGCAACGCAGAGGGCTTCAGAGCAGCGTCGGTGTTTCCAAGAGCTAGAGAGGGCTGTAGTCCTGTAAATCCTGTTTGAGGGTGTGAATCAGTCACAATTTCTGTCTCTGTGGATAGAGGTATTGCTGCCGTTATTTATCTCTGTCGGGTGAACCAGTTTTTGTGCCCAAGATTGTTGTACTTAGATTCTACATAATAATGAAAACCCTCCAAAGCTAGCTGCACCGGTTTTCCCGCATTGAATTTTTTCCAAGGACATTTGTCCAGAATATCTATGTGTCACTTTGTCTATGAGCATGTTATTCAGTATTAGATCTGCATGTGTAGGTTGTTATATGTATTTACTTTGATGTTGTTTCTGAATATTCAGAATAATAACTTGTAAATTTAATCAAGTAGGAGAAGTAAATCAAGAATTAACAGTAAGATTTCTAAGGTTAAGAAATTTTCACATGGTATCAAAGCGATTGCAAATCAAGCTGGATCTCCAGCAAAGCGGCTGAAGAAATTTGCGTTGCAGAAAGTAGCAGAAGCGGTAGAGAATCCGGAGAGGGAAACGCAGCGGCAACAAGAGCCACGCAGGGGTTGATGCAGTCCCAACTGGGTGATGCAGAGACAGCGTAGTGCCTTCTAGAGGGACGCAGGAGCAGCCTGCGCTACGCAGTCGCTATGCGGAGGCTGCGTTGGGCCAGTCTGCTCACACAGAGGCCAGCCAGCGTGATGCAGTCTAGTATTGATTGCTATGCAGAGTTGCCGTGAACCGGAAGTTGTGCTTCAGATCTTCAGCAGTTGATGGTGGGGTGGAAATTATGTCGGTGCAAAATTAAGCCTAAGCTAAGTTGACAAAGAGCGGGAGGAGAACAACTGCTCAACATATTTCATTTCCAAAAGAAATCTGAGGATTGATCGTAGGGTGATCGAAGAGGCAGACCAACACCAATTCGAGCAAGGTGAAGGCGGAAGAGGAAGATGCAACCCTGGCATCCAATAAGCGACAAGGGAAAAAGAAGCGTGATGTGTCTAAGATCAAATGTTTCCAATGTGGCGAACTTGGACACTTCGCTAGCAATTGTCTCAAAGGAAGAAGGACAAGGAAGCTTCTAGTTCCAAGGTTGCAATAGCAGACGATGGCTCTGATGATGACGTAGCCATGAGCGCTCATGAACAACGAAAGTGAGGCGATATTGATCTGTAGAGCAGCTATAGAATGGTGGAAGGATCCTTGAGTAGCCCAACTCTTTGATCACATCCAAGCTACGAGAGCCTTAAGACAGTAGCAAGGAATGACTGCAGCAGTGGGTGCAAAGATCATGGATGAAGCAAAGGCAGAGGCTGGGACACTGTAAGGGAGCAGCGTAGAGCAAATGCAGCAGCAGCGTAGAGAAGGCATGCTTATGCAGTGCAGAGTTGCAGCAGCACAGTGGCTTCAGGAGGACAGCGCAGAGCAGCAGCCTATGGAGCTTCAGTGATGAGATGCAGGACGACTGACTTGTCTGTCATTGGGCAAGGGTCCTTCAGTTGCTTACTCTCAGCAACTGAGTTGCAATGCAGCAATTGGTAGCACGATACAGCGATTTGAGAGGGAGTTACAGTGTGAAAATTTATGAATATTACTTATGCAAAAACCCTACTGTTAAATCTGGTTATACTTCTCCTACTTAATCAAGTTATTAATCTGAAATTTCAGTATTAACATCGAAGTAAACACATTGACAGTTCTTCACCGATACAGATCTAAACTGAATACATGCACATAGACAAAGTGACACACAAGATTTTCTAGACAACTCTCCCCAGAAATACCAATGCGGGAAAACTAGTCTTCTGGTTGCTGGAGGGTTTATATTATTAAGTAGATTCTAAGTACAGCAAATATGGGTACCTTACTGGTTAACCCGACAGAGAAATATAAGATTTGCAGCAATACCTCAGTTCCGGAGACGGAAAACTGGACTGATTCACACCCTCAAATGGGATTTACAGAACTCGGGCCCTTTCTGTCTTCAGAAACCCCAGCGCTGTTCTGAAGCCCTCTGTGTCAGCTCTGCTAGTCTGTTGGTGCCCCTGCGCTGCTCAAGAGAGAGTTGGGTAACCCCAGACTGGGTGAAGCAGTCCCTGCACTGCCTTTTCTTAGCCTGTGTATGCCTTGATGGCCTCTCGCTGCCTTTGCGCTGCCCTTTCTAGGCCTGCATAGCATTGAAGCCCTCTGCGCTGTGCAGCTGTTGCGTAGTTGTTGCCCCCTCTGCGCTGCTATGATTGTTGCTTCTCTACCTCTTACTGACTCTTTGCTCTAGGATCAGATCATCCCCTTAGCCAATACTACCCCTCGCTGTAGCTGAAACATTCTGGAAATTCTTAGCAAACCACGCCCAAGAATTCCAGCTTAGTCTCAGTGCTTTGCCTTCGTGTGTGTTCTCCAACTGACCCCAAGCCTTTCCTTTATACTTTTCTCGTTGGGAAACCAATGGTCATGATCTAATCTTTATTCAACGACTAAGATTAAAAGAAAGCTTGATCTGTGTGACTTAAGTCATTTCTATCACATGTTTAAATTAATTACATTTAATATTTTAATTTTCCAAGTTAGACTTAGGGTCCTTAATTAAAAATATTAATTAATTAATTTTCTCTCAAACTGGATGGAATTTCTCAAATCCCTTTCTGGGTCTCGGAGATCTCATGTAATCTAGTCCCTCCACAAAGTTTGGGAGCTAGAGCACATCCGAAGCTACCCCAACACTCCACAAATCTCAACAGTACGGAGGTAACAGTGACGGTGGTAGAGTCATGGGCAGTAGCAGTGCAGTGATAAGGGGTGGCCATGCAGTGCGCCAAACATCAGCGCAGAGACCGATGCCAGAAGATCAGAACAATACTTCGAGGTGAAGTATAGTGCTAGAGCACATTCCTCACTAAGAGGGAGTGTTGAGATTTTTGGGTAGCATCGAATGTGCTCTAGATAACAGATTTTGTGGAGGCGCTAGAGTACATGAGATCTCCAAGACCCAGAAAGCGTTTGAAGAAATTCCATCAGGTTTAAGAGATATTTAATTAATTAATATTTTTAATTAAGGACCCTAAGTCTAACTTAGGAAAATTAAAAGATTAAAGTTAATTTAATTAAACATGTGATGAGAATGACTTAATTGACGCAGATCAAGCAGCTTCTAATCTTAGCCATTGATTATAGATTAGATTGCGGCCGTTGATTTCCCATCGAGAAAAGTATAAGAGAAGGGCTCGGGGTCAGTTGGAGAACACACACATTGGCGGAGCACTGAGGCTAAGCTAAGATTCTAGGGCGTGATTGGCTAAGAATTTCAAAAGTGTTTTAGTTGTAGCGAGGGGCAGTATTGGCGAGGGGATGGTCTAGCCCAGGCCAAGAGTACAACGAGGGAAGAGAAGCAACATTCTAGACCAACGCAGAGGCTTCCAGGTGCTACACAGTCCAACCAGAGCCTAGCAGAGGTAGTAGGAGCCACGGAGGCTTGACGGAGGACCTGTTAAGGCAGCGCAGGGGCAGCATAACACGTTCTAGGGTAACGCATGCCCTTCCTGCGCAGCACAGAGGCTGATGCAGGCCAGTTAGGGCAACGCAAAGGGCTTCAGAGCAGCGTTGGGATTTCCAAGAGCCAGAAAGGGTTGTAGTTCTGTAAATCCCGTTTGAGGGTGTGAATCAGTCATGGTTTCTATCTCCATGGATAGAGGTATTGTTGCCATTATTTATTTCTCTGTCGGGTCAACCAGTTTTGGTACCCATGATTGTTGTACTTAGATTCTGCATAATAACCCTCCAGAGCTAGCTGCACCGGTTTTCCCACATTTGGGTTTTTCGGGGGACATTTGTCCAGAAAACCTGTGTCACTTTGTCTATGAGCATGTTATTCAATATTAGATCTGCATGTGTAGGTTGTTATATGTATTTACTTCGATGTTGTTTTTGAATATTTAGAATAATAACTAGTAAATTTAATCAAGTAGGAGAAGTAAATCGAGAATTAACAATAAGATTTCTTAGATTAAGAAATTTTCACACGTGTGAGATCCAAGAGTTAGTGTTAATTTTGGACAAATAGGTCCAAACTCCATGTTGTGATGCTCAGATGAAGATGCCAATATTTTTATTGGCCTCCTCTTTCGGAGAGGTGCAAGATCGATCTAAAGATCATCTTAATCCGATGAGCAAAACGTTTATTTTGAATTTATTCAAAATATCTGCAAGTCAGCCTTAAGGTTTTGTGCCCTAGCAGTTGTGTCACACACCCTCAATGATGGATATATATTGGTCAACGTTGGAGGACATTTTCACTCATCTCATCCTCACACATTTCTCTCTCCTCATCTGATTGGTTCAATGACCTTGGAGGCTCTTCTCTTCACACGTGGGAAATTTCAGCAAACAACACATTTCTGTTTTCGGCCTAGGGTTTTTGCACCAGCGTTGACTTTGGTCATCGCAAGTTCAAACAGATCTGAAACTCTCCCAAAATTTCGATTTTCCAAGTCCGCATTTTTTGGCACTATTCCCGAGGCTGGACGTTGACTTTGACTTGGTTACGTTGACCTAGCTGCTGCTGCTGTTTGCGTTGACCATTGAATGATAGAGTTGACTTTTGGTTGACTGTTTTGGCTGTCCTAAAGGGTTGTGTGACACTTTTGGTTGGCTGACCATATTGAGACTTTGCTGGTTGAAGCATCCTACTGACCGCCGTAACGCACCAACACACTTATATATTTTGGCTTGTCTTCTATCGATCTACTGGTATGTTCTATTAACATTTTACTTTATTGTTTATGTGATTGTTGACTGATATTGGGATAAAAAGTAAAGTTGCCTCAAGCATAGAACATCTACAAAAATTTACATGGTATCAGAGCTGAGGTGAAGACAAAGCCCTAGTTTGTAGCAATCACCGAAAAAGAGCATGGGTTCCTCTAACTACAATGGCTTTAAAGCTGATGACAAATTGATTGGGAAGGATGACTTCCATGCCTGGAAGATGACATTGGATCTAATGTTGGAAGACCAAGATGTCATGGACTATGTGCAGGGTAAAATTCAAGAGCCTCCATCCACTGCAACTGTTGCTGCCAAAACAAAGTACAAGAAAGGAGAAATCAAAGCGACGCTGATGATCAGGGACTCAATTCATAAGAGTCTGGTTGCCTCTCTGAGCTAGGCACATCCAAGGGGATGTATGATATGTTGGTCAACATGTTCAAGGCCAGCAATGCGAATCAAGTCCTATTCTTCAAGAACCAATTGAAGAATCTGAAGAAAGGAAGGGATGAGTTTGTTCAATCATATTTTCTAAAGCTGACCAGCTGCGAACACTGTTGTGTACGTACAAAATCGATGCCCGCATTCCGCTCTGGACTCCAGAACTTCCAAAGAGGTTTTCTCTGGTAAGAAACCTGACGTCTGTAATATTCCGAAAGGGATATTTCAACTAAAAATGCAGAAAATTAACTGAACTCCACATTATGCCATAAATTCAACATTTGCTTAACAGAAGATTGCCATGTAAAATTAAACATACAAGTACATGCAAATCCATAACACCATAATCTAGGAAAATAACTTAGCTTTATTATAATATCACTGGGGTTACACGCTGAAATGAAAGATAGCTGAGATAACTAAAATACAACTAGCCTCAAGAAAATCTGCTGCACTACTGCACTACGCTAGCCTCCAAAACTTAACTGCTGCACTCTCCCTCCGGCAACAACTACCACTAAATCCACTGAAGCACCCGTTGAAGATTTGAATGATCCTCACTCTAATATCATTGAAGCTCTACGAAACTTCTAAATGAAGTCTCCTCAAAGAGAGTTGGGTTTTTGTCCAACACTTACAAATCACCCAAGGGTTTCCGTCCTGGGGCTACGACTGAAGTAGAGAACCACGTCTCAAACCTCCCATACAAGAAAATGATATGATCCAGAGATATCCCTTAATGGCCTCCTCCCTTTCTTTTATAGATCTCTTGGAGCCTTCTAGAGCATTATTTTATTATTATTTTATTCATGGTGCACTTTTCCCTCTTTTTAAAATATTCATTTTTAATGCAGAAAAGCGTAAATCGGCTACCATGTCTCCTCTGGTCACTGAAACTTATGCCCAACCATCCCATCATGTAGGTATCCCCATCCCAGTTCCAATGAGCTATTACACTAAGGTGTTCCATCATGTATTCCTCCTAGAATGCCACCTTGAGCGTAATCAGCTAAGTTAAGCCCACAAATAACTCAAATTTCCGAAAGTTGTCAGAATGCACCGGAACGAAAGCCAAATTGCTCGGATGATGGAATATATCAAGAAAATGCCACCGGACACCATGGAAACTCCTCAAAAATCCTCCAAAAAGCCCCTGAGCCCGCTGATAGCACCAATCTGTACCTGTGACCTGTCTACTCCTAACTCTGGAAGTCCAACCTAACCCTGTCGTAGGTGACACCAAAAAAGGGAATATTACAGACCTTCCACCCCAAGATTGCTTGCCCTCAAGCAATCCAAATATGTGGGCCACTCTGTTGGCCTGATGCAACTGAGACCCAATGCCCAGATCCCATACAAACCTCCTGGTGCTACTATGTGCTTGTGTCAAGCCACCCGGAATAGACCCCTCAATGTCAGGATCCCAAACTGATCTCTCACTGTACCTGTCATCAAACAATCCTCCCGGATCCCCACACCATGATGGCCAATCATCGCCCAAGTCCCACGGCTCGAACTGCGCACTGCCTCTGGCTATAACTGATGCTCTAAGAGGTGAAGAACACGTCTCCTGCTACGCTGTATCTATGACGGTGTAAGCTACCCCACCAACTGTGTACCAACTCATCACCTCTCTCCAATCCAATGCCAGACTATATCCAATTCTAATCCTGCTCTCCTGAAACCGGGATGGGATGCTAAAGAAATGTCGATCTGTGCCCCACTACCAACTGGAATCTGTATCATATGTCATGTCTAAGGGCCCCTGCTCCACTGTGCTCCCTACAAAGAATATCGTACCATCAAGAGGGTACCAACTCATGATCTCCCGCTAATCCATCCTGGAAGAAGAATCCAATGTACCAACAACTGCATACGGAACACGCTTGGAGTGTTGTCACCTGCCCGTAATCAACTCACGCTGCTCTACCCTGTCTGCCAACGAAAGCTGCCTGTAGAAGAAAGCCCCTCTCTCTATAATGGGCCAAAGTGGGCAAGATATGCTGCAAGCCCCATCAATGTACTCTTGGAGAGTGCTACTCACTGAAAGTACTACAGCTCTGCCGATTGCATGTACATCTATTTGCACCTCATCAATGTGTCGGCCCAAAGATGGATGCTCCACCATCTCCAACAACTCCTCCCTCTCTTGATCGGGAATGTAATGCTTCGGCTGTCCACTAGCCCCCTGCAGAACTATCCCATCAACCTCCACCATCTCCAGAGGATATGGATCTGCAATTGCTGTCACCGTACTCGATGTCTGTGCATCTGACTACTCCTCCTCAGTGGCTGACCCCAAGGTTAGACGCATATCAATCATAGACTCAATGTGAGCCTCCATCTGGCTCTCCCTCAAAGGACTATCATGCATGATATGTGTTGTTATGACCTCCCTCACCGAGATGGGATGTCTAATGATAAGGAGCCTTATACTGCAAAGCAAATACAACAAGGACTGCATGGACTGTCAAAGCCCCTTTTTCACTTATCGGAACTCTTGAAAAGGCTAAAAATCCACCTTTTAGCTTTAAAAGCACTCATTTTAACATATCAGGCCTCTAAGCGCCTTTCGGCTTAAGCTCTTAGCCCCCATGACCGACGGCTAAAAGTCCGTAAGCCCTCTTCGGCTATCGCACATCGCTCATCGCCACCTAACATTCCTTACTCATTGAACTCCTTTTCCGCCGATGTGCGAAACCCTGACACAATCCCGACCGTTGATCTCCGTAGATCCAACAGTCATTGCTCGTCGTGCTTCGCCCATCCATCGCACATCACACTTCGTTGTACTCCATTTACACACTATATTTTGCCGCCGATATGCCGATCCGCTGATATAATTTGAGCCGTTGATCGCAATCAATTCAACGGCTATCGGGCCTCCCTTAGCTCCATTTGTCGTCCCCCGCGATGGAATCCCGACTGTGGATCCTCCTAATTCAACGGTCAGCGCTGTCTCTCTGTTTCGCTGTCCTCCGCCTCATTCATTCATTTATGCGAAGCCGAGATATGATCTGGACCATCGATCCTCCAGATCCGACGGTCATCACGCCTTCGCGCTGTCTCCATCCTCCCGTTCAAACCCCTTCTGCCTACCATTCCCCGATGAGATTTCAACCGTTGATCATCCTGATCCAACGGCCAGCGCACCTTTGCCTTTAACCCCACTCACTTTTCTCCAGTTTATCTACGCCATTGATTGAGCCCGATCCAACGGTCATCGCCAGTCTTCCGCTCTACCCGCAGGCACTCTTAGCGCATGAGTTAACACCTTGAATGCCTACACAGTTGACCTGGTTGACTGCGGAAGATCTCAAATCAACGGCTGAAATTTTCTGCGGAGGCACACGCCAAGAAGTTGATCCGTACCCCCAAGTGCCCCCACAGTTGATCTCCACCGTTGATGTCCTCATGATCCAATGGTCCTCGGTCCATCGCTCCTTCGCCATTTTCCCAACCACTCATCCACTATTGCATTCCCCGCTCTGATCTGGACCGTTAATCTTCTCCATCCAACGGTGATCGCTCCTCTTTACCTTATAACCCCGAACTTGATCACCCCGCTACACGACATCTTTGCTGACATCATCGTCGGTCTCACCCGACTGCGCAAGTACGTCCGTCGCGTTCATCTGCACCCGTTGATCTGGATTGCCCAGATCGGACGGCTCTCGCTCATTTTCGCATCCATTTCACAGCAGCTCCCCAACGCGCAACTCCGACGCGAAATGGGTAGTTTTCTTAGGACACGTGTCGCTCCCTAACACATATCACGTGCCCCCAGACCGATACAGCTTACCACTCAGCTCCCACACGAAAACCACCACGGTTTTCCGCAAAACCGCCTTTCGCACAGTTTCGCGCCAAATTGGATTCAAACCATGTTTTCGCCATGGAAACGCCTCCGCTGCATTCCTTGCTTCCGCACTGCTCCTCCGCCTTCACCCGAGCCATCTGAAGCAGTTCACCCCTCGTCGCAAGATTTATTTAACTGGTTTGTTGTCTGTGCAGGTATTCATGGCATTTTTAATACACAGGCCGTCTTATAGCCAATCACAGTGGCTTGAGGCCGAGGATGACGATCCTCCACGCCCAAGAAAGCAAAGAAAAATCGATAATAAGGGTCAGTTTCACGTCTCAGTCAATGGATCATGACCATTGGCCATTCTATAAGACCCTCCAGCGCAGAAGGCCAACTCTTCCACTCGTCAGCATCGTTATATCTCCGCACGGTCGTCTCTCCCAACACCAACCCGTATTCACTTTCGCCATCACAGAGGGGCCCGCCCTCATCGTGCCCAGCAATGATCATTCATGACCTGCCCGTACTGCGACTTTATAAGACACTGTCATTTCGGGTGAAATCTTTAGTTCACTCCTGCAGTTTTTACTTTTAGATTAGTAAATTGTTTACATTTCAGTTAGAAACGGCTTTAGGCCTGCGTTGTAAGATGATGAGAGGCAGTTCTACCTCATCATCATTTCTGTTTTTGATTTAGACCTGAAACAACATACAAGCACGCGGGGAAGTTATTTTCCCAAAATATCTTCTCACACATAGGAATTAAAGGTTATAAAAACAGGAAGAAAACAGTAACAAAAGGCTCCAGATTTTCCAAAGGACTCACTAGCTAGAGTATTCTATATGTATTTTGTATGAACTTTGATAGTGGATGTTTGAAGATCCCGTAGGGATTCAGTAATAAGAAGTTTTGTTGGAATTGGGGATTCCGCTCGGGATGATTCACAGTTTGTAACTCTCTCTCTATGTGTCTTTTAATATAAGTGTTCATTTTGTATTTCTCCATACTTCTCGTATCTACAGGTTTTGGAATTAGAGTGCTCCCATGTTTGGACGTGAACTTATCATAGCAGATACCATGTTTTATACATCCAAAGCACTTTAAATATGGCCCAGGCCTAATACATTGTTCATTTTCTATCTCTTCCGCCGTTCTTCCGATACTAACTACAATGGATTCTTATCTTTGAATGAGCCTAGATATATGGATTCTTATCTTTGAATAAGCCCAGTATATATGGATTCTTATCCTTGAATAAGCCCGGTTATAGTTGATATCTTACTCCATCTTCTGCCATAGTCATCACTCACATATAACTTGATAGTTGTGTATTCATTTTAGAAGTCGGCCCCCTTTTACAGCATTCTGTTTTAGAGCTGTCTGATGCATTTACTTATTGCAGTTTGCACTCAGTTTCTGCAGTTTTCCTAGTTGTTGTGTTTAACTTTGGGGTCTTGGTTCCACCCTTATTAAAACCATTCATCTAAGTGATAGTTGCATGAGAGCCAAACATTTCCAATTGCAGTCAGTTGAGTCATATGCTCCTTGCATTTAAGATGTCCTAGGCACTGGTCTTTATACAACTCAAGGTTGTCTCTAGGAGCTACAACATATTTCTGGCGTCGTTGCCAGGGAAATAATTTAAAGAACTAAATCCCTGGGCCTCGACAAATATTCATCCAACCTTCAGAATAGGTGAGCAAGAAGGGTTGGGAGTTGTAGATCCCTCACCTTGGCGACTCCACTGTCATTCAAAGATAAATCTATTTGCAGTCCTGGCTTCCCGAAAGCCACACCTAAGGTCAAATACATCCCAGTTGAGAACACCTTCAGTGTCTGATCCAAAGAAGATTTTGCACAAGAGAAGTTGGAGAGAAAGACAATCAGCTTATATAGATATTCCCAGATTCTCCCTGGAAGACTCTCCATCCTCCTCTCAATTAGCTCAAGATCAAGGTCCTGATTCTACTGCGAGAACCCTTGATTATACTTCTAGTAGCACCTCCCTTGAAAATATTGAAGTAAAAGACGCCGTTGAGTCTGTAGACACCACGAGCTTCTTTTTACATCCCACTCCCGAAATCGAAGAAGTTAAAGAAGTCACAGAGGTTTCCACTTCTCATATTCCAGCAGTTCAATCAACCCATCAAGCCGTTGTTCAGTATATCCCCATTGTCATACATACTTCTCTTCTACCACCTCCTATTACACATCAGACTCTCCCGCCACCTCCACAACCTCCGATGGCTATTCCTGGCTTCCTACTGAACAAATATTCCCCCTGGCATTGCCTCAGATCCTGAACAACATGCCTCAGGATTACTTAAAGATCCTACCTCGTTTCAATGGGGAAAATGATACTGAAGCTCAGAAACACTTGGAAGTTTTCTGCGCCTTCGTAGAAAATTTCAATGTTGAAAATTTGGATGTGGTGTTGAGATTGTTTGTCCAGTCTCTAGATGGCGAGGCCAGAAAATGGTTCAAGACCTTGGAGGACCGCTCCATTAATAACTGGGAGGAAATGGAAAATGCCTTCACCAAGAAATGGGGAGAGAAGAAGGACCACGGATACTGTCTTGCAAAATTCAACGCACTTAGAAAGAGACATAATGAAGATGTGTCTGAATTCATCAAGAGGTTTAATAAATTATATACAAGTCTCCCAGCCGAAATGAAGCCTCACCAAATCGCTGCTAAAGTGGTGTTTGTAGCAGCCTTTGATTCAGAATTCGGATTCTCTTTAAGAGAAATGAAGTCTGCTACTCTGGATGAAGCCCAGATTGATGCATTGGAAGTGGAAGCCAACTTCGCTTCTATGGGTAAATCAAAAGGGAGGTCAGACCATGATGCTAGACGGAGAGGGAAAGAAGAAGCATCTACCTTCGGTGAAGATAGAGAGGTATCAGATTACAAAATAGAGGAGATGAGTAAAATGATCAAGAACCTTTCGAGCAAGTTGGTGAAGCTTGAGCTCGAGGCAAAGAACTCACCCTCCAAGCCATTCCAAAATGCTCCAAACAGAGTATTTAACTCACAATATAGCAAGCCTCCTCTCCAAATATTGCAGAGAGAGCGGAAGGAGCAGCAAGATCACATACAGCCCCTGCTGTATCTGGAAGGGCAGATGGATGGCCCTGCTGAAGACATTCCCGATGGGCAAGATGATCACTATCTTGCTTACTCAGATGGCAATGAAGTTGAGTCTTCTTTGCAAGAAAGTGAAGGAATGGAGCTTTCCTTGCAAGAATAAGAAAAAAAAAGCGATGCTGAAGATCCAGAGATTGATCATTACTGCAAGCAATTCGTGGACTTCATGCAGGCACAATTCAACAGAAAATACGATCTCAAGTCCTCTAAGAAGAGGACACGCACGCAAGAACAAGAAGAAGAGATGCCTCAGAGGGAGACAGTTGTTCAGAAAGTCGGAGATAAAGGTAAGAGACCTATAACTGAACCTTTACATTCTAATGACTCCATTCCTTCCTCTTCTAAGTTGGCCTCTAATCCAAATATAACTGTTAAACCTATTCCGAGGGAAGAAAAACCTTCATCCATGATAACTGAACCAAAGGAAAATACCATAGAAAAGTCTCCCTCTACTTTTAATCTTCAAAAAGAACTGGAAAAAGTTAAAATCCCAGTCCCCCTAACTGAACTCCTGAAACAGCCAGTCTATCAGTCTCAGGTGTCTTCTTTCATGCTTCCTCGAGGAGAAGCCCCAATCCCAGATAGTTTAAACCTCCAGGAAGAAAGGCCTATGGTAATGTTCGGTCCTCATGTTGAGGAGTTAGATGCTTCAACTCCTCCTTTCTATGTCTCTTTAGTAATTCATGATTTGTTGTTGCACAACTGTACGCTGGATTCCGGGGCGTCCCATAACCTGTTACCTCTGTCAGTGATGGAGCAATTGGTGCTGCAGATCACTCGCCCATATAAAGATCTCTACTCCTTTGATTCTAAAAGAGTCAAATGTTTGGGGATGATCAAGGATTTGGTGGTAAATCTAGCCCAAATCCCAGCTAAGAGCATGGTAATGGACATAGTAGTGGCCGACATCCCAGCTCGGTTTGGGATGTTGTTATCAAGATCATGGGGTACAAAAATCGGAGGATCTATAAAGCTAGACCTAACCTATGCGACCATCCCTGTGTTTGGAGGCCAAGAAAGAAGATTATACCGGGAAATAAGGTTTGTGACGATGGTCACTAAAGCCGATAATTCATTTAATTCACCGGTGTACAACAAAGAGGGTGAGTTTTCTTGTCTAATGCTTGAAGAAGACCAAGATTACTTGCAGGAGCCATCTTTCTGTCAAGTAAAGACCGAGCAGTCTTCAAGTAATGAAGAAGGTGGGATTTGGACCTTGCACTTTGATAGAGCCAACTCAAAGGAAGGGAATGGAGCTGGGATTCTCCTTATCTCCCCTACTGGATAACTAGTCCCATTATCTTTCAAATTGGAATATGAAGCCACAAACAATGTGGCCGAATACGAAGCCTTACTTCTAGGTCTACAAACAGCAAAGAACATGAATATTCAGAGCTTGAAGGTTTTGGGAGATTCAGAACTAGTGGTGAGACAAGTAAGAATCAATGTCACGCTAAGCACCCACGGCTGAGGGCTTACAGAAATGACGTATGGGACTTGGTAGAGAATTTCTTCTCAGCATTTAATATTCAATTCATGCCAAGAGACCAAAACAGAATGGAAAACTCTCTTGTAGTAGCCGCAAGCACTTTTCGGTTGCCTCAGAATCCCCTCCTGAGGTACGAGATAGAGGTTCGTTACCATCCTTCCATCCCTGACAATGTCAAACACTGGCAGGTGTTTGAAGATGAAGAGGGTAAACTGTTGGGGCATATTGTGACAAAGGCAAGGGTAAAAATTGACCCGAAAAGGGTAGAAGTCATAAATGGTATATCCTTGCCCAGAAACAAGAAAGAGGTCCAAGTTTTTCTTGGACGCATCAACTTCTTGAGAAGATTCATACCGAACTATGCAGAGATAGTCCAATACATAACTGAGATGCTAAAGAAGGATAATGAAGTAAGGGCATTGAAAAAGGCAATAAATGAAAACCAGAAGAACTGGGATTCTCAGCTCAAGTTTGCACTATGAGAAAATAGAATCACTAGTAAGAGGTCAACAGGAAAATCCCCATATGAATTGGTCTATGGTAGAGCAGCAGTTTTCCCGATACAATTGGCCTTACCTGTGGCTAGGTTCATGCAGGATTGTCAAGAGGAACCAAGCAATCTTACCAGAAGAATAAATCAGTTAGTAGAGCTGGAAGAGACTCGAAGTCGAGTAAATCAGAGGTTGACTGAGTACCAAGAGAAAATGAAAGACCTGTTCGATCAGCATGCTAAAGATAAAGAGATGATAGTCAGAAATCTGGTGCTAAGATGGGATATAAGAAGGGTTGAGAAAGGAAAGCATGGAAAGTTCGATCCTCTATGATTCAGACCTTTCAAAATTGCTGAAGAGGGAGGAAACAACACTTTTAGACTGGAAAATTTGCAGGGTGATCTGCTCGAAGCCCCTGTGAATGGGCAATTCTTAAAACCCTTTTTCCAGTATTGATTCAGGCCGAAAGGTCTGCTATATGATATTGTACATTATTCAGTTACTTTTATTATGATGATGATTGTTGTTTTGAGTTATCATGAAGGAAGAAGAGAATGCATCAAGGAGACTGTGTTCACAAGAAGAAGGCTAACAGATGGTCTGCGGAGTTCTCGACGCGTTCGAGGACAAATGGTTAATCCCCAAGTGGAGCCAATGTTGTTATGACATCCCTCACCAAGCTGGGATGTCTAATGATAAGGAACCTTATATTGCAAAGCAAATACAACATGGATTGCATGGACTGTCAAAGCCCCTTTTTCACCTATCGGAACCCTTGAAAAGGCTAAAAATCCACCTTTTTGCTTTAAAAGCGCTCATTTTAACATATCAGGCCTCTAAGCACCTTTCGGCTTAAGTTCTTAGCCTCCATTTCTCATATGACCCCACTCTATGACCGACAGCTAAAAGTCCGTAAGCCCTCTTCGGCTATCGCACATCGCTCATCGCCACCTAACATTCCTTATTCATTGAACTCCTTTTCCACCGATGTGCGAAACCCCGACGTAATCCTGACCGTTGATCTCCACAAATCCAATGATCATCGCTCGTCACGCTTCGCCCATCCATTGCACATCGCACTTCGCTGTACTCCATTTACACTCTATATTTCACCGCCGATATAATCTGAGCCGTTGATCGCAATCGATTCAACGGCTATCGGGCCTCCCTCAACTCCATTTGTCGTCCCCCGCGATGGAATCCCAACCGTGGATCCTCCTGATCCAACGGTTAGCGTTGTCTCATTGTTTTGTTGTCCTCCGCCTCGTTCATTCATTTATGCGAAGCCGCGATATTATTTGGACCGTCGATCCTCTAGATCCGACAATCATCGCGCCTTTGCGTTGTCTCCATTCTCCCATTCAAACCCCTTTTGCCTACCATTCCTCGATGAGATTTCAACCGTTGATCATCCTGATCCAATGGCCAGCGTACCTTTGCCTTTCACCCTGCTCACTTTTCTCCAGTTTATCTCCACCGTTGATCGAGCCTGATCCAACGGTCACCGCCAGTCTTCTGCTCTACCCGCAGGCACTCTCAACGCACGAGTTAACACCTTGAGTGCCTTCACAGTTGACCTAGTTGACTGCGGAAGATCTCAGATCAACGACTGAAATTTTCAGCAGAGGCACACGCCAAGAAATTGATCCGTACCCCCAAGTGCCCCCACAGTTGATCTCCACCGTTGATGTCCTTATGATCCAACGGTCCTCGCTCCATCGCTCCTTCGCCATTTTCCCGACCACTCAACCACTATTGCATTCCCCACTCTGATCTGGACCGTTAATCTTCTCCATCCAACGGTGATCGCTCCTCTTCGCCTTATAACCCTGAACTTGATCACCCCGCTACACGACATCTTTGCTGGCATCATCGCCGGTCCCACCCGACTGCGCAAGTACGTCTGTCGCGTTCATCTACAGTCGTTGATCTGGATTGCCCAGATCAGACGACTCCCGCTCATTTTCGCATCCATTTCACAGCAACTCCCCAACATGCAACTCCGACGCGAAATGGGCAGTTTTCTTAGGACACGCGTCACTCCCTAACACGTATCGCGTGCCCCCAACCCGATACCGCTCACTGCTCAGCTCCCACGCGAAAACCACCCCGGTTTTCCGCAAAACCACCTTTCGCACAATTTCCACCAGATTGGATTCAAACCATGTTTTCGCCATGGAAACGCCTCCGCTGCATTCCTTGCCTCCTCACTGCTCCTCCTCCTTCACCCGAGCCATCTGAAGCAGTCTACCCCTCATCGCAGGATTTATTTAACTGGTTTGCTGTCTGTGTAGGTTTTCATAGCATTTTAAGTACACAAGCCGTCTCATAGCCAATCATAGTGGCTTGAGGCCGAGGATGACGATCCTCCACGCCCAAGAAAGCAAAGAAAAAGCGATAATAAGGGTCAGTTTCACGTCTCAGTCAATGGATCATGACCATTGGCCATTATATAAGAACCCCCAGCGCAGAAGGCCAACTCTTCCACTACTAGCAATACCGCATTCTCCAGCACAGACGGCCAGCTCTCCCAAGACTAACAATATTTCCTTCGCCAGCAGTAGCAGGGGCTCCGCCTCATCAAACAGCAATGATCATTCATGACTGGGCCCACGTGGCCTTTACCTTATGTTCTTTTCACTTTGTCATTTCGGGTGAAATCTTTAGTTCACTCCTGCAGTTTTTACTTTCAGATTAGTAAATTGTTTACATTTCAGTTAGAAACGGCTTTAGGCCTGCATTGTAAGATGATGAGAGGCCATTCTACCTCATCATCATTTCTGTTTTTGATTTAGACCTGAAACAACATACAAGCACGTGGGGAAGATATTTTCCCAAAATATCTTCTCGCGCATAGGAATCAGAGGTTATAAAAACAGGAAGAAAACAGTAACAAAAGGCTCCAGATTTTCCAAAGGACTCACTAGCTCGAGTATTCTATATGTATTTTGTATGAACTTTGATAGTGGATGTTTGAAGATCCTGTAGGGATTTAGTAATAAGAAGTTTTGCTGGAATTGGGGATTCCGCTCGGGATGATTCACAGTTTGTAACTCTCTCTCTCTGTGTCTTTTAATATAAGTGTTCATTTTGTATTTCTCCATATTTCTCGTATCTATAGGTTTTGGAATGCGAGTGCTCCCATGTTTGGACGTGAACTTATCATAGCAGATACTCATGTTTTATACATCCATAGCACTTTAAAAATGGCCTAGGCCTGATACATTGTTCATTTTCTATCTCTTCCGCCGTTCTTCTGATGCTAACTACAATGGATTCTTATCTTTGAATAAGCCCAGTATATATGGATTCTTATCATTGAATAAGCCTGGTTATAGTTGATATCTTACTCCATCTTCTGCCATAGTCATCACTCACATATAACTTGATAGCTGTGTATTCATTTTAGAAGTTGGCCCCCTTTTACAGCATTCTGTTTTAGAGTTGTCTAATGCATTTACTTATTGCAGTTTGTACTCAGTTTCTGCAGTTTTCCTAGTTGTTGTGTTTAACTTTGGGGTCTTGGTTCCACCCTTATTAAAACCATTCATCTGAGTGATAGTTGCATGAGAGCCAAACATTTCCAACTGCAGTTAGTTGAATCATATGCTCCTTGCATTTAAGATGTCCTAGGCACTGGTCTTTATACAACTCAAGGCTGTCTCTAGGAGCTACAACAATATGCATAGTATCCTCCTCTACTGACTCAGGTTCCATCATATGCTTCTCTAGCTGGATCATCACAAGTGACTCATCACCCAGAGTATCTCCTGTAGAGTCCCCTGACTGCTCACCCTGCACACTGGAATACAGCTCCGGCCTACTGTCATCATCTTTGCATGACTGCTCTTGCTCCCCAGAAGCATCCTCAACTGATCCCTTGGACTCATCTGAAGAAGTGTCCTCACCCTGGCATACAGAAGGAATGCCTTTCTGTTCTGCCTCCGCCGCATCATCTACATCACTCAAGCATGAGTGATCAGGCCCACAAGTTCCTTTGCAGATGAAGCAAAGTCCCTTCCTTCTCAGCTCATTTCTGCTGCCAGATCCACCAAACTGGAGCAGCTCCTCCCTGGTCAACTGTCTCCTGAATAGCCCAATATTCTGCTCAACCAGCCCTTGGGCTAGCTCATAAGCAGCCGGTGAGACCAACTGCTCTCTCCTCCAAATGCTTAAAAACCTGGTCTGCAACTCTCGACCAATGGTCTCACAGTCTCTCGTACATGACAACAGGATGGACTACATATGTGCTATCACGGTGTCAGAATGATGTCTCCTAATGCTGAAGAAGCATTGGAACATCTGCAAAATCAAGTCATCACACTCAAGGTCAAACATGATGACATACGTCTCGAATGTGGCTATACTCCATAAAATCTCAAGCTTCTTCCCAAAGGTAGAGCCTGCACTGTTGTCCAAACCCTGAAAAGTCTCTAATATCAATCTCATAATCCACCTCATAACTTCATCACTGTATGGAGCTATAGGTGCGGTCAACTTCATGATGTTACTGAGGCATAATGCAGCTGGAAGTCTGACCCCTCACACGGTTCCTCCAAGAATTTGGGTTGTATAAGAGCAAGCATAGCTGGTTTTAGAGCCCAAATCAGTTTCTGCCCTTCTTCTTGGCTTATTTTGGACAAAAGTTCATTAAGCTCATCTAGTTTGGACAGAACTCTCCATGTCATCTTCATGTGTTTCAAATCTGTCCCAAGTGCAAAAATTCTGTGACCAATCCCCAATTATTCCTGCAAATATTTTGGTTGTTCTTTTTGAAGGATGGCATAAATTCCTCTTGAAAAGGGTCTACTGTTTGGTTTTATTTTCTGGTCTTCTGATGCATGGTGGTTCAAGGAACCAACTTTTATTCTTCTCAAGCTGTTTAGGAATCCCTCCATGGTTCAACCAATGATATGATCACTGTTTTTCTGAGTTTTTATAATGATATAGGTGACTGTCCATAATTTTTGCTTCGAGAATAGTTCATACAATGTTACTACAACTTTGACTACTTAGGAAACTATAGATATCACTGCTTTGTGCAATTGGAAAGATTTTAACTCAGATAAATGAACAGAGAAAATAGAACCTGGGTATTAGTTGATTCAGCAGTTTAGTGTAGCCTCCTTGAGAAACTTCAGCCACCCTTGAAACAGAAATACGCTGCCCAAGTATAGAATAATGGTCCAGATTCCAATGACTATTCCCAACGTTACTGTGTGATACCCATATTTGACCTCTCCAGAGCAAAATAATTATGCCTTCGATATTGGCTGCTATCGACCCTGCACAACGCTGAACTTAACACCAAAATCTATATGGCTCTCCTGGTATCTAGGGAATGTACTTCAAGAGTCGCTGCTACATAATTTCATGAATTATCAGTTTCTCAAAATTGGTCAAGTATTGCACCCTCCTGCCAAGCATTTCAATTGACTCCCTTGTATGCTGTTATTTTGCACAGTGAATTGGTGCACACTCATGCATCTTGAAAGAAGAAAAAAAACCTTGGCATGTCCACAAATGTCTATTCGGTCTCCTTGGATAGACTGCGACAGGTGAAAGAATATCTCTCTGTTGAAAATTTAAATATGGACCTCTTGTGGATGAACAGAGATCAACTATTCTTTTTGAAGGCAAATTCAATTTATTTGGTAGACAGGAAAATTAAGATTTTCGGGGCTACCATCCATAGAGATCAGGCTCAGGGAGATTACGCTAAGGGAATTTAGTGATATCAGCCTGTCATGTAATAACGGGCACACCCAGAATTTGTCATAGATTTCAACAAGGAATTAAGATTTGGAGAAAAGTTCGGTCAAATATCTAACAAATTTCTGAGCGAGAAATCTACTCAGTCTTCAAGAACTTGAGTGCTAGAAATTTCTAAATATTGCTAATCTTGCATTTTGCACAACAAATGCACTTGACTCAGAAAATGGCATCTCCTACAAGAAATTAATTATCAGTCCCTAAGCGACATTGGTCTCAAAATTTTGCACACCCCTCCCTGCTCGCGGCATACTCCACCACCAACTGTGCTGTCATGGGTTTTCAATAATCCAATTTGAATGGCAATGAAAACAGTTTTGGAAATGACTCGCAGCCTTCCCTTGAATGATCCAGACTGCTACAAAGCTGGCGAATTGAACCTGGGCTGGGTACTACCAATCAGAAGAGGCTTCGGAATGCGGCTTGGGTAGTGGAGAATTTTGATTGGATAATTTGCGGCCCCATCAACTTGTAGTAACTTCGAACTTCCCTGCTACGCCAGCTTGATGTTGATAATGTCACGCGATTTTGTCCAAGGAATCGACCTTTGCTTCATCAATTTTGTTGTCTATTTTGAAAACGCACACCCTTTCGTATTCAGGCAGCTTGGTCTTGCGTAGAATTGGAACTTCTTATCACAATAGTAATTCTAGGCTTTTGCTCTGAATAATTTCTCGCACAAAGCAATTATTTTGGGGATAATATTTGTTCAATGGTATTGGTCCCAAATATTTCTCAAGCTCCTTGTGATCTTTTAATGGCAATTAAAAATTTATGAAATTTGGGTTCTCATGCAATAAGATGTCAAACCTTGCAATACGATTTCAGCCATTTTATTTTTCTTTCCTCTACGTCTTCATAAAGCAAATTTCTCACGGTCCCCCCCACTTGATAACATAATCATAATAATCATAGAATCATAAGTTCCTTTTTTTTTAATATTGGGTCAATTTATTGAATCTATTATGCTTGTGACAATTTGCCAAGAATTTTGTTGCTTATTTAATAAAATTTGCAGAGCCCTTCTTTTTAATAGATCATCCAACAATAACTGCTATGACTAGAAACTCAAAAACCTGCATGTTGAGCCGAGACCGAAGCTCTGATACCACTGTAATATCCTGAAAGGGATATTTCAACTAAAAATGCAGAAAATTAACTGAACTTCACATTATGTCGTAAATTCAACATTTGCTTAACAGAAGATTGCCATGTAAAATTAAACATACAAGTACATGCAAATCCATAACAACATAATGCAGGAAAATAATTCAGCTTTATTATAATATCACTGGGGTTACAAGCTGAAACGAAAGATAGCTAAGATAACTGAAATACAATTGGCCTTAAGAAAATCTAGTGCACGACTGCACTGCACTGGCCTCCAAAACTGAATTGCTGCACTCTCCCTCCGGCAACAGCGACCACTGAATCCACTGAAGCACCCGTTGAAGATCTGAATGATCCTCACTTTGATATCATTGAAGCTCTACGAAACTTCTAAATGAATTCTCCTCAAAGAGAGTTGGGTTTTCGTCCAACACTCACAAATCACCCAAGGGTTTCCGTCCTGGGGCTATGGCTGAAGTAGAGAACCACATCTCAAATCTCTCATACAAGAAAATGATATGATCCAAAGATATCCCTCAATGGCCTCCTCCCTTTCTTTTATAGATCTCTTGGAGTCTTCTAGAGCATTATTTTATTATTATTTTATTCATCGTGAACTTTTCCCTCTTATTAAAATATTCATTCTTAATGCAGAAAAGAGTAAATCGGCTACCATTTCTCTTCTAGTCACTGAAACTCATGCCCAACAGTCCCATCATGTAGGTATCCTCATCCCAGTTCCAATGAGCTATTACACTAAGGTGTTCCATCATGTATTCCTCCTGGAATGCCAGCTTGAGCGTAATCAACTAAGTTAAGCCCACAAATAACTCAAATTTCTGAAAGTTGTCGGAATGCACCGGAACAAAAGCCAAACTGCTCGGATGATGGAATATATCAAGAAAATGCCATCGGACACCATGGAAACTCCTCAAAACTCCTCCAAAAAGCCCCTGAGCCCACTAAAAGCACCAATCTGTACCTGTAGGCTGTGACCTGTCTGCGCCTAACTCTAGAAGTCCAACCTAACCCTGTCGTAAGTGACACCAACAAAGGGAATATTAAAATGTCTCACGTTTTAGAGTTTTTGGATGTCCTGTTTATTTTCATGTGCCGAAAGAGAAGAGGAGCAAACTAGATGCTTCTGGGAAGAAGGGAATGTTTGTGGGCTACAACAAAACTTCGAAGGCCTATAGAGTCTATGTACCTGGCCAAAGGGAAGTGGAGATATGCCACGATGTCACCTTTGACAAAGATGCTTCCCTGAGGAAAGTAGTCAATCTTCCGAGATCTAAGGAAGATCATGAAGCAAGGCCTAGAAATCAAGAAGAACCGAAGGATGAGACGATGCCCGGTGTTGAAGGACCGATGGACCCGATTGATCCACCTTCTTCAATGAGGAAGAGACCATCATGGCTCAGGGACACTCTCGAGGATGCCGAGGGACATATGGCCCCAAGCGGTACATTCTGTGAAAGCAATAAGCCGAATATATACCAAGGGTATCTAGCAACCATGAGTACTATTGTACAATCTGAGCCTGGATCTTTTGAGGAAGTCGTAAAGCATCAAGTCTGGAAGAATGCTATGCACGAAGAGTATGAGTCCATAATGAAGAATGATGTCTGGGATGTGGTTCCAAGACCGGAGGACAAAGCAATTGTCACCTCGAAATGGCTCTACAAGATCAAGCATGGATCTGATGGGAGTGCTGAAAAGTTCAAGGCAAGATTTGTTGCCTGTGGCTTCTCTCAAAAAGAAAGCGTAGACTATGATGATATATTTAAACCCGTGGCTTGATATACCACCATCCGATCTATCATAGCCCTTGTTGCTACGCAACGATGGAGTCTTCATCAAATGGATGTCAAGATCGCATTTTTGCATGGTGCGATAAAGGAAGAGGTGTATGTGGAGCAATCTCTGGGGTTCGAAGTCCAGGATCGGGACACCCATGTCTACGGGTTGAAGAAAGCCCTCTATGGGTTGAAGCAAGCACCCAGAGCTTGGTATGAGAGGATAGATAGCTACTTGATGAAGCTGGGCTTCACTTGTAGTAATGTTGATCCAAACCTTTACTTCAAGGTTGATAGAGAAAAGACTCTCATTCTAGTGCTATATGTGGACGACCTCTTCCTGAAAAGTGCTGACCCTCTCATTCATTAGTGCAAGAGGGAGCTCGCTGCTGAGTTCGAGATGAAGGACCTAGGACTGATGCATTACTTCCTAGGCCTGGAGGTCTAGCAGAGACCTAGCGAGATTTTCCCTTCTCAAGGAAAATACATTATGAAGCTTCTGGAAAGATTTGGCATGGTGGACTATAAGTTCGTGTTGACACCGATGGAATTCAACTTTAAAAAGTTGAGTGGCAGCGTTGCTAGGCTCGTGCTAACAAATCCTACTGAGTATCATCAACTCGTAGGGGCCCTGATGTTCTTAGTGAACACCCGTCCGAACGTATGTTTTGCAGTGAACACTTTGAGTCAACATATGGTTGAGCCTCATCACATTCACTGGGTTGGTGCCAAGAATCTGTTGAGATATCTTTGGGGCACGATAAACCATGGGCTGAGATACACTGTCGAGAGTGTGACACTCTATGGATATACTGATGTCGATTGGGCTCGCAGTGTGGTGGATCGTAAGAGCACATTGGGATGCTACTTCACACTTGGTTCAGCTTCGATATCATGGATAAGAAGGAAGCAAAATTCAGTGGCTTTGAGCACCGCGGAGGCCGAATACATTGCAACGAGTATGGCCTGTTGTGAAGCAGTTTGGTTGCGAAAGCTCTTCAGTGAGTTGTTCGGGCATGTGCTAGATACCACTGTGATACTCTGTGATAACCAGAGTGGGATTCAGTTGTTCGAGAATCCCGTGTTCCACGATCGATCCAAGCATATTGATATTAGGGACCACTTTATCCGGCATATGGTACAACGAGCTGCAGTAAGGCTCGATCATATAGGAATTGATGAGTAGGTCGTGGATATTCTCACAAAGCCCCTGGGGAAGGTCAAGTTCCTAACCTTCCGTGAGAATCTTGGTATCGTGGAATGACCCTATGTTGAGGGTCCTGTTGGACGATGAGCTCTTGGAGCTCTGGGGGGGTTTGCGGATAGCTTCTTGGAGCTATAAGCAACCACAGGGCTAGGCTTATCGAACCTTGTTGGTGTGCTTCTGCCCCACCGTTATGATGATTGAGTTGGTTCACCTCTCATGATCTGTGCCCCGTATGCATCCTACCCATTGAGTTCAGGGCTCATGGGCAGTACCTTTCATTTGGCCAGTGAGGTGGGAAAAGCTAGAGACTAGTAGCAAAGACTGATGGACGCGTCAAAGATTAACGTACTCTCTATCTAGGATGGCACGGTCCAACCACTTGATTTGGGATCAAGTATAGTGAGGTTTCAGACCTCCAACTAACTTCGGGTCAGGTAAACCAACTTCGGGTTGGTATGAGACTCTTTGTGAGTCCTATAGAGGTTTCGGACCTCTGGGCTGCATCTGTCAGCTGAGAATGATGTCTTTGTGACTGAACCACTACTGTTCTGAAATAAAGAAGCCAGCAAATCAAGTTACGGTGGGATGACACACGATGTTTGGATTGCACAGGTGGATGGAGTTCTCCCTAGTTGAGAGGGAGTGTTAATTTTGGACAACTAGGCCCAAACTCCATGTTGTGATGCTCAGATGAAGATGCGCAGATAAAGATCATCTTAATCCGATGAGCAGAACATTTATTTTGAATTTATTCAAAATATGTGCAGGTTGGCCTTATGGTTTTGTGCCCCAGTAGTTGTGTCACACACCCTCATTGATGGATATATATTGGTCAACGTTGGAGGACATTTTCACTCATCTCATCCTCACACATTTCTCTCTCCTCATCTAATTGGTTCGATGACCTTGGAGGCTCTTCTCTTCACACGTGGGAAATTTCAGGAAGCAGCACATTTCTATTTTCGGCCTAGGGTTTCTGCAGCAGCGTTGACTTTGGTCAACGCAAGGTCAAACGGACCTGAAACTCTCCCAAAATTTCGATTTTCCAAATCCGCATTTTTGGCACTATTCTTGAGGCTGGACATTGACTTTGACTTGGCTGCGTTGACCTAGATGCTGCTGCCGTTTGCGTTGACCGTTGAATGACAGCATTGACTTTTGGTTGACTGTTTTGGCTGTCCTAGAGGGTTGTGTGACACTTCTAGTTGGTTGACCATATTGAGACTTTGCTGGTTGAAGCATCCTGCAGACTGTCGTAATGCACCAACACACTTGTATATTTTGGCTTGTCTTTTGTCAATCTACTAGTATGTTCTATCATCATTTTACTTTATTCTTTATGTGATTGCTGACTAATATTGGGATAAAAAGTAAAGTTGAATCAAGCATAGAACATCTACAAAAATTTACAGTTATGCTACTCAAGGATCCCACCTCTCATGTGTAGCTGCTCTACAAATCAATATCACCCCACCTCTTCTCTCGAGGTACATGAGTGCTCATGGCCACATCATCATCAAAGCCATTGTCTTATTTAGTTGTTGCAGCCTTGGATTCAGCTTCCTTGTCCTTCTTCCTTAGAGGACAAGTGGTGGCGAAGTGTCCAAGTTCACCTGAAGCATCGGATCTTGGATAGAGCATTTTTCTTCTTCCCTTGTTGCTTCTTGGATGGAAGGGCTGCATCGTCCTTTTCCTCCTTCACTTTGCTTGATCTGGTGTTGGCTTGTCTCTTGGTAATCCGGTGGATTTCCTCTTGTCGTAGGATAGCCCACATGTCGTCCCAGCTTGGAAGGTCCTGTTTGCCCAAGATGCTTTGGACAAACGTTTCCCATTCATCTGTGACTGCATTTAGAGCAGTTCTCACCATGACATCATCCTCCACCTTGACCCCCATGGCAATCAGTTGATCACGAATTGACTGCAACCTGAAGAGGAAAGAATCAACTTCCTCTCCCTTATTCATCACAAATAACCTCATCAGGTTCTCCAAAAGCATCTTCTTCTGGATGGATTTCCCTTCATACATTGTGGTTAACGCTGTCCACATAGTATTAGCCGTTTTCTTCTCGGCTATGTGTGGGACCGCATGATCCTTGACCCCATCCATGATGAAGCGCATAGCATGAGCCTCCTCTCCCTGCTACTGATGCTACCCTCAACAAAAGCCCAGATCTAGGGTCCTTGGCAGAAAGGCACCCTTTATAGTAACTGCTCCCTCCGACAACTGATTTCCCTCCATGGAAATCTGCCAAATCCTCTAAATCTGCCCTCTTCGACCACCTTCCTGATCGATCCTTAGATTTCTTTGGCAAGAATCTGCTGAGCAGTTGTTCTCCTCCCACTCTTTGTCAGCTTAGCTAGGCATGATTCTGCACAAGAAAAACCTCCACCACATCAGCAACCTCTGAAGCTCTGAAGCTCTGCTTCCAGACTACAGCAACTCTGCACAGCAACTCGAAACTGGATTGTGTTCCTCTAGCTGGCCTTTGCGTGAGCAGACTAGCTCAGTGCAGGCTACTCCTGCGTCACTCTAGAAGGCTCTGCGCTACCTCTGCGTCACTCAACTTGGACTATGTCAGCCCCTACGTGACCTCTGTTGGGACTGCGTCCTCCTGGTGTTGTGCTGCCCTCTTCGAATCTCTCCTGCTTCAGCTGCCTCTTTGCAACAAAAAAAATCTTCAGCCACTTCGCTGGTGATTCACCTTGATCTGCAATGCTCTGATACCATGTGAAAATTTCTGAATATAGAAATCCTACTGCAGTGTCTTGATTTACTTTTCCTACTTGAATTAAATTACAAGTTAATTTTCTAAATTATTCAGTAAAATAAGCAAAGTAAACACAATTGCAACCTACACAAGTTACAGATCATTTACTGAACATTATGAACATATGACAAATTGACACAAATTTTTCGGACAAATGTCCCCGGAATAACCCAATGAGGTTAAATCGGTGTAGCTAGCTCTGGAGGGTTTTATTATTATGCAGAATTTGAATACAACAATTTATGGGCACCAAACATGGTTGGCCCTATAGAGAAAATCACGGCAGTAATACCTCTTTCACTCGAAGACAGAAAATATGGTTGATTCACATCCTCAAACGGGATTTACAGAACTCGAGCCCTTTATGGCCCACCGGAAACCCCAGCGTTGTCCCTCAGCCCTCTGCATCAGCCTTTCTGGCCTGCGTCAACCTCTGCGCTACTCTGGAAGGGCCTGCGTCACCCTCTTTGGGCTTATGTTGCCCCTGCGCTGCCCTGACTGGGTCTACATCAGCCCTGAAGGGCTCCCGCTGCCTCTGCGCTGCCCTTTGAGTGGCTCTGGCTAATCTGCATAGCTGTGGCTGGCCTCTGCGCTGCTGTGTATGCTGCCTCTCTGCCACTGTTGTATTCTTGGCCTTGGATCAGAATCCCTCGCCAATACTGCCCCTCACCGAATTGCAAACTCACTTTGAAATTCTTAGCAAACCATGCCCTAGAATTTCGACTTAGCTTCAGTGCTCTGCCAATGTGTGTGTTCTCCAACTGATCCCAAGCTCTTCTCTTATACTTTTCTTGTTGGCAAACCAACGATCGTGATCTAATCTCTAATCAACGGCTAAGTTTAGAAGTTGTTTGATCCACGTCACTTGGAACATTCTCATCACATGTTTAATTTAATTCACTTTAATCTTTAATTTTCCTAAGTTAGACTTAGGGTCCTTAATTAAAAAGATTAATTATTTGAATAACTCTTAAACCAAATGGAATTTCTCCAAACGCTTTCTGGGTTTTGGAGATCTCATGTACTCCAGCTCCTCCGCAAACTTTTGGAGCTAGATCACATCCGATGCTACCCCAAAATCTCAACAATCCGTACCATGGTTGCAGTTGTATGTGTAGCACCTATTGCCGAAAACTAATCACGAACCTCCTTAAACTGCATAAGGTATGAAGCCACGCGCTCCCCTTTCTACATCTAGATCATATGGAGCTTCTGCTCCAAGTACAACTTCCGTTGCTCGGAAGATCCCTCATAGAGGTCATTCAAAGCTACCCACATCTCTCTGGCAGTAACCTTGCCAGCCACATGTGAGACGATGTGCTCCTTGACACCATCAAGGAGTAACCTCTTTGCCTTCGCCATATCAGTCTTGTACTATTTGTTTTGATCTGGATCTGTAGGCACAACTACCACGTTTTCCACGAATTCCTTCGGATCATATTCATCTAAAAGAAACATAGCCTGTTCCTTCCAGATCATATAGTTGGAGGAGCCCTCCAACTGATCTTGATCACAAAGTCTGTGAGATTCCATCTCAACCGAAAAACTATCAAATGTGCTCCCTTTTCCTCCCTACTGCGTAGTCCTTGGCAGGCTTACGCATTCCCTGGTGGAGTTGTAAGTTCTGCAGCTCCTCTACTACTCAGCAACTGAGAAATGCTGATTTCCTCAGCTAGGAAATCGCTGAGGAAGAAATTCCCCAAATATACGTTGTTGATTCCTGCTAACACTTTTCTGCCTAGCAACATCTTCAGAAAACTGCGTCCTTTTGTCTTTTGCGTGGAGGCTCTGCTCTACTCCCTCTGCCTCGGCAAGATCTCAAATCTGGAAGTCCTTTCTCTCTGTCGACTCACTCAGAGAGAGACTCCACGAAAATCTCAGCCCTCCTAGCCAGAACTGCGCAATCATTCAATGGATTCGTTCTACTACACTGCGGCAACAACGGCCTTCACTTCAGAATTCAGATCCGTCCTTCCTGTTTCACATCAATCCTCTTATACCATTTGAACATTCAAAGATCCAAACAGATCTAATGAATCCTATTGCAACAACTGAGTGCACTTCTCCTATTAAGTAAATTATATTACATAATTAATTCAGATTTGAATTATTGAAGCAACTAATGAAGCAGCCTACATTAAAATTGATTCAGAAACAAGGAAACTAGACAAGGAAATCATTCACACATATGACACCTTTATTTTGGACTAAGTCCCCGGAAAAACCCAATGCGGGAAAACCGGTGCAACAGATCTAAGGGTTTTATTATTATGCAGTAGCAATGTCTGAATACATCTCTGAATACCCTCAAGGGTTATTCAGTTACAAAGAAAAATACTGGCAGAAGAATATGTGAGAAATACCTCACTCAATCACTGAGTCTCCGGCTGATCCGGATGAAGGAAAAACTTCCCTGGACAGGCTTTGCGCAGATCCAGCGTTGCAACTTCCAGCCACTGCGTCACCCACTCCTAGGCTCAGCATTAGCCCTCCTCCAAGTCGATTTTCCTTTGTGGTTGCTAAGGAACAGCCTCTCAGTGCCACTTTCCAGATCCCGGCCTCCGCAATTGACCCACCAGCAAAATTCCGAAACCTCTACCTCTGCCTTTGCGCTACTTCTGCGTGAGCTTACACAGTCACTGTGTCAGCACATTCCTTCAAAGCTGGCTAGGCTAGATCACCTCTGCCTCTCTCTAACTGATGCTCCACTGGACAAAGAAAATCACTTCCCCTCCGGATGCTATCTCTGCCCTCACTGCTCAAATCTCTGGTTTGAAATTCTCAACAAACCACACCCCAGAAATTTCGATCTTAGATCAATTTAGTGTCTTGGTGTGTTTTCCAAATGACCCTCAAGCCTTCCTTTATAGTCTTCTCGTTGGCATATCAACAACCCAGATTAGATGTCTAATCGATTGCTAAGATTAAAACGTGACTTGATCTTCGTTCTCTAGAATATTCACACTCAGTTTTATTAATACCCTTTAATTATTTAATTTCCCTAAGTATAGACTTAGGGTCTCCATTAAAATAATTAATTATTTTAATAAAACATGAACCGAGTGGAATTTCTACAAACGTTTTCTGGGTTCTTTGGAATACAAGTGTCTAAGCCTCTCCACCAAATTAGAGACTTAGAGCATTTTCTGATGTTACAAAAATCAACACTGAATTCAATCTTTGACCAGCCTTTGACCATTGTTGAATTTTTGGAGTTTGGGATTGGTTTGACTTGAGATTTCGCATTTGTTTTGCACACCGAAATCTTTGGCAAGGAAGAAAAAAATTTCTGCGTACTTTGACCTTGGTTGATTATAGATCTGCAACTAGGGTTTCAATAGACTTTGACTTTGACTTTGGCTGAATTTGGAGGACTATTTTGGGACTATTTTGATTGCACTTTGACCAACATTCAAGGCCACACTTTTGACTATTGACTGAGCTCTTTTGGAGGTCCGTTGACCATTAACCATTTGGGACTGCTACAACTATTGTTGAATTTGACCAGAATTTCAGATTTGACTTGTTCACCGGAATTGACTATTGGGCTCATCTTTTGGATATTGATTGGTTGGTTTTGTCGGTTATCAAAGGTTTGACTTTGACTCTTGATTGATGAATTGGAACATTGTAATCTCTCTGTTGAATATTTGATGACAATCTAATAGAAGAAGAATTTGAAAGGGTTTTCCCCTTTGTCCGGTTTTTCCCTAGTCTTTGACCAAATCTTGTGTCTCTTGTTATTGCTCTTTATTGTCTTCTATTGTACATTGCATTTACTGTTCTATCTACAATTGTTATTTATCATTGGAAGATTAAATTTGATTGCTAATTGAAGAAAATATTAGGCTAAGTGATTGTACTAAGCATAGAACAATGGAAAATTAACATGCTATCAGAGCTAAGGTGAAGACAATAGCAATCATCTTTTGAAGAAGCTAAAGGAGCCTATTTGACTTGGTCAAGATGTTTATCTCTTACTTCAAGGATACAAAGAAGTTGGGTGACTCATCAAATTTTGCTGCTTGGAAGATCACGATGGAGGTCATACTAGATGACAATGATGTTTTGGAATATGTAGAAGGAAAAGTACCCGAGCCACCGGAAAATGCTCCTACTGCTACCAAGTCCTAATATAAGAAAGGTGGGCTCAAAGCCAATAAAATGATTCTTTGAAATATCATTTGCTTACTTATGTTGGAAAATTGAAGAAGTCTAAGGATATCTTTGATAAGTTGGTTGGGACATATGAGGTCAACAATTTGAATCACATCCTTTCCTTGAAGAATCAACTCAAGGACATCAAGATGAATAAGGCGAACTCTGTGCAATCCTATGTTATGAGGATATCCCAATTAAGGGATCAATTGTAGACTATTGGTGACCCTATATATGATAGAGAGTTGGTGTTGGTCACTCTTCAAGGTCTTCCCTTTATTTGTCAAACCTTCATTACTACTATAAGTAACAATGACAAATTTTCAACATTTGATGATTTGGTTGGAAAATGTACTCAAGAAGAATCTAGGACGATCTCTAGAGGGAGGATTCAAAAGCATGAAGAAGGAGAGCGCTCTACATTTGTTGCTCAAGGCAAGAAAAGGAAAGGAAGAGTGTTAATTTTTGTAGCATCGGATGGTGTTCTAGTCTCAAACTTTGTGGAGAGGCTAAAGCCTAAAACACATGAGTTCTCCAAAACCCAAAATCATTTCTCGAAATATCACCTAGAGATCTGTCAATACAATAAATGGACCATCATTTAACTTTTTCCTTAAGTAACATAGGAAAACTAGTTAATTAATAGGAATTAATTGAGAAAGATGAGAATTCTCTAGAAACTCGCACAGATTGACTTGGAGATGATCTTAACCATCAATTAAGTTTTAATCTTGGTCGTTGAAGTCTCAACTGGAGATTATAAGAGGATGTCGATGAGATATGGAGAACATACACTGGGTGAGTTTCCCTTGGCAATTTGATTTTCCAAAGAGCAACATTCAGCTAGAAGAGTTTGAGCAAATGAGGAGACGTAGAGACAGAGGAGTAGAGACAGTGAATCCGAAGGAAGTTTTCCAGTTCCGGAGAGGGAAGAGCAAGTGACAGAGGTATTCCACACAGAAGCTGCACAGGGCCTGCACAAAAGCTTCAGCAGAGCAGTTTGATTTAGCTAGAGAGGGAGTCGATTCAACTTCGGAGGCCAGGAAAGTCTTCCAAAGATCCGGAGAGTCACTTCTAGGAGCAGAGATAGGCAAGATGACCTGACCAGAGGCAAAAAAAAGCCACACACGTGAGGGTCTGCGCAGCATTGGTGCAGAGGGGCCTGCGCAAAGGTTGGACAACGAGTTTTCTAAGGGAGCCAAGTGTCGGGATTGCAAGTGGAGAGAAATTTTCTCTATAAATATTTTTGTCATATTTTGTTGATTGGATAGTGAGCTGGGCATTCAAATATTGTACTCAAAATTTCTCACTGTTGCATAATAATAAAAAGCCTTAATTGCTACACAGGTTTTCCCACATTGGCTTTTTTCGAGGAATATTTTCCAAAAATAATTATCATTTTTATGTGTGTGCTAGCATATTTTTCAATGTCCCACATTTTATTTTACACTGTGTTTTTATGGTGAAAATTGCAGTTGTGATTTTATTCATTGTTTGTCGTAGCAAATAAACTGCATAATTAAATTTATAGTTAGAAGAATAATTTACAATTGCTACAATAGTCAAAATTTTCACATGGTATTAGATCAAGTTTGATGGATAGGAGACTCAAAGACGAAGAGGGAGAATTTCGTGGCTCAAAGGGAGCTGCAGCACGAATTTCGCAGGGGATACGTAGTGCCTAGCTAGGTACTGCGAATTGTTGGACAGGGTTCGATTTTCCTACTGCAAGTGGCAGGAAAGTTCGATTTGTCTGGGGAAGTGATTCCAATAGGCAGAAGGTGAGAAACTCGGTATTTTTGTGGAATATGAATGCATCTTTAAGGTTTCTTTTCCAAATACATACCTTTCCATTAATGAATGCTATCTTGAAGCCTTTATCATCCATCGCAAAAATAGACACCAGGTTCTTCTTCAAATCAGGCACATACAACTATATTGTGAAAATTCTACTGCAGTGTATTGGTTTATTTCCTCCTACTTGATTTAATTTATACAACTTATTTTCAAAAATTAGATTCAGAAAATACCGAAAATAAACACAACTAAAGCCTACACATACAGATCATTTACTAAATAATTCACTCATGCAACAAAGTGACACATGGATTTTTGGACATAAGTCCCCGGAAAAACCCAAAGCGGGAAAACTGGTTCAGCAAATATGAAGGTTTTATTATTAAGTAGTTCTGAGTACAGCAATCTGGGTTCCAACCTTGGAAAACCCGACAGAGAATAAAAGATATAAAATCTGCCAATGTTTTGAAAATCACGATCGAGATTAAATCGATGAGGGGAAAAAATCGGAAAAAATCGTAAAAATCGGGAAAAAATCGGTAAAAATCGAGAAAAAATCGGCACATACAAAAATATTCTTTTTTTTTTCAATTTTTTTAATATCTAAAGCACCCACAACATAAAATAAATGCATTGACACATAAATATGAAAAAAATTAATATATAAGATGTGTAATATCATGTCTAGTGCTACATCACACATAATAGTGAATCATGTCCTGAATACTAAGTCTTGAGTCTCAACTCAACCTCAAAATATCAACAAAAAATATAATAATGTATCTCATATCATGAGTCATAAATTATAATGTTATATACAAAGGAATGCACCAAATAACCTACACTACTGAGAAAATGTAACAGCTTTCCCTCTAGACGAAGAAGCTGGTGGGGCTGGCAATGGACTCTGTTGTGCTTCAGATCCTGAAGCACTAGGAGCTAAAGGAGGCAGACCACGTCCTCTACCGGTAGCAGGGGTAGGTGGTGTCACCTCCTCCTCTGTAATATTCCTAATTAGCACCGCTAATTGGAATATTTCATTTTTGTATAGTTTTGCCGCCTATAGTTAAATTAATAAATAAAGTGAGAAAGAGGGGGTCAACTCACTTTAATAAAATAAAGTGCTTCCTAGTAGGTGAACGTTGTAACTTAAAGGGGAAAGCCTTGGGGGTCCACACGTTCATGAGATAGGCCTCACGTAGACTCCAAAGGCAACTGCGCAGGCATAGGAGGAGCTCAAGGACGCAGTTAGGGTTTTTGAGGGAGCTAGCACTATAAAAGGTGGGGGTTTCACTCCATTTGGCATTATTGATATGTTGATGATATTGTGAGCTAGACTTCCGTCTACTTGAGCACGCCGGTTGTTTAGTCGGTCTGCAGCACTATTTAGTGCGAACTGAGTGTCTCCGGTCGGAGATCTCGCCCTTGGCCCCGGGGAACTTCGAGTGCCTGCTCGGGCAAGGTATTCCTTCAGTTTCAGCAGTTGATTTGCAGGAGATTTTGGTGGACATTTTGCAGAGGAGCTAGCCCCATAGAGTGACTGCGCAGTCCAGGAGGGAGGACGCAGTTTAGGAGGGAGGACGCAGTTGGTGTTGGTGCAGCGCTGTTGTGGGTGATTTTCGTGGAGACCTCAGCGTATTTCAGCTTGGAGGGATTGTTGATTCAGTTGGAGAGTTTTGCAGGGGGATTTGTGGCCCTTTTCCAGCATCTTTCTTGAGCCTCTGCGCTGTGCTTGGGAGAGACAGCGTTTTTCTTGAGGAGGGCTTCAGTGGTGGATTTTCGGAGGTGGTGCATTTGCTTCATGGTTTCTGGGTTTGGTCCGGAGCAGTGAGTACAGGCAGTCTACCGATTTTCAGCTCATTCCAATGAGGGGATCAGCCCCTAGTTCCAGTGCATTGGAGCAACAGCTTTCTACGGCAGATTTCTCCAGCAGCTAGGACGCAGTCTCTATTGCAGCCATTTCCTATTCTGAGAGGTTCTTCACTTGCCTTGTGCAAGGATAGGTGCACTCATTCTGATTATCTATTGTACCCATACATGTATTCTCAGAATTAATAAAATGGCTTAGCGTTCTGGTATTTTTATGTGTACTTGCTCTATTTTCCAGTCCCGGCATTTTTCTATATATTTCTATGTTTGTATTTCTGTGTATTACTGTCTATTTCCCGTTGGGGATATTACAGTGGTATCAGAGCATAGTTCTGGCTCAGCCTGTGGAGCTAGCAGTCTATGACGCCCGGGGATAAACCCTACATTGATCAGAGGGGATACAGAGACGTTGAGAGTAGGTGGGAGAACCCCTTCAGAGAGGGGGAGCCTGTGACGGATTCCGATCAGGAGCCGCCTGAGACAGATTCAGAGCAGGAGCAGCCTGTGAGGGACGCAGAGCAGCAGGGCCCTATGGCAGACGAGGAGGGTTCGAGGAGATGGGAGACACTCCTCCAACACATGCAGGATATGACACAGAGACTCACGGCATTAGAGGTCAGGCAGAGGGAACCCCCCAGGGGTTTTCAGATCGGTGAGGGGTTGGGTATGTCCCACCACGTGCCGGTGCATGATGCTATCCCCATCATGGCATCGCATGCACCCACGCGATCCACTATGCCCACATTCTTAGCAGAGGACGCAGGGGCAGGAGTACAGAGGGGAGCACAGAGGGATATTCCAGCACCCACGCGATCCACCATGCCTACCTTCCTAGCAGAGGACGCAGGGGCAGCAGCACAGCGAGAGCTGGAGTCGGGTCAGATGGGTGACTTTTTTGCAGAGTACCAGGCGTACGGGCCGACGTTCCAAGATTCTATCACATTCAGAGACTTTGTCCAGCTCCAGCATGACATTAGACCCCGTGATCATCACAGAGGGCACAGGCATCATCGTGATGACCACCGCGCAGCTAGCAGATTTCATTTGCCCACATTTGATGGCTCATCAAACAGTTCGGCAAAGTCTTGGGTGGAGAAGTTGGACATCTATTTCCAGCTTAACCAGATGTCGCAGTCAGAGGCCATTAAGGTGGCAACATTACATCTGGATGGTGAGGCCCAGGACTGGTGGTTTCATGGGATGACGACACTCGGACATTCTACGGTGACGACATATGCCGAGTTTACCAGGAGGGTGATAGAGCGTTTTGACAGGAGGGATCCGGAGCAGCACTTTGTTGAGCTGACAAAGCTCAAACAGACTGGGAGTGCAGAGACTTACATTTCAGATTTCTTGAGGGTCTCGGTGATGGTACCTGATTTATCTGCGGCTCGGATGGTTTACATGTTTGTGGAGGGGTTGTCAGAGCCACTTCGTGGCCTAGTCCGGTCGACTAGACCAGCTACCCTTCAGGATGCCATCAGCAGGACTCGGGATTTACAGGATGTCTTACCCAGGACCCGGACACCTTATCCCCAGAGACCGGCCTTCCAGCCTAAGGGGAAGGACACGAGGGTTCCGCCTCCCAAGGCGAATCCTGGGCGAGGGCAGTTTGATGAGGAGGCCAGGAGAGAGCTGAGGAGGAAGCGGTTGTGCTTCACTTGCCAGGAGCCATGGGCACCGGGACATAGGTGTGCTGCAGGGAAAGCACATTTCATTGAAGTCTTCTCCGAGAGCAGCGGGGAAGAGGATTAGGGGGATGACGTGGAGGCAGGAGATTGTTATGCAGCGCAGAGTACCTTACCACCTCCACCACCACCAGCAGGTGGGGCATCATTTGCACCTACTGGAGGAGATCTAGCCGCATTGCGGGGAGTTCCCAAGTACTTGACGTTGCGCGTACGGGGGACAGTACGCGGACAGCGGGTCTCAGTCTTGGTAGATAGTGGGGCAACCCACAATTTTATTGATGCACAGATGGTTGAGACGAGAGGCATACAGACTGAGGGTTTTGATGGATTTTCCGTCTTGGTCCCAGGAGATCAGACTATGGCATGTGCTCGGTATGTCCCAGAGTTATCGGTGACGATGGGCACTTATACATTGACAGATCATTTCTTTGTGGTGGATATTCCGGACACCAACCTGATAGTGGGTGTTCAGTGGCTCATTACTCTAGGGAAGGTCACGACAGATTGGAAGGCCCTAGAGATGGAGTCGGACGATCCCAAGACAGGGAGGCATGAGAAGATACGGGGACAACACACATACCCGCCTCAGACAGTGTCGGCACATAGGATGGAGGCGACCTTCCGCAAGGGAGATATAGAGTGGGCCGTAGAGTTGCGAGCTTCAGAGGCAGTGGATACAGGTCAGACAGTGCATCCGGAGCTACAGTCTATTCTCGACAGGTATGCCACAGTATTTGGGGATATTCCACCAGGGTAGCCACCAGATCGGGGGTTTGAGCATACTATCGAGCTTGAGCAAGGGATATAGGCAGTGATCACCACACCGTATAGGCATCCCAAGGCCTATCGGGATGAGATAGAGCATGCTATTCAGGAGTTGCTGGCCCTTGGTCACATTCGGCCGAGCACGAGTCCTTTTGCTTCTTCCGTGGTGTTGGTGAAGAAGAAGGACGGCACATTGCGAATGTGCATTGACTACAGGGCTCTGAATAAGAAGACCCTGAAGAACAGGTACCCCATCCCCAGGATCGATGAGCTGATGGACGAGTTGAGAGGAGCACGGTTCTTCTCAAAGATTGACTTGAGATCCGGGTACCATTAGATACGCGTGAGGGAACAGGACATTCCCAAGACCGCCTTCAGGTGTCATTATGGGCACTTCGAGTTCCTGGTCATGCCTTTTGGGCTGACCAATGCACCCGCTACCTTTCGGTCGTGCATGAACCACATTTTCAGGGGTCATCTGAGGAAGTTTGTGCTGGTCTTCTTCGATGACATACTTATATATAGCAGGACTTGGGAGGAGCATCTCCAACACATTGAGACAGTCTTGCGCATCTTGGAGGAGCAGCAGTTCTATGCCAAGCTCTCCAAGTGTGAGTTCGGCTTGACGGAGATGCTGTACTTGGGGCACATTATAGGAGTGGATGGGGTGAGAGTCCACGAGGAGAAGATCAGGGCCATCAGAGATTGGCCAGAGCCGAGGAATGTGACTGAGCTTCGGGGATTTATTGGCATTTGCACATACTACAGGAAGTTCGTCAAGGGCTTCTCACAGCTTGCTGCACCCCTCACAGACTTGACGAGGAAGGGGGCCTTCAGTTGGTCGGACACAGCACAGCGAGCTTTTGATAAGCTCAAGGAGGTGATGAGCAGCTGCCCCGTGCTAGCATTGCTGGATTTCACACAGCCATTTGTCCTCGAGTGTGATGCATCGGGAGAGGGGATTGGTGCGGTATTGATGCAGGGCGGTCACCCTATAGCTTTTGAGAGTCGGAAGCTCCTTCCGCATGAGAGGTTGTATTCCATATACGACAAGGAGATGTTGGTCATCATGCATGCATTGGCCAAATACCGGCAGTATTTAGTGGGCAGTAGATTCAGGGTGAGATCCGATCACAACAGCCTCAGGTTCTTTCTGGAGCAGAAGCAGTTGCAGGAGAGGCAGCAGAAGTGGATCAGTAAGATCCAAGCCTATGACTTTGACATAGAGTACGTCAAAGGCAAGAATAACGTGGTAGCTGATGCCCTTTCTCGTAGACCGGCCACGTTATCTCTTATGAGCTTGGACGCTGATTGGAGGGCTCGACTGCTGGTAGAGTACTCGAAGGACAGGTTTGCGTGTGAGGTGTTGGATGGGCAAGTCGCAGATGACAGGTACAGGGTGGTCGACGAGATCATCTATTACAGGGACAGGATCTTCTTGACTGAGGGATCTTAGCTCAAGAAGAAGATACTCCAGGCTTCACACGATTCTCCATTGGCGGGCCATCAGGGGTTCACCAAGACTTACAGGGCTATCAGGGAGAGGTTCTCATGGAAGGGCCTCAAGGAGGACGTACTCCGGCATGTCAGGGAGTGCGATGTTTGCCAGAGAAACAAGGGAGAGATGAGCCATCCTGCAGGGTTGTTGCAGCCTCTTCCCATTCCAGAGGGGAAATGGGAGAGCATATCGATGGACTTCATCACAGGGTTGCCCATGGTGCGGGGCAAGGACTGCATCTTTGTCGTCGTTGACCGACTGACGAAGTATGCTCATTTTTTTGCCATATCCGCACACCACACAGCAGCGCAGGTGGCTGAGCTGTTCTTCAGGGAGGTTTTCAGGTTACATGGTCTACCCAAGACCATTGTCAGCGACAGGGACAGCCGCTTCATGGGCGGATTCTGGCAGGAGCTCTTCCGGCTAGTGGGGACGGAGTTGACACCAAGCACTAGTTATCACCCCCAGACGGACGGGCAGACAGAGATAGTTAACAAGTGGCTGGAGGGCTACTTGCGTAACTATGTCAGTGGGCAGCAGAGGGCATGGCTGAAGTGGCTGCATCTGGGCGAGTACTGCTACAACACGACGCATCACATGTCCATTGCTATGTCACCTTTCTATGCTTTGTATGGATATCATCCCTTATCTTTTGTGGACATGATGTTTGGTGCTAGCAGGGCTCCGAGAGCCAAGATATGGATCCAAGAGAGCCAAGATATCCTCCGAGCTCTCAAGGACAACATAGCCACAGCACAGAATCAGCAGAAGTTGTATGCTGATAAGGGTCGGGTGGAGAGGCACTTCGAGGTAGGGGACTTGGTCTACCTACGACTACGGCCATACCGACAGTCTTCGCTCAAGCAGAAGGGGGCGGAGAAGCTTAAGCCCCGCTTTTATGGGCCATACAGGGTGATACGCAGGATCGGGCAGGTTGCGTATGAGTTGGAGCTGCCCCAAGGCAGCAAGATTCATAACATCTTTCATGTATCATGCCTGAAGAAGGCACTGGGCCAGCAGGTGACAGTCACAGAGGAGCTACCACCCACGGATGATGAGGGGCATCTGGTGTTACAGCCGGAGGCTATTATTGACACTAGGGAGAGGCAGCTGCGGAGCAGGACGATCCGGGAGTTCTTGGTGAGGTGGAAGAACTTGCCGGATGAGGATGCGACTTGGGAGGATGAGAAGATATTGCATAATCCATCACTTCAGTTGCTTGAGGACAAGCAACGTTCTGCCGGGGGAGACTGTAATATTCCCAATTAGCACTGCTAATTGGAATATTTCATTTTTGTATAGTTTTGCCACCTATAGTTAAATTAATAAATAAAGTGAGAAAGAGGGGGTCAACTCACTTTAATAAAATAAAGTGCTTCCTAGTAGGTGAACGTTGTAACTTAAAGGGGAAAGCCTTGGGGGCCCACACGTACATGAGAGAGGCCTCACGTAGACTCCAAAGGCAACTGCGCAGGCATAGGAGGAGCTCAAGGACGCAGTTAGGGTTTTTGAGGGAGCTAGCACTATAAAAGGTGGGGGTTTCACTCCATTTGGCATTATTGATATGTTGATGATATTGTGAGCTAGACTTCTGTCTACTTGAGCACGCTGGTTGTTTAGTCGGTCTGCAGCACTGTTTAGTGCGAACTGAGTGTCTCCGGTCGGAGATCTCGCCCTTGGCCCCGGGGGACTTCGAGTGCCTGCTCGGGCAAGGTATTCCTTCAGTTTCAGCAATTGATTTGCAGGAGATTTTGGTGGACGTTTTGCAGAGGAGCTGGCCTCATAGAGTGACTGCGCAGTCCAGGAGGGAGGACGCAGTTCAGGAGGGAGGACGCAGTTGGTGTTGGTGCAGTGCTGTTGTGGGTGATTTTCGTGGAGACCTCAGCGTATTTCAGCTTGGAGGGATTGTTGATTCAGTTGGAGAGTTTTGCAGGGGGATTTGTGGCCCTTTTCCAACATCTTTCTTGAGCCTCTGCGCTGTGCTTGGGAGAGAGCGTTTTTCTTGAGGAGGGCTTCAGTGGTGGATTTTCGGAGGTGGTGCATTTGCTTCATGGTTTCTGGGTTTGGTCCGGAGCAGTGAGTACAGGCAGTCTACCGATTTTTAGCTCATTCCAGTGAGGGGATCAGCCCCTAGTTCCAGTGCATTGTAGCAGCAGCTTTCTACGGCAGATTTCTCCAGCAGCTAGGACGCAGTCTCTATTGCAGCCATTTACTATTCTGAGAGGGTCTTCACTTGCCTTGTGCAAGGATAGGTGCACTCATTCTGATTATCTATTGTACCCATACATGTATTCTCAGAATTAATAAAATGGCTTAGCGTTCTGGTATTTTTATGTGTACTTGCTCTATTTTCCAGTCCCGACATTTTTCTATATATTTGCATGTTTGTATTTCTGTGTATTACCCGTTGGGGATATTACATCCTCCTCCTCCTCATGAAACTCATCATTGATTCATCGCTACTAGAAATGGGATCATCAACAAGAGATACATAAACATCATCTAGCTCAAAGTCTTCAGACTTGGATTGCTCAACCTTATAACATGATAGAAATTGAAAACGTTTAACATGCCTAACCAATGATTTTGGTTTGAGTGAAGGATTCATCTCCTCAACCTTAAAATGTGGTAGAAAAAGATTAGCATGCCTAACCAGTTGTTTTCCTCTGAGTGAAGGGTACATTCTTGTTAAGGCCACGGTAGGGGAGTTCAACAATCAATACTACCAACATCAACAAAGTTCAACAATCAATGCCACCAACATCGAGTTCTTAAAGGACTTCATGCTCTTGATCAAATGCCAATCTCATACCCTTACACATAATAGAATCAAATGGAAACAATGCAAATCCCCAAACCATGAGACCCTGAAAACCATTAAGTCTGCTTAATTTTGAGTGAAATCTAAAATTCTAGTTTCTCCATATGAAATCCAATGAGGTCGAAACCACTCTTAAACATCCTGAGTCATTTCATGGTAATGTTAAAAATTTAAGTAAAAGTGATATTTCCTTTATTTTTTTAGGAAAATGAGAGGGCTGCAAAAATGACAAAAACAAAATCGATTTTTGAACTTATAGGGTTGTTGTTTGATGGGCCCACGATTTTTACCTAAAAAATCGCGATTTTTTGGCGATTTTGTCAAATCCAAAAAATCGCCGATTAAATCGGCCTTCCCAAAAAATCGCGATTTTTTAAAAAAATCACGATTTAATCGCGATTTTCGCTTCTTTGAAATCTGTAGCTAACCTGAAGATCTAGTGCCAAATATCTGACTGATCCACACCCTCAAACGAGATTTACAGGACTCAGCCCGAATCTGACCCTAGAAACCCTCAGCGCTGCTTCTGAAGCCCCATCGTTGCCCTGGAGGGACAGTGTCAACCTTTGTGTGGCCCTCGCAGGGCCTGCGTACACCTAGGAGGGTCTACGCTACCCCTACGCTGCCTCTACTTGGCCAACGTCAACCCAGCGTGGCCCTAGCTGCCTCTGCACTGTCCCTGCTGCTCTGTGTGGCTCTAAAGCCTCTCTGCATTGTCATTATGGTTGCTCCTCTTACCTCTTGTTGTCTCTTGGACCTAGAATCAGAACATTCCCTTGGCCAATACTACCCCTCACTGCAGGAAATTGCACTGGAAATTCTTAGCAAACCCGCTCTAGAATTCCAGATCTATTCCTCAGTTCTACATAAATTGTGTGTCCTCAACTAACCCTCAAGCCTTTCTCTTATACTTTTCGTTGAACCCTTCAACGGCCGAGATTAAATCATCCATCAACGGCTGAGATTAAAATATCTATGTGACTTAAGACAATTTTAGAACATGTGTTAATAATTCACTTTAATTATTTTATTTTCCTAAGTTAGACTTAGGAAATCCATTAAAAATAATTAATTATTTGAATAACTTGAACAAAACTTGAAATTTCCAAAATCCATTTATGGGTCTTGTAGATCAAGTGTACTCTAGTCCCTCCACAAAATTTGGGAGCTAGAGCAAAACTAATGCTACCCCAAATACACAAAATCTCAACACTCCCTCTTAGCATAAGAAGTGTGCTCTAGCAATACATCACACCATGTATTACAAGATCTTGAGTACTTGGTCTATGCTCTAGATGCTTGGCTTGCTGCCCTCCATCCACTGCACTGCTGCTCCCTGTTATGTTGCCCATCCCACTGCCACATATGTACTGCAGATCCCTCTCGAATTGCTGCACCATGTTGCCTATAGCACTGCCACTGCTAACTGTTGCACTGCAACTCAGTTGTTGAGAAGTAAGCAACTAAGAGACTCTGCCCAACTGTTTGACAGACAAGTCAAGTTGCCCTCCACCACTAAAGCGGATGCTGAATCACGTTGTCCCCTTTGAGACACTGTCATGCTGCAACACTGCACTACGTGAGCCCAGCTTCTCTGCTCTGCTGAAGTCCCATCAGCCTCTCTGCGCTGTTACCTCCACATTGTTGTTGCCTCTGCATCAGGTTGCTCCCTCTTCAGCTCTTCACCTCCCTCTTGCTCTTTAGTGTGGTCATCTGCAACCATCTCCAGACTCATCCCGCTGTCGTCTTAAGGCTCTTGTAGCTCGTATGTGATCCAAGAGTAAGGCTGACTCAAGGATCCTGACACCAAAAATGGATACTCTAGATATCCATGTCACCCCACCTCTTCTCTCGAGGTGCATGAGCACTCATGGCTGCATCATCATCAGAGCCATCTTCATTTGTTGTTGCAGCCTTGGAATCAGAAGCTCCTTTGTCCTTCTTCTTAGGACAACTATTGGAAAAATGACCAAGATCATCACAATTAAAGCATTGGACCTTGGAGAGGTCCTTATTCTTCTTCCCTTACTTATTTTCCCTTGATGCAAGGGTTGCATCCTCCTCCTCTTCTTTCTTTACTTTGGCTGATCCGCTTCCTCCACTGAAAGACTGTTTCTTGGTGATCCTCCTGATCTCCTCTTGGCAGAGAATAGCTCACATATCTGCCCATGATGGTAACGTTGCCCTACCCAGAATGCTCTAGACAAACGTTTCCCAATCTTCAGAGACAACATTCAGGGTTGTCCTCACTAGGAGTCCTTCGTCTAGATTAGCACCCATGCCAATCAGCTGGTCATGGATAGCTTGAAGTCTGAAGAGAAATGGATCTATCTCTTCGCCCTTCATCATTTGGAACATCCACATCTGATTCTTGAGAACCATTCTTCTTTGCACAGAGCCTCCTTGGTACATCACCTCCAAAGCCTTCCACATAGCATTTGTTGTATTCTTAGCAGCAATATGCGGAATCACGTGGTCCTTAACTCCGTTTATAATCAACCGCTTTGTCCGTGCTTGATTTTCTTCATACTTCTTGAGTGGATCTGCATCAGTTGGGACAGCAAGCGTCTGCTCTGCATGATCTTTGAGACCATACTCATACAGAATTGAGAGGATTCTAGCCTTCCAGATGACATAGTTGGACATGCCATCTAATCTGTCTTGATCCCTCAGTCCATATCGAGCCATCTTTGCTTAGATCTGAATAAAATGACTTCCCTCCTAGAAGTCTTCCACCAAATTTCAAATGGACAGTATTCTCCAATCCTCCTGATCGAATCTCAGTTCTGTTTGGCTCAAATCTGCTGAATAATTGTCTTCCTCCCACCTTTGTTGCCTTAGCTAGGCACAATTCTGCACCTGCAGAACCTCTACCCCACCAGCATTGCTGAAGATTTGAAGCACTGCTTCCAGAACTTGGCTAAATTCTTCTGCAACAATAGAAGTGACTGGACAACGTCCTCCCCGCTGGCCCAGCACAGTCCCAGCGTGGATCAGAAGTGGACTGCGTAACCCCAGACTGGGTGACGCAATCCTTACGCTGCCCTGGGAAGGGTCTGCATACACCAAGAGGCCTTCTGCAGCTTCAGCGTTGTCTCCTGGATCTGCTAACTCTTGCTGTCAAGATGCCCTTTCAAGATCTGTCGCTTCTACTGCCACCCTGCAGAAAAAATAATTCTTCAGCTGATTGCTAGAGATTCAACTTGATCTGCTATCGCTTTGATACCATGTGAAAATTCTACTGCAGTGTACTGGTTTATTTCCTCCTACTTGATTTAATTTATACAAGTTATTTTCCGAAATAGATTCAGAAAATATCGAAAATAAACACAACTACAACCCACACATACAGATCATTTACTGAATAATTGACTCATGCAACAAAGTGACACATGGATTTTTGGAAATAAGTCCCCGGAAAAGCCCAAAGCAAGAAAACCAGTGCAACAGATATGAGGGTTTTATTATTAAGTAGTTCTGAGTACAGCAAATCTGCGTTCCAACCTTGGAAAACCCGACAGAGAATAAAAGATATAAAATCTGTAGCTAACCTGAAGATCTAGTGCCAAATATCTAACTAATCCACACCCTCAAATGGGATTTACAGGACTCAGCCCTGATCTGACTCTAGAAACCCTCAACGCTGCTTCTGAAGCCCCAACGTTGCCTTGGAGGGACTGCATCAGCCTCTACGTGGCTCTAGAAGGGCCTGCGTCACCTTAGGAGGGTCTACGTTATCCCTGCGCTGCCTCTACTTGGCCAGCGTCAACCCACCGTGGCCCTAGCTTCCTCTGCGCTGTCCCTATTGTTGTGTGTGGCTCTGAAGCCTCTCTGCGTTGTCCTTATGGCTGCTCCTCTTGCCTCTTGCTGTCTCTTGGCCCTAGAATCAGAACATTCCCTTGGCCAATACTACCCCTCACTGCAGGAAATTCCACTGGAAATTCTTAGCAAACCTGCCCTAGAACTCCAAATCTATTCCTGAGTTCTACAGAAATTGTGTGTCCTCAACTGACCCTCAAGCCTTTCTCTTATACTTTTCATTGAACCCTTCAACGGCCGAGATTAAATCATCCATCAACGACTGAGATTAAAAGACTGCTTGATCCATGTGACTTAAGACAATTTCAGCACATGTGTTAATTAATTCACTTTAATTATTTTATTTTCCTAAGTTGGACTTAGGAAATCCATTAAAAATAATTAATTTTTTGAATAACTTGAACACAACTTGAAATTTCTCAAATCCATTTCTGGTTCTTATAGATCAAGTGTACTCTAGTCCCTCCACAAAATTTGGGACCTAGAGCACAATTGATGCTACCCCAAATACACAAAATCTTAACATATATGAGAGACTATATGATCCTTGACGCCATCAAGAATTAGTCTCTTGGCCTTTGCCATATCGGACTTGTACTTTTTTCTGATCCGGATCTGTACGTTCAATAACCACATTGTCCAAGAACGTCTTGAGATCATATTCGTCCAGAAGGAATTTGATCGTTTCCTTCCAGATCACGTAGTTGGAGGATCCCTCCAACCGATCCTGATCTCTAAGATCGTGAAATGCCATCTCAGCCGAAAAAACTGTCGAACTAGTCCCTCTTTCTCCTTACTGCATAGCTTCTAGGCTGGCTTACTCACTCTCTGATGGAGTTGGTAAGTTTGTTGCTACTCTACTACCCAACAAATGGGAAATGTTGAATTCCTCGGCAAGGAACTCATTGAGGAAGAATTCCCCACTATGTGCTCTTCTTCTTCGTTTGACGCTTCTCTGCCCAGCAACTGCTTGCAGAAAAACTGTCCCTCTGGCTTTACGTGAAGCCTTTGCGCTACTCCCTCTGCCTCGGCAAGATCTCGATCTGAAAGTCTTACCTCTCTGTCGACTCACTCAGAGAGAGACCACCTCGAAAATTCAGCCCTCCTGGCTAGAACTGTGCAATCCTTCTGGGGATTCGATCTACTCTTCGATGCTAGATCTGCTCTTCCTGTTTCACATAAAATGCTTTGATACCATGTGAAAATTCCTAGATCTAACAATCTTAAGGAAACCCTACTGCAACCAGCTGAATCTACTTCGTCTACTAGTAAATACATTACACAGTTATTTTCAGATTACTTCTGGAAACATTGAAGTAAATTACTAAAGTAGCCTACACTTAATATGATTCTGAAACAAGGAAACTGAGCAAAGAAAAAAATACACACATAGGACACCTTTATTTTGGACGAAAGCCCCCGAAAAAACCCAAAGCGGGAAAACTAGCGTAGCAGATCTAAGGGTTTATTATTAAAAAATAGCAATTTCTGAATACATCTCTGAATACCACAAAGGGTTATTCAGTTACAGAGAGGGAAATACTGGCAAAAAAATTATGAGTTTTACCTCAATCACTAGATTTTCTTGGCTGATCCAGTCACTGGATGAGATGACCCTGTCAGGCTCTGCGCTGCCACTGCGCAGTCTCTACGCAGTCACTATCACCTTCTCTCGGCACTGCAACACCTAGCTAGAAGATTGATCTGCCTACTGGAATCTCAGATCTTCACCTCCTGGTCTCACACCCCGGATCCCGGCTTCTGAATCTGATCCGACAATAAAATCTCGAAAACCCTCTTGGCCACTGTGTAGCCTCTGCGTATCCCTGCGTGGCCTTGCATTAGCTCTGCGTCAACTTCTCTGGCTTTGCGTTGGCTCTGCTGGATCTCTTTCTGCCTCTCTTTGCTGATGATTCTTCAGCTGAGAAAATCACTCTCTCTGGAAAAGCTATCTCTGCCCCTCTCTACACTGGAATCGCTTAGATCTTATCTTCGTCCGAGCAATGCTCTATCAGAGGAATTTGATCACTAGATTCACTCGGTGTGTCTTTCCAAATGACCCTCAAGCCTTTCTTTATAGTCTTCTCGTTGAGACATCAACGACCAAGATTAGATCTCTAATCAATGGCTAAGATTATAGCTTAACTTGATCTTAACTTTTTTTAGATCAATCTTGCTCTGTTTTATTAAAATAATTAATTTTTACAATAAAACATATTTTGAGTGGAATTTTCACAAATGGTTTTTGGGTTCTTTGGAATACTGATGCCTAACCCTCTCCACAAATTTTGAGACTTGGAGCACTTCTGATGCTACCAAAAATCAATAGTGTAGCCATTTGTAGGGTTCATCTTTAGAAAACTACTTCTGAAAAATTTATGAATCCTTATTACAAAAATCCTACTGCAGAAATCAGGTTTACTTCTCCTACTTGTGGTTTTAATTTAACAAGTTATTTTCAGAAATATTCAGAAAACATTGAAGTAACCACACTGCAGCCTACACATACATACAGATCAAGTACTGAAGAATTAAGCACATTCTACAAAGGACACACAAGATTTTTCGCACAAATGTCCTTGGAAAAACCCTATGCGAGAAAACCGGTGCAGCAGCTCTTGAGGGTTTTATTATTATGCAAAACTCTGAATACAATCTAAGGTACCAGTAGTGGTTTACCCAACAGAGAAAATCCCATCAGAAGTACTTCTATCTCCGGAGATAGATAATATGGTTAAATCAGCTGAGGATGAAGAACCCCACAAGTGCCTATGCAGTCACTGCGTAACCCTTCAGTGAGGTTGTGTCACCCCTTCTAGATCTGTGGAATACGAGCCCTATCTGGCCCACTGAAACCCCAGTGCAGCGCTCTGAGTGACTGTGTCAACCTTTTCCGGCTCTACGTCCCTTAGCGTGAGCCCTTCTAACTCTGCGTCACCCCTACTAGGTTTACGTTGCCTCTGCGTCACCCCTCCTGGGCTTTCGCTGCCTTTGCGTCACCCCTCCTTGGCCTGCGCTGCTCCTCTGGTACAGATCTGTGAAAATTTTTGAATGTTACACTTATGCAGAAATCTACTGTTAGATCTGGTTATGCTCCTCCTACTTAAATAAGTTATTAACTAAAAATTTCAGATTAATATCGAAGTAAAACACATAACAAACTTTCACCAATTCAGATCTAGAAAAAGTACATGCACACATAGACAAAGTGACACAGTGATTTTCTAGACAAATAGTCCCCGGAAAAACCCAATGCGGGAAAACCGGTTTGCTGACTACTGGAGGGTTTTATTATTAAGATTTTTCTAAATACAGCAAATCTGGGTTCCAGATCTGGAAAACCCGACAGAGATAAAATAGATCTGCAACTTACCAGCTGTTCTGAAGCCAAAATAATGACCGATCGACACCCTCAAATGGGATTTACAAAACTCAACCAAAATTGGGCCCCAGAAACCCAAGCGCCGCCCCTAACACCCCTGCGTCAGCCTCTGAAGTGCCTGTGTCCCTCAGCATTGGCCTGTAAAGGGCTACGTTACCCCAGACTAGGTGATGCAGTCCTTCGCTGCCCCTTAGGGTCTCTGCGTAACCCCTGAGGGTTTCCAACTGAATCACGCTGCCCTGAGAGGGACTGCGCAGCACCTGCATAGCTGAAGCTGCCCCTACGCTACACAATTGTTGCCCTCTTTGCCTTTGCATATTCTGCTTCTCTACGCTGCCTCTCTGAGCTAATCTCTATCTCTTGTTGATTCTAGACACTGGGATCAGATCATCCCCTTTGTCTAAACTCCCCTCTCTGCAGCTGAAACACTTCTGAGAATTCTTAGCGAACCCGCCCTAGAATCTCAGCTTAGCTTCAGTTCTCTGCCTCTGTGTGTCTTTACAAATGACCCCAAGCCTTTCATTTATAATTTTCTCGTTGGGAAACCAACGGCCATGATCAGATCTTGAATCAATGGCTAAGATTCAAAGAAAGCTTGATCCACGTGACTTGACAATTTCACCACATGTTTAATTTAATTAACTTTAATTATTTCATTTTCCTAAGTTTAGACTTAGGAAATACATTAAAATAATTAATTAATTAAATATCTCCCAAACCCGATGAAATTTCCCAAATCCCTTTCTGGGTCTTGTAGATCAAGTGTACTCTAGTCCCTCCACAAAATTTGGGAGCTAGAGCACAACTGATGCTATCACAAATACACAAAATCTCAACACTCCCTCTTATCATCAGCAGTGTGCTCTAGCAATACATCACAATATGCATTACAAGATTTTGGGCACTGAATCTGTGTTGTTGATGCTTGGCCTGCTGCCACTCAACTCTGCACTATTGCTGCCATTTTGTACTGCTGCCCATGACACTGCCACTTCTACTGCAACATATGTACTGCAGCTCCATCTCAATTTGTTGCATCTGTGCTGCTCATAGCATTGCTACTGCTGATCTGCTGCACTGCAACTTTAGTTGTTGAGAGAAACAACTAAATCTCTTGCCCAATCTTTTACAGACAAGTCAGTTGGGCTACATCCTCATCACGGAAGCTCCATAGGCTGTTGATCTGTGCTGGCATCTGAAGGATGATGCACAGCAACAACGTTGCACTGCGTAAGCAAACTCCCTCTGCACTGCTGAAGTCACATTATCTCCTTGTGCTGAAATTTCTCACGCTACTGCTGCGCTGTCCTCCTGAAGCTTCCACGTTGCTGCAGCTCTGCCCTGCGCTGCTGAAGTCACATCAACCCCTACATTACTGCTTCCTCTATGCTGCTACTGCATCTGCACTGCATTGCTCCTTCCAACCTTCGGATTTGCCTCTGCTTCATTTGTGATCTATGTAACCACTGCTCCACTTGTCCTGCTATTGTCTTAAGGCTGCCGTAACTCGCATGTGATCCAAGAGATGAGTTGCTCAAGGATCTTGCCCCCTCATTCTATAGCTCCTCTACAGATCCATGACGCCCCACCTTCTTGGTTCATGAGCACTCATGGCTGCATCATCTTTCGACCCATCATCTGCCACAGTGGCCTTGGAAGAAGAAGCTTCTTTGTCCTTTTTCTTCTGAGGACAATTGCTAGCAAAATGTCCCAATTCACCACATTGGAAGCACTTGATCTTTGACAGATCCTTCTTCTTCTTTCCCTGCTGCCTCTTTGATGCCAAGGCTGCATCTTCTTCATATTCCTTCTTCACTTTGCTCAATCTAGAGTTGTACTACTTATTCGTGATTTTGCGGAGTTCTTGACGCAGAATTTCCCACAACCTGTCCCAATCTGAGAGGTCCGCTCTGCCCAAGATGCTTTGGACAAAGGTTTCCCACTCATCTGTGACTGCTTTGAGAGCAGTCCTGACCATCACATCATCTTCCACTCTAGCACCCATTGCAGTCAACTGATCTCTGATCGACTGCAATCTGAAGAGAAAATGTTCCATGTGTTCACCCTTGGTCATCATGAATGAACGCATTTGAGTCTCCAACAACATCTTCCTTTTGGACAGACTTTCCCTCATATAGGGAAGTTAAGGCCTTCCACATCTCATTCGTTGTCTTCTTTTCAGCTATGTGTGGGACAATATGGTCCTTAATTCCATCCATGATCAGTCGCTTGGCATGCCTAGCAGCTTCATTATGCTTCCTTAGGAGATCTGCATCAGTGGGTGTGGCCAAAGTTTTCTCTGCATGGTCTCTTAGATGATATGCCTCTAGGACTATCAGCATCCTAGCCTTCCAAACTGAGAAGTTGGAAAGGCCATCCAATCTGTCATGATCACACAGTCCATGAGGAGCCATCTGCTCAGAAATGTGTCGGAGCTTCCCTTTCTCTTTGCTAAAGAACTAGATCTAAGGCCCTTGGCGAAACATGCACCTTCTACTCCCTCTGACAATTGATTTCCCTTCTTGGAAATCTGTCAAATCAACAATGATTCAACTCTCTTTGATCCTCTGATCAATCTGCAAGTTTCTTTGGCTAGAAACTTTCTGAGAAGCTGATCACCTCCCGCTCTTTGTCACTTGTGCTTAGGCTAAAAATCTGAAAACTTCAGAAATTTAACCCCACCAGCACCTACTGAATTTTTGGTTGTGCTTCAAGCTCTTCTGGATCTGACAAATTCAGATCTGCGTCACAGTAACTGGCTTCAAACAATCCCAGCGTTGCCTTTGCACAGTAAGTGCGTGGGCTTGTTGGGAGACAGCGTTAGACTGCGTCACCCTGCCCTCTGCGTAACTTTGCCTCTCTAAAAACTATGTTGTCCCTTCAAATCTACCCTTCTGCTGCTCTTCCTACTGCTTTCTGCAGCAAGAACCTTCAGTCTTCTGTTGGTGACCCTCCTAGATCTGCAATTGCTCTGATACCATGTGAAAATTTATCAATGTTACACTTATGCAGAAATCTACTGTTAGATCTGTTTATGCTCCTCCTACTTAATTAAGTTATTAACTGAATAATTCAGATTAATATCGAAGCAAATCACATAACGGACTTTCACCAATTCAGATCTAGAAAAAGTACATGCACACATAGACAAAGTGACACAGTGATTTTCTGGACAAATAGTCCCTGAAAAAAACCAATGCGGGAAAACCAGTCTGTTGGCTAGTGGAGGGTTTTATTATTAAGATTTTTCTGAATACAACAAATCTGGATTCTAGATCTGGAAAACCCGACAGAGACAAAATAGATCTACAACTCACCGGTTGTTCTGAAGCCAAAATAATGACTGATCCACACCCTCAAAAGGGATTTACAGAACTCAGCGAAAATTAGGCCCTAGAAACCCTAGCACTGCCCCTGAAGCCTCTCTGTCAGCCTTTGAAGCCCCTGTGTCCCTCAGCGCTAGCCTGGAAAGGGCTGCGTTACCCCAGACTAGGTGATGTAGTCCTTACGCTGCCCCTTAGGTTCTTTGTGTAACCCTTGAGGGTTTCCAACTGAATCAAGTTGCCCTGGGAGGGACTGTGCAGCACCTGCGTAGCTGAAGTTGCCCCGACGCTACACAGCTGCTGCCCTCTCTGCCTCTGCGTCTTCTGCTTCTTTGCGCTACCTCTCTACGCTGATCTCTGTCTCTTGCTGATTCTAGACACTAGGATCAGATCATCCCCTTTTTCTAAACTCCCCTCTCTGCAGTTGAAACACTTTTGAGAATTCTTAGCAAACTTGCCCTAGAATCTCAGCTTAGCTTGAATGCTCTGCGTCTGTGTGTCTTTACAAATGACCCCAAGCCTTTCATTTATAATGTTCTCATTGGGAAACCAACGGCAATGATCAGACCTTGAATCAATGGCTAAGATTAAAAGAAAGCTTGATCCATGTGACTTAAGACAATTTCATCACATGTTTAATTTAATTAACTTTGATTATTTCATTTTCCTAAGTTTAGACTTAGGAAATACATTAAAATAATTAATTAATTAAATATCTCTGGCTCCACTATCGATACTACCCAAATCATGCCAGGACTTGTGGAGTCATGGGAGTGTGCTCTAGTCTCCCCCAAGAATTAGGGCTAGAACTGCTTGTTGCTACCCCAATCCTTGGATTGCTTGGGGCGAGGCGGCAGGAGCGAGGCACCATTTTCACAATTTCCCAGAGTCAAGGCGTTTCGAGGTGGCGTTTTTTAAATATATATGTTTTTTATGTTTGATGCATATATGTCAGCAAGCATGCTAGAATGATGAATTAGACATAAAAAAACACTAAAAACATAAGATTGGATATAGCAACATCAATCATCAAAGAGTTATAATCTTTATAAACCCACGCCCACAAGTTGGAAACATACAACATATTGACTCTTGAGTCCTGCGGAATATCAACCAGTGATATGTTTATCATCGCGTGGATAGTAGTTCAAATTTCAATATATAACATTTATCATCATTGATATATATCATTTATCGTCATTGATTCATTGATTTCAAAATTCAATATATAACATTTATCATCATTGATATTATATAACATTTATCATCATTGATTCATTGATCACCATATAACTTTCATGAAGCATCATATTCATAATTCATAATGACTTGTAAACTTATAAATGCCAACTTCAAAGTTTCACCTTTCAAATTCAAACTTCAAACTTAAGTTGTCATTAAATATATGAAAGAGTCAAGTTTCAACTGTTCAACTGTCAACAGTTATAAAAGATAAAAACTACTAGAAAATAGAAAAGACTAGTAAACAACAAATCTATTTTATCTATTGGCTGGCCCCTTGCCACGCCCACGAGAAATGTCCAATTTGTGAGAACCACGAGGCAATGGTGGTCTTCTAGTACTCTCAGGAGTACCACGTCCACGACCATGACTAGAAGGCAGAGGGCAACGTGAGGATGTAGGTGGAGGCTGAATCTGCAAAGGAACAATAGTTGGATATCGAGCAATGGCACTGGCACTGGCACCCGCACTGCTACTGGATGGTGGGACTGGCCCTGTGTGTGGGGTGGCATGGATGCTAATGCTTCATCATCATCCCTCAAAAGTTTTTCTTCCAATTCTTCCATATGTACAATGTCGTCCTCCAAATTATCATCCTCAGGGTTGTTGTCCCAGACTTTATATGATTGATCCTCATATGCCCAATCACAGTAGTGACTCAACATCCTCAAGTTGTAATGCACATAAACCAAGCTTTCAGCTCGGTTTTCATTCAGCCTGTTTCTTCTCACATTATGTATGAAGTTGTAGGTGCTCCAACACCTCTCTGCAGAAGAAGTATTCACAACTTGTGAGAGAACCTTTTTTGCCAACTTTGGCAAAAGTCCCATGCCGCCATATGCTTCCCACCATGTGAGAGCATTAAATCTATCTCTTCCATTGCATGGAAAGAACCAAAGTTACCAGTGCAACTGAAGTATTTGCCTAATTCAAGGCGTAATATAGCACACTCCTCCCTGTCGGGGACCAACTTGTCTAATGCCTTCATGTACCCCTCTTGTACCTCTGGATCTGTGTGAGGTTTGATCCTAACCCCACCTCCAAGTGCAGGTTGGCCCAACCAAGATGGAGAGTAGTATTTTGGCATAAGGATATATGCCAAGGCATGTAGTGGAACATTGAGTTTATTCCACCGTGCACACACACAGTTGTAAATCATTGCATACAAGTTGGGATCATTATCTTTAACATCTTTTATTTGCCCCAACATGCTATCCATCTGCTCATAAACCTCCCCAATCACTGGTTTATCTATATCTGAAAAACGGATCATGTGATAAATGGGCTTGGTCAAATTCAAAATTTCCCTCACATGTGCCCAAAACAAAGGATCAAGGGCGGTCTCCTCCACATGTTCAAAACCTTGCCTGTCAACTATTGTTGTTGCCCTGTCCTTTAATACTTGCCAGTGTGGACTTGATACCATTGCTGCCGATGACTCTCTTACCTTCAAAAAGGCTCCTGAAGGTGAGGTAATAACTAGCAAATCTAGTCTTTGCTATCTTCAACAACTCCAATTTGGAGTGAGTACGGAAAAGCCCATGGGTATTGCTATGATTTGTAATAAATCTTATCATTTTTTTACCTCTCTTGTACAAAGCACCAAGCCATTCGAATTGAGGTTGTTTGTTTTTAATGATATCATGCATCAAAAGGTTCATTGTGTGAACCAAACACCTAGACCAAAATATGTTGGGGTATTTATCCTCAATAATTGCTCATGTTTCCTTACAGTTAGCAGCATTATCAGTGATGACTTGGATGACATTATATGGCCCAATACTTACAATTGTTTCAAGTAATGGTTTTGCAATGTTAATGTTGGTCTTGAATTTGTCTGAATAATCATATGCTGAAAGGAATATTGCACCACTAATAGACATAGCCAAAACACTTATCAATGGCTTTCCTTTTACATTGGTCCATCCATCAGATACAATGGACACCCCAAGCTCATTCCAAGAATTTGTCATTCTAGCCAAAGAATTATTTATTTTAGCTTTTTCATGATCAAGTCCCACGGTTCTAGCCTTGTAATACCTAGGGCTCTTGTATCCTTTGGGGGCATCATTAATGGCAGAAACCATTTCATGCCAATATGGTGAGCGAAGAACATTGAATGGCACCCCACATGCATATAGGAACCGGAATTTTTTTTAATCCACATCATTCCTACACCATTTTTCAAGGAAATCGGATATGGTTCTATGCCTTAAGGAGATGTTTGGTCCAAGTGTGCCTCCATATCCACTGCCATGGGTGGAAGTTGATGGACTTCTTTGTCCATGATGTGATGGACCTGATGGGGCATAAGAATCAATGAAACCCATAGATCTTTTAGATCTTTGTAGGACAGCCTCCTCTTCCTTTCTATATTTCTCTCTCTCTATTGCTGGCACACTTACACAAATTTTGATTCCTAGATTTTTCTCTCCATCCCCTGGCATTTTCCCACAAAGGTGCCTTCTAGCACGGGTGTATGAACTTGTGTATTCTTTATTGCAATGGGGGCAAAGAAATTTAGTGGTTCCACCACCTTTCCCTCCTTCTTGCCTCTAAACATACTTCCACAATGGTGTTTGACTTTCATCTTGTTTAGTTGGGGTCTCTGTGGCCTCATGTTCTCCACTCTCGCCTTCCTCCTCAGCATACTCCTCCTCTTCAAGATTTTCATCAAATCCACTATAACCCACTTCTTCATCCTCCTCTTCTCTAATGGGCCTCCTTCTTCTACTCTCCAACACCATTATTACAAAGAAAGGAACCAACATGAAGAAATTCCCTAGCCATATAGCCATGATGTTTCAAGTTACAAGTTTCTAGCCTGCAAAAAAAATGGAGGAATGCCAAATGGGAATAGAAAATGAAACATAGGAAAAAAACAATTCAATTTTTCACTTTAAAAAAAATAGATTAGAAGTCCTACCTCTTTGTCCTGATTCCTGACTCCTTCAATCCTCTTCTTGCTCTCTTGCAACTTGCTCCTTGCTCTCTCCTTCTCTCCTTGCTCTCTCCTTGGCACTTCCGCTCTCCAAACTCTCAAGCTCTCTTGCTCTCCAACTCTCAAGCTCTTCCTCTCCAACTCTCAAACTAAAACAATGAAAAACAAATGAGGAGGGTGGGATTTTATTTACCCAACCCCCCCCTCCCTCCCTCCCAAAAAATTCGGACAGTCGAATTTTTTTTACGCGCCAAGGAGTGTTTTTTTTGCTAGGGAGCGCTCGGGAGCGAACGCTCCCCAACCGCTCCCTCCATTAAAAAAACGCTCCCGAATCGTTTTTTTAATGGGGGGAGCATTCGCTCCCGAGCACTCCCTAAAACACTCCCAAAAAAACAGGGAGCGTTTTCCAGGCTCGGAAGCACGCTCCCGAAAACGCTCCCCTCAGGAAGCATTTTCGAGAGCACGCTCTCGAGCGCTCCCAAAGCACTCCCGAACGGAGCGCGTTTTGGGAGCAGGATCGGGAGGGAAGCTTCCCCACAACCTTGCCCCAAATACACAAAATCTCAACAGGATCTGCCTCTCTGCCAATGTATTCTTGGCCTCTTATCTAAAATCCCTTTGTTGATCTGCCCCTCGCTGCACTACAAGCTCACTCGAAAATTCTCAGTAAACCGCGCCCCAGAATTTCGACTTAACTCAAGTGCTACCACTCTGTGTGCTTTCTCCAACTGACCCTAAGCCTTCCTTTAATACTTTTCCCGTTGAAGAATCAACAATCGTGATCTAATCTCTAATCAATGGCTAAGATTGGAAAAGACATGATCCTCGTCACTTAGAACATTCTCACCCACATGTTTAAATTAATTCCCTTTAATTATTTAATTTCCCTAACTTAGACTTAGGGTCTCCATTAAAATAACTAATTATTTGAATAACTTAAGCTCCGGGTGGAATTTCTCCAAACAATATCAGGGTCTTAGAGACCTCATGTGTTCTAGCCCCTCCACAAAGTTTTGGAGCTAGAGCACATTCCTCGCTAAGAGGAGGTGTTGATTTTTGGGTAGCATCGGATGTGCATCACTCTGATCCACGACATCGGTCCCATGCGTTGCTGATGCTTGGCCCGTTGCTCCTCATCCTTTGCGCTGCTGCCTTCTGTACTGCTGCCCATGAATCTGCCACAGTCACTGCCTCATTGTACTGCAGCGCCCTCTCAAATGCTGCATCATGTTGCCCATAGCACTACCACTGCTAACTGTTGCACTACAACTCAGTTGCTGAGAGTTAAGCAATTGAAGGACATCACCCAAAAACACTGACAGACAAGTCAGTCCGGCTGCATCTCGATCTGAAACACCCTCTACTGCTAATCTGTGTTGTCCCTCAGGTGCCTCTACGTTGCTGCTACTCTGCACTGCGTAAGCACTACCTCTGCATTGTTGAAATCCCATCAACCTCTGCGCTATTGCTTCTGAGTTGTTGCTATCTCTTCTTTGCGCTGCTCCAGTCTTCAGCGTCCTAACACTGCCAATGTGCCTCAATAATCCTCTACACCAACTGACTCCAGTCATCCTACTACTGTCATTAAGGGCTCCCGTAGCTCGTATGTGATCCAAGAGTTTGGGCACCTCAAGGATCCTACCCCCACCATCTGTAACTCAATCTACAGATCTATGCCACCCCACCTCTTCTCTCGAGGCACGTGAGCACTCATAGCCACATCGTCATCACTCCCATCATCACTGTAATATTCCTAATTAGCACCGCTAATTGGAATATTTCATTTTTTTGTATAGTTTTGCTGCCTATAGTTAAATTAATAAATAAAGTGAGAAAGAGGGGGTCAACTCACTTTAATAAAATAAAGTGCTTCCTAGTAGATGAACGTTGTAACTTAAAGGGGAAAGCCTTGGGGGTCCACACACACATGAGAGAGGCCTCACGTAGGCTCCTAAGGTAACTGCGCAGGTCAAGGAGGAACTCAAGGACGCAGTTAGGGTTTTGAGGGAGCTAGCACTATAAAAGGTGGGGGTTTCACTCCATTTGGGAGGATTGATATGTTATTGATATTGAGAGCTAGACTTCTGTCTACTTCAGCACGCCGGTTGTTTAGTCGGTCTGCAGCACTGTTTAGTGCGAACTGAGTGTCTCCGGTCGGAGATCTCACCCTTGGCTCCGGGGGACTTCGAGTGCCTGCTCGAGCAAGGTATTTCCTTCAGTTTCTGTAGGTGGTTTGCAGTGGATTTTTGGGTGGACGTTGCAGAGGAGTTGGCCTCTTGGAGTGACTGCGCAGTCCAGGAGAGAGGATGCAGTTTCTCCAGCAGCTAGGACGCAGTCTCTGTTGTAGCCATTTCTTATTCTAAGAGGGTCTCCACTTGCCTAGAGCAAGGATAGGTGCACTCATTCTGATTATCTCTTGTACCCATATATATGTATTCTCAGATTAATAAAATGGCTTAGCGTTCGGGTATTTTATGTCTATTTGTTCCATATTCTAGTTCCGGCATTTTGTTCTATATAGCTGCTTGTTGTTTTGCTGTATATTACTGTTTATTTCCCGTTGGGGATATTACAGTGGTATCAGAGCATAATTCTGGCTCAGCCTGTGGTATATGACATCGGGAAAGAGATCATACAGAGGTTTGCTGGAATTTTGGAGAGCAATAGCAGTTGCAGTACCAAAAACGCAATTGGAAAAAGGGCCAAAATATAAAGGGTGAAATTTTGAAGTTTGGAATTAGAAGAAACGTTTTCTGGGTTTTTCTGGATTTTGGGCAAGGATCACCTTCCCAAATTCCGGGAATTTTCTGAGTAGTTTTCAGTGGGTAAATCGGAGGTCGAAGTTAAGCAGCAGTATGGTTTTGCAGCAGCCGTGCAGTTTCTGAGGAGCCTGTAGACACATAGCAGAAAGAGCTGATGGCAAGTGATGATGATGAGAGGAGATTTAGAAAGGCACTCCAACACATACAGGAAGTGTCACAGAGACTCACTACGTTGGAGATTAGTTTTCAGATTGGTGAGGGATCAGGCACATCCCACCATTTGCCGGAGCATGATGCCACTCAGCATATGGCATCACATTCACCCACACGTCCCACCATGCCCACTTTTCTAGATGAAGACATAGGAGCAGCAGCACAGCGAGAGCCGGAGCCGGGCCACATGGGGGACTATTTTGCAGAGTACCAGGCATACAGGCAGGAGTTCATGGAGGCTCTCTCGTTCAGAGACTTTGTCCAGCTCCGGCGGGGTAGCAGACCCCGCAACTCTCACAGCAGGAATAGGCACTCACATGACGGGGGCTTACAGCGCACAGTGGACAGATTCCATCTACCGACATTTGAAGGGTCATCCAGGCGCTCAGAAAAAGCTTGGGTGGACAAGTTGGATACCTCTTTCCAGCTTGACCGAGTACCGGAGAGGGAAACCATTAAAATGGTTACCTCGCACTTGGAGGATGAGGGAACACAGGATTGCAGGGAGTTCGAGGTTACACCTAGTGTGACACAGGATTCACCCTCATTGGAGACCTCCTCGGCCGGGTCGGTTGATGTGGTAGTGGAGAAGGTAGAGCCTACCCCAGTTGAGCCATCCATTGAGTTGATGACCGGAGTCGTGTCCGAGTCTTCAGGTGGTAGCAGCACACGACAGATGGGTGAGGCGTTAGGAGATATATCCACCTTCGATGAGGCACTAGCAGGTATAGAGGTATTGGATGACAGTCGCAGACGGCGGTATCATCGGCTTCGGACGGACCTTCGAGTTCTGAGAGAGAAGGCCACGTCAGTATGGGAGACCATTTTGTTGCAGGACCAGGAGCTGGAGGGTATGAGAGTGACTTGTGCCAAGTCGGCGGCCAAGTTGGTCCGCATTGGGGAACGACTGGATTCCCTGATGGTACAATCAGAGGGCACGTTGGAGCGTCAGATCATTCCCCTTCAGGCATGTATGGATGGGACTAGCAGTGTTGTTGGGTCATCTCTTCCCGTTGGAGAGAGAGAGGCAGAGCCACCTAGTCAGATCCCATATATTGACTTGGATAGCAGTATGAGACGATCAGAGTTGCACAGGGTACAGCATCCACATGTTGAGGTTGGATGGAGAGAGATTTTGAGTTGGTACTCGGTGGAGCGGGCTATGGAGATAGTGATGGATCCGAGTGTAGCTCAGGAGGATTTTCTATGCATGGGGAATACAGGGACCCCAGATTGGCATTGGGATCCAGGTGGGATCACCTACTGTTTCCCAGGCAGGTCAGCTGACTATGCCTTGGAGAGTACAGTTGGCCTAGTAGTAGAGCATGTTCAGTTTCGGTCAGCTCCAGTGGCCAACCAGTTTATGGGCAGACTCCCTAGGTTGTCTTGGTATGACATTCATACACGGGATCACGGGGTGGTCAGCACACCTTAGCAGGAGCTTGTCGGAGGAGGTGGCATTGGCAGGCCACCAGATGGCACCTTGTATGGGGCCAAGGATTCTTCACCTTTGTGTGGGGCACAGAGGACGCAGCAGAGCCGAGCAGTGGTGGTAACACTACTGACACACAGGGAGATTCACTTCTCGGACCCCTTGAGGAGGATTTGGAGTGATGATCCTTTTGTCGACAGGTATAGTGATATGACGGTGGAGACGATGTTACCGATTGGTGGTAGTCGGACATGTAGAGGCACAGCTCTATGTCATCACATCCAGGGATGTGTGGGAGCCTCTAGCATTGAGCGGTGGATTGCCGGTGGACATGGAGTAGCATGGTGGTGTGCCATAGTGTGTGGGACTGCATTGTGGAGTAGGAGTATCCTACGTCACATTGAGAGCATGCAAAGAGTGACCAATGCCTGGACACAGTCAGGGCACGAGAGGGTACAGGGTACTACAGCAGCAGCACATGGTATCCAGCAGTATACCGAGGTATGCCTCAGTGTGCAGTGGCATGTTGAGGAGTATATGGATGATCAGTGGTATGCGAGGGCATACGATGCTGCACAGCAGGGTCTTAGAGTATTGCATCCAGGGAGACTCACAGACAGGGACACTGGGCTTACCTTTGGGGGTATTTCACCCAGGATCAATGAGGAGACAGAGGAGCGATACTTGATGGTATCTGTGGGGACTCACACATCCGACACTCTTCTACATCACTCATGGGCACAACTGATTTTGTTGTTGTCCTTTGGCACTTTGGGCATGAGCAGCAGGGTCCGTGAGGCACACCCACGACATTTGGATGGCCCTCAGCACACTAGGCGAGAGACTTCTCAGCAGTGGTACTGGGTTGGTGCGCTAGTTGACAGCCGCAGGTTGGGGGATGAGATGATCCTTTGCAGAGGTGGTGCATCAGTCATCACTGAGCCTACGCTTGGGGAGCAGGTCATGAGGGAGACATGCATCATTTTTCCCTCGGGGCATGTCGAGATCATACATGAGCAGAGGATACGGGGTACAGCAGAGGTAGTATCCCAGTATGTGTCTGGGCTCCAGACACTGTATCGACACTTTGTCGAGAGGGTGGATGGCATGTTCGATGCAGATGAGATGGCGGAGGTAGAACAAGAGGGCATTCCTTCTGTATGCCAGGGTGAGGACTCCTTTTCACATGAGTCCATAGGATCAGTTGAGGTCGCTTCTGGGGAGCGAGGGCAGTCATGCATGGATGGTGACAGTAGATCGGAGCTATATACTAGTGTCCAGGGTGAGCAGTCATGGGACTCTGCGAGAGATACTCTGGGTGAAGAGTCACTTGTGACACTTCAGCTAGAGCAGCAGGTGATGGAGCCTGAGTCGACAGAGGAGGACACTACTCACATCGGGCATGATATTCCTTTGAGAGAGAGCCAGATGGGCACTCACATCGAGTCTGTGGTGGATATGCAGCTAACCGCGGGGTCAGCCATTGGGGAGGAGCAGTCAGCTGCATTGACATCGAGTACGGTGACAGCCGTTACAGATCCATATCCTCTGGAGGTGTTGGAGGTTGATGGGATTGTTATGCAGGGGGCTAGTAGACAGCAGGAGCTGTTGGATATGTTGGAGCATCCATCTTTGGGTCGACACTGGGATGAGGCACAGATAGATGTACTCGCAGTCGGCAGAACTGCAGCGTTTTTAGTGAGTAGCACTCTCCAGGAGCATATTGATGGAGCTTGCAGCATACCTTGCCCACTTTTGCCCATTATAGAGAAAGGGGCTTCCTTCTACAGGCAGCTTCCATTGACAGACAGGGTAGAGTAGTGGGAGTTGATTACAGGCTGGCGGCAACATCCCAGGCATGTTCCATATACCGTTGTTGTTGCTACATCAGATTCTTCTTCTAGGATGGACTGGCGGGAGATCATGAGTTGGTACCCTCTAGATGGTACGGTATTCTTCATAGGGAGCACAGTCGAGCAGGGGCCCTTGGACATAACAGAGGTTATAGATTCCAGCTGGCAGGGCGGCACAGGACATCATTTCTTCAGCACTCCATCCCGATTTCAGGAGAGCAGGATCAGCATGGGATTGAGTCACAACTTGGATTGGAGAGAGATGATGAGTTGGTATGCAGTGGAGGGGTAGCATATGCAGCTACAAGTATAACGCAGCAAGAGCCCGAGAGCATTGATGCTTGTTGGTGGTCTTCACCTCTTAGAGCATTGGTCATAGCCAGAGGCAGTGCACAGTCCGAGCCGTGGGACTTGTGCGATTATTGGCCACAGTGGCGATGGGATCCGGGAGGACTATTGGTTGGCTGGTACCGTGAGAGGCCAGTTTGGGATCCTGGCATCGAGATATCCCTTCGTATCAGGGTGATGCAGGAGACAGAGAGGTTTCAGTGGGACCCAGGCACATTTTGCAGTATCGGTGGGGAGCATCAGCTAGAGAGTGGGCTTGTTCAAGCATTGCTTGAGAACAAGCAATTTTTGCCGGATGAGGATGCCACTTGGGAGAGCGAGCAGACTTTACAGCATCCATCACTTCAGTTGCTTGAGGACAAGCAACGTTTTGCCGGGGGAGACTGTAATATTCCTAATTAGCACCGCTAATTGGAATATTTGATTTTTGTATAGTTTTGCCGACTATAGTTAATTAATAAATAAAGTGAGAAAAGGGGTCTAACTCACTTAAATAAAATAAAGTGTTTCCCTAGTAGAGGCAACGTTGTAACTTAAAGGGGAAAGCCTTGGGGGTCCACACACACATGAGAGAGGCCTCACGTAAACTCCTAAGGTAACTGCGCAGGTCAAGGAGGAACTCAAGGACGCAGTTAGGGTTTTGAGGGAGCTAGCACTATAAAAGGTGGGGGTTTCACTCCATTTGGTATTATTGATATGTTATTGATGTTGAGAGCTAGACTTCTGTCTACTTCAGCACGCCGGTTGTTTAGTCGGTCTGCAGCACTGTTTAGTGCGAACTGAGTGTCTCCGGTCGGAGATCTCACCCTTGGCTCCGGGGGACTTCGAGCGCCTGCTCGAGCAAGGTATTTCCTTCAGTTTCTGTAGGTGGTTTGCAGTGGATTTTTGGGTGGACGTTGCAGAGGAGTTGGCCTCTTGGAGTGACTGCGCAGTCCAGGAGAGAGGACGCAGATTCAACAGGGAGGACGTAGTCTTTGTTGAGCAGCATTGTTGTGTGGTGATTTGGCAGTGGTTTCAGTGTTTTTCAGCCTTGAGGAGATTGCTATTTCAGCCGGAGGTTTTGCAAGAGGATTTAGGCCCTTTTCTCAGTGTGTTTCTTGAGCTTCTGCGTTGTTCCTAGGAGAGACAACGTTTTCACTGAGGAGGGTTTATTTGGTGGATTTTTGGAGGTGGAGCACTTGCTTCACGGTTTCTGGGTTTTGTCCGGAGGGTTGAGTACAGCTAGCCTTCCGATTTTCAGCTCATTCTGGTGTGGGGATCAGCCCCTAGTTCCAGCACATTGCAGCAGCAGATTTTCTACGGCAGTTTCTCCAGCAGCTAGGACGCAGTCTCTGTTGTAGCCATTTCTTATTCTGAGAGGGTCTCCACTTGCCTAGAGCAAGGATAGGTGCACTCATTCTGATTATCTCTTGTACCCATATATATGTATTCTCAGATTAATAAAATGGCTTAGCGTTCGGGTATTTTATGTCTATTTGTTCCATATTCTAGTTCCGGCATTTTGTTCTATATAGCTGCTTGTTTTGCTGTATATTACTGTTTATTTCCCGTTGGGGATATTACAATCACCCTTCGTTGCTATAGCCTAAGAATCTGAATCTTCCTTGCCCTTCTTCTTCTGAGGACAAGTAGTGGCGAAATGTCCTAGTTCACCACGTCTGAAGCACCTAACCTTTGAAAGGTCTCTCTTCTTCTTCCCTCGCTGCCCCTGCTATCCCTTAGATGCGAGAGCCGCATCTTCCTCCTCCTCCTCCTTGATCTTGATTCCGCTGCTGGTGTTGCCCGCCTTGGTCATCCTTCGGATCTCTTCTTGTCGAAGAGCCTCCCACATGTCTTCCCAATTTGGAAGTGTAGCTCTGCCCAAGAAGCCTTGGACAAAGGTCTCCCACTCTTCAGACACTACATTCAGGACAGTCCTGACCAATAGACCCTCATCAGGAGTGGCCCCCATAGCAGCCAATTGATCATAAATCGCCTTCAATCTAATGAGGAAGGGGTCGATTTCCTCTCCCTTATGCATCAAAAATAGTCGAAGCTGCTTCTCCAGAAGCATTCTCCTTTGGACAAAAGTCCCTTGATACATTGAGGTCAGCGTCGTCCACATCTTATTTTCCGTATTCTTCTTGGAAATGTGTGGGACCACATGATCCTTGACCCCATCCATAATCCAGTGCTTGGCCCTTGCTTGATTTTTCTCATACTTCTTCAACGAATCAGCGTCAACAGGAACAGCTACAACCTTCTCGCATGATCTTTGATACGATATTCATCTAGAACTGACACGATTCTAGCCTTCTAGACGACGAAGTTGGATACGCCATCCAACCTACCTGATCCCTCAATCCATGAGTGGCCATCTCTGCTCAAAAACTGTCGAAACGGATACTATTCTCCCCTCTTCGACTGTTACCCTCAGCAAAAGACTCAAATCTAGGTTTCTTGGCACTAGAAACCCTCTAGAGAAAACGATTTCTCTAACAAGTGATTTCCCTCCCGGAAACCCTCCACCAATTCTGTCGAATCAACCCTCTCTAATCACTCCACTGATCATATCTCAGACTTCTTGGCGAGAAATTCTGTTAAGGAACTACATCCCCTTACTTTGTCAACCTTGCTAAACAATGTTCAGCATCAACAGAACAATGCCCCACCAGCAACTTCTGAAGAACAAAACTGCACTTCTAGCCACAGCAGCCGGCACAGCGACCTCCTCTCAGACTGGGTCACCCTTCTGGGCCTGCGTGACCATGCGTCAACTTTGCATGAGCTAGACTGGCTCTGCGTCACCCTTATGGGTCTATGTGAGCCTCTGCGTCAACTCTGCGTGAGCTAGACAAGCTTTGCGTTGTCCCTCTGGTGTTGCACTACCCCTTCCTGGATCTGTGTTGTCACAACTGCCTTCCTACAATAAAAACTTCGCCTCTTCGCTGATGGCTTCAACTCTCCCTGATCTGCAATAGCTCTAATAACATGTGAAATTTTTTGAATCCTTATTACAGAAATCCTATTGCATAAATCTTGTTTACTTCTCCTACTTGTGGTTTTAATTTAACAAGTTATTTTCAGAAATATTCAGAAAACATTGAAGTAAACACACTACAGCCTACACATACATACAGATCAAGTACTGAAGAATTAAGCACATTCGACAAAGGACACACAAGATTTTTCTAAAAAATGTCCCCCAAAAAACCTAATGTGGGAAAACCAGTGCAGTAGCTCTTGAGGGTTTTATTACTATGCAGAATTATGAATACAATATAGGGTACCAATAGTGGTTTAACCAACAGAGAAAATCCCAGCAGAAGTACCTCTATATCTGGAGACAGATAACATGGTTGATTCAGCTGAGGATGAAGAAGAACCCCACAGGTGCCTACGCAATCACTATGTCACTCTTCAGTGTGGTTGTGTCGCCCGTTCTGGATCTGTTGAATACGAGCCCTATATGGCCCACTAAAACCCCAACGCAACTCTCTGAGTGACTGCGTCAGCCATTTCCGGCTCTGTGTCCCTCTGCGTGAGCCCTTCTAGCTCTGCGTCACCCCTGTTGGGCTTACGTAGCATTTGTGTCACCCGTCCTGGGCTTATGCTGCCTCTGTGTCACCCCTCCATGCCCTGCGTTGCTCCTCTTGTACGGATCTGCCTCTCTGCCAATGTATTCTCGGCCTCGGATCTGAAATCCCTCTACCAATATGCCCATCGCTGCATTGCAGGCTCACTCGAAAATTCTCAGCAAACCGTGCCCCCTAATTTTGACTTAGCTCAAGTGCTACCGCTCTGTGTATTCTCCAACTAACCCCAAGCTTTCCTTTAATACTTTTCCGTTGAAGAATCAACCGTCGTGATCTAATCTTTAATCAATGGCTAAGATTAGAAAAGACTTGATACTTGTCACTTAAAACATTCTCACCCACATGTTTAAATTAATTCCCTTTAATTATTTAATTTCTCTAACTTAGACTTAGGGTCTCCAATAAAATAATTAATTATTTGAATAACTTAAGCTCTGGGTGGAATTTCTCCAAACGATTTCTGGGTATTGGAGATCTCATGTGTTCTAGCCCCTTGACAAAGTTTCAAAGCTAGGGCACATTCGATGCTACCCAAAAATTAATACTACTTACAAGTTTGTATGTAGGACCTTGGGGATCCAACTTCTAGATCATTTCTCTCCCTTGGCCGTGAGCATTAGAGGACATTTTTTGGACAAAACCGAGTTCTTCTTAGGGTAGGCCGAGTTCATTTTGGGCCTCTATTTCTCTCTCTTGTCTGGGGACATCAAAGATGCTTCGTCTCTCTTCTCCTCCCTCAAATAATCTGCATTTTGTTCAGCCATTGTGGGCCTCAAATTGCAGAAATTTTCAGCAAGGAAAGGTCTATGGCTGAAGCCTAAACAAAGATCGCTGGACTCTTTCATGCTTCGTCTCTCTTCTCCTCCCTCAAATAATCTGCATTTTGTTCAGCCATTGTGGGCCTCAAATTGCAGAAATTTTCAGCAAGGAAAGGTCTATGGCTGAAGCCTAAATTGTGAAGACTTCCGTTGGATTTTAGAAAAGACTTCATAGTTTTCTCCTTCTTGTCGTAACTAATAAAATTCTTGATTTTGGGAGCATGGGTTTTACCCATTGGTATCCCTATCTCTCCATCTTTTCGAGAGGGATGGTGTCGTCATTTTGTTGATTTATTTCATTTTGCATGCATATCATCTAATTGGGAAATTAACACAACATGCATCACACTCATTTTGCATGCACTTTAATTTAGTTTTCTACAAGTTTCAATTCTTTTCACTTTCATAGCAAGTTAAAACTTTGCATGCAGGTACTTTTAACTTGAATCTAATTTGTCATGAATTTTGTTCCTAGTGTACTTAGGCTTCACCTTTAAATAAATAACACATGCAATAAAGTTTTTGGGCAAAATATAAAGCAACATTTTACTTCATGTCAAGAAAATAGCTTTCAAGTTAAAAGTTAGATTTCCATTTTCTTGTTAGTTTACTTTTATTGTGCAGGCCCCAAGCCTCACTAAAATATACCTCCAACTTGAGTTGGTTCAATAGACATTTTTAGGGACCCTCTACCTCTATGGAATCCTCACTGTGAGACCAAAATCTTTGGGTGAGTGTGAAGTCTGAGGATTAAGAGTTCAATTGCAACCTTGCTTTAGAGTTTAATTAATAAAAACCAAGAGCATTTTTCATCACATTTACCTTACTTGCAAGTATCAAATTTTTGCTTTCTTGATGGTTTAGAGTCTCACATGCAACATCATTTCCTATTTTCAAAAAGCATTTCCTTTCATGCAAATATTGTAATCTCCTTTGCAACAAATTAATTTTCTTGCACTCGGAACATTGTCTACTTTAACAAGCTCCATTTCATGTTTAATGATCATCATGTTCATGAATGGTTGATGAGTCTCATATCTTTTTCAAGTACTCTTATTTCATGTAGCAAGGCTAATTGCATGTTGTCATCTTGGTCTAACAATTGAGTTTTTCTATCATCTCATTTACATTATCATAAGTAGATTATGAATTGTTCCCTTTTCAGCAAGATAACTTCACATGCTTTGATTCATAAATTTGTTTATCCATAAAGCATTTATAATATCTTGTGCTAACAACTTCTTGTTTCACTTTTCAGGATTACTTTTGCTTTCTATTTGAAAGCATTTCACTTCATTTAAACAAAATACAATTTCATTTTGAAGACACTAGTTTTCATATGCTTTATATGTATTGTCGTTTATTGCTCATATCATTTTTTGCTTATAAATCTCAAGAAGTAATCCATCTCACCTTAACAACTCTCCTAGAACCTCACATTTTTAACTTAGTTTTCCTTTAAGGACCACCCCCATAGCTAACCAGGGAGATAGCTTAAATGGAAAGAGTTGGGATTAGTGTGTTAGCCCCTTCTCTGGGTTCCTTGCCACCAACCACACCTTGTGGGGTTGAAGGCTTTTCTCACTAACTTGTAGGTAGGTGTAGTCGACAAGGTCAACATTGCCATCAAATCTAGTGCTTCACTGAGTTTCTATGATACCATGCCAAAATTCTATTGCAATTACTGATTATTAATCTTTTATCTAATATTGAATTTAAACACAACTACAATTTCACAAATAAAATATAACAGGAACCGAGAAAATAGCACACAAAAAAATTTGACACTGATAGTTTTGGACCAAATAGTCCCTGAAAAAATCCTGAAGAGAAAACCAGTTTTGCAGATGAAGGTTTTATTATATCTTCAACAAATCAAGTATTACATCAACAGCTTGCTTGACACTGGAAAACCTCCAACAAATTATTTTCTCCACTTCCAATGATCAAATCAAACTGGAAAATCAAGAGTTTTCTTTGCAAACAAACTCAGCCTATCCTAGGCAATTCACACTTCCTCTTGCAACTCACACTGGCTATCTGGAAATTATGAACTGGCCTCCAGAAACTCGCACTATCTCCCGAAATTAATATTGTGAGTAAATATTGCCTCCACCAACTCAATAAACCAACTCGCACTACCTCTGGGAAATTGTTCTGGCAATAGGAACCTAAAACGAGCCTTTGGCAACTTACGCTGGATAAACTGGCTACTTGCACTGCCTGTTTTGACCTTCCTTCTGCAAAATAATTTGACCTCTTTCTTGCTCTTGGAAAACTGGAATCACTGTGAAGAATTTCTCTGGAAATTCTCTCCTCAATCTCGCCTATTGAAAACCCTATTGTTGGTGCCTCCCACACTATCACTGTACCCTTGTTGTCACTACAAATTTTCTTGTTTGAATGACCTTCAAAAGGCCCCATCAATCTCCTCTTATAATCGCTCGTTGACAAATCAATGGTTACGATCTAACTCCTGTCGATGGCTAAGATCATATCGACTTCTAAAAATCACTTTTCTAGAAGTCTCTAGAGAAAAATCGATTTGTCTCAATTAATCCCAATTAAAAAATCCATTTTCCTAAGTTAGACTTGGGTAAATAATTAAAACTAGCTAATTAAATCTAATTAAGACATTTCACTTAGAAACTTTTTCTAGGTATTGGAGATAATTAATCCACCTATATTCGAGCTACAAAAACTAACACTACCAATTTGCGCTGCCCAGAAACCCTAGTGGCCAAATCGACTTGGTTAACTCGCTCCCTTTGAATTGCAACACCTAATCCTAAAGATAAAATATGTGTTTTGTCTTCAAACAGAGACTATCCTCTGATACCATGTTAGATTTCCTTAAAATCCAATAGTTGATTCAAAATTTTCTAAGTGTAAAACCAGAAATATAAACAACAACTGCTCTGGAAACTTAAATTACAAATACACTAAGGTTTTCAACTTAGTATGCATAGTGGAAATAAATAAATTAGAAGACAAACACATTAAACAAATAGAACACAAGATATACCCAGAAAACCCCAACTTAAGGGAAAACCTACAAACTATGTGTCTTTTATTATCCTCTGGAAAGGTAATTCTTCAAAAAATTTACAAGGGAAAACTTCCCTTTCACCACAGAAAATTCTTAGTAGCACCCCCAAGGAAAATCTAACTCCCTCTACGCACTCGTTCTGCAAAATGGTTGCACGGTTCAGCCCATCTATTCCCTATACGGATGTGCAACTCTCTCTCCCTACACATACGTGCAAGTTGAAAAACTATTGAAGCTGATTGAGAAAGGGGAATTCGGCCCTCTCTTCCTCTCTCCTTCCTGGTTGTTGAAACTTTGCGATTTGTTAAAACCCTAGTCTTTCCCTTCGCTGATCTGACACACATTGCTTGTGCTCTTCGAACTAGCCACCTCTTCGCTCAATTCTCCTCTTATAATTTCAACCTTAGCCCTAGCATCACTCTCAATGGCTGAGATTAAATCTTGATGAAGGGTTGAGATTAAATCAAAACTTAACTTAGGATTTTTTTTTAATTTTCCGTACGTCTAACTTTAGGAAATAGTTAAATAAATTAGTATTTTGCTAAGTGGTTGTCTTGTGGGTCCCTCTACTAGCCTCGACACTTAGGCAAGTGAAACCCTTACTTCTCTACCTAAATAACATGTAGCATCATGCCAATTGACAAATAGCATCATGCATCCATTAGAACCCCAGACCATGTATATTTTATTATTTTGTGGAGAACCCAACTTTGAAGAACCTTTGTGGATGTACTTATTGTTATCTCTTGGAGACATAAGTGGATCTAGAACCCACTTATTGATATTTTATTTTAGTAATTTGAGCTAGAAAATATATATAGAGAGAGAAGCTCTCCCCATTGTTTAGCGTGGTTGGATTTCTAAGGAGATCCCCTCCAAGTTTACTGGAATGGTTTAATGGTTTAATTGTTGCGCATTATTTTTCGTGGTAATTTCAAGCCAATTGACAAGTAGCATCATGCATCCATTAAAACCCTTGAGCATGTATATTTTATTATTTTGTGGGGAACCCTACTTTGAAGAACCTTTGTGGATGTACTTATTATTATCTCTTCGAGAAAGAAGTTGATCTAGAACCAACTTATTGATATTTTATTATCGAAAGTTGAGCTAGAAAATCTATATAGAGAGAAGCTCTCCCCATTGCTTGGCGTGGTTGGATTCCTAAAAGGATCCCCTCCAAGTTTAGTGGAATGGTTTAAATGTTTAATTGTTGCACATTATTTTGGTGGTAATTTCAATTGTTGTGACAATGCATCTTGTTAAGGGTTCTCACTTATGCCTGCATAACCTAAAAATCTGTTTTTAACTAATTATAAAACATCAATGGATGGCTTGGTTATGTCTTCTCCATAATATTCAAACACTCTTTGCTCATAGTTCTTGATTCCATCACCCATTGGATAAGTTCCAATCTTGATCCACTATCCTATCTCTTTTAATTTCCTCTTACACTTTTTTTACTTTTTTCTTAGGGATTTCCCCCTTGTGCCAAAGTAGAGTCAACCTAAAGATAGCGTTAATTTTAGATAACCATGGTATGTTCTATTCTTAATGCAGTTTACTTCAATCTTTCTTATAGGTCCAATTCAAATTAGCAATCACATAAACATGAAAGTAAATGCTGATAGAACATAATAATAGATCGACAGAAGACAAGCCAATATAATAAATCAGAATTTGTAATTCTTCTTGTTCAGCAAAGATATAGAGAAATGTTTGTTACAACAGTTAACAGGATGCCCTAGCCAGCAAAGACTTTTGCTGGTCAAACCATCTCTTCAAACCTCCAAGAGGTTCAGTCAAACTCGGTCAAGCTCAGCTTTTCCTCAGTGTCACACACAGCCCACAAAATAGCCCTCAAATAGTCAACGCGAGTCAAACTTCCTGCGGTCAAAGACAGTGAACTCTGCGATCAAAGTGCTACGGTCAAAGTCAATGTTCTGTCTATGGTCAATTGCGGTCAAAGTCAATGTTCTGCCTCGATTTTTGTGCCCTCCAATGCAGCATCCAAAAATCGGAATTACAATCCTCAAATCGCAGTCAAACAAGGACGATTGACCAAAGGTCAACACTGTCCAAAAATCCCTAAAACAGTCCGCAATTTTTTCCAGCTTCAGATTCACATGTGGGAGAGAGAGAAGCCTCTTGAAGGTTGTACGAACCAATCAAATGATGAGGAATGTGTGTGATGAGATAATGAACAAATGAGCATCAAGTCTCTCTAGTTTATATCCATCAATGAGGGTGTGTGACACATCTTTTGGGGCTTGTGAGCCTACATTACAAATCTGGGCAACCTTGACAATTTGCACGTGTGGAAAATAAATTCAAAATATAACTTCTGCTCATCCAAACAAGATGATCTTTAGATCAATCTTGCACCTCTCTGAAAGAGGAATCCAACAAAAATATCATCTCCATCATATGAGCAATGCAACATGGAGTTTGGACGTAGTTGACCAAAATTAACACTCCCTCTCAACTAGGGAGAACTCCATCTGTCCATCTATGCCATCCTGTCATACAGTACCATAGTGTACTATCATATATCATCCTGCAATCCTGTGTCATCCTATTGTAACTGCTTTGTTGGCTCTTCTTTGCACAACGAAAGTGAGTCACAAAGACATCACACTCTGTTGACCCGAAGTCAATTTAGAGGTTAAAACCTCAATTGGACTTAAGAGAGTCACATACTGACCCAAAGTCAGTTTAGAGGTAAGAACCTCATCCAGACTTGATCCCAGATCAAGGTGTTGGACACATCCCATCCTAGACATAGAGAGTACGGCAATCCCCGATGCGTCCATCGGTCATGCTATTGGTCTCTATCCTCATTTCCCAAATCATTGGCCAAATGAGAGGTACTTTCCATGAGTCCGAAACTCCATGGTTAGGATGCATGCGAGGCATAGATCAAAGAGAGGGTGAACCAGCTCAATATCATAACGGTGGGGAAGAAGCACACCAACAAGGTTCGGCGAACCTAGCCCTATGGTTGCTTATAGCTCCAAGAAGTTATCCCCAAGCCCTCGAGAGCTCCTAGAGCTCATAGTCCAACTCAGGGGGGACCCTCAGAATAGGGTCTGTACACGATACCAAGCTTCTCACGAAAGCTTAAGAATTTGACCTCCCCCAGGGGCTTCGTAAGAATATATGTGACCTGCTCATCAGTCCCAATGTGATGGAGCCTTACGGTGCCTTGTTGTACCATGTCTCAGACAAAGTGGTACCTAATATCAATAAGCTTGGATCAGTCATGGAACGCAGGATTCTCAAAAAGATGAATCACACTTTGGTTATCACAAAGGATAACGGTGGTATTCAACACATGTCCAAACAGCTCACTGAAGAGATTTCTCAACCAAACAACTTCACAACAGGCCATACTCGCTGCAATGTATTTGGCCTCGGCAGTGCTCAAAGCAACCAATTTCTGCTTCCTACTCATCCAAGATATCTAAGCAGAACCAATAGTGAAGCACATCCATATGTGCTCTTATGATCCACCACACTGCCTGCCCAATCAACATCGGTATATCCATCGAGCCTCATACTCCCGGCAGTCTATCTCATCCCATGGTTGATTGTGCCCTGAAGTTATCTCAAGAGATTCTTGGCACCAATCCGGTGAATGTGAGAAGGCTCGACCATGTATTGACTCAACGTGTTCACTGCAAAACATATGTCCAGACGTGAGTTCACTAAGGACATCAAGGCCCCCACCAGTTGACGATACTCGATGGGATTTCCCAACTCGGGCCCAGCATCACTTCCACACAACTTCTTAAAGTTAAGGGCCCAACAGCACTTCCACACAACTTCTTAAAGTTGAGTTCCATCGGAGTAGTCACGGACTTGCAGTCCGCCATCCCAAATCTCTCCAGCAGCTTCACGACATATTTTCCTTGAGAAAGGAAAATCTCACCTGGCTTTTGCCAGACCTACAAGCCTAGGAAATAGTGCATTAGTCCTAGGTCCTTCGTCTCAAACTCAGAAGCTAGCTCCCTCTTACATTGATGAATGAGAGGGTCACCACCTGTCAGGAAGAGATCATCCATCTAGAGAACCAGAATGAGAGGCTTGTCATTATCAACCTTAAAATAAAGGTTTGGATCAGCATCACTTCGAGTGAATCCCAGCTTCATCAAGTAGCTACGATCCTCTCATACCAAGCCATGGGAGCTTGCTTCAACCCATAGAGGGCTTTCTTCAACCTGCATACATATGTGTCTCTATCTTGGACTTCAAACCCCAGAGGTTGTTCCACATACACCTCTCCCTTGATTGAACCATGTAAAAAGGTAGTCTTCACATCCATCTAATGGAGACTCCATCCTTGCGTTGCAGCAAGGGCAATGATCGATCCGATGGTGATATATGTTGAGATTTTGGGGTAGCATCGGATGTGCTCTAGCTCTGAAATTTTGTGGAAGCATTGGAGTACATGAGATCTCCAAGACCCAGAAAGCATTTGGAGAAATTCCATCTAGTTTGATAGTTATTCAAATAATTAATCTTTTTAATTAAGGACCCTAATTCTAAGTTAGGAAAACTAAAAGATTAAAGTGAATTAAATTAAACATGTGATGAGAAGGTAAGTGATGTCGATCAAGCAGCTTCTAATCTTAGTCATTGATTAGAGATTAGATCAATGTCACATGGTTCGGGTTCGAATTTGAGTTCGACAATGATTAAGTTCGATTCGAATTCGAATTTTCTAATAAGGTTCGGATTGAGGTTCGCCATATTATATATATATATATATTTTTAAATCCAATATAATATTTATATGTTAAATTTGTAATCATTTATATACATATAAATATTAATATATTTAACATCAAATTTAATTGAACTTAATATGCATCTCATTATAATATCAATATATTATTTTTTAATATATGTAAAAGAATTATATATATTAAATTATTTATAAATCAAATTTAATGAGATAAGATATTCAAATAAAATTTAATATATAATTCATTATTATGAATAAATTATTTTTTTAATATGTATAAAGGAATATCTATCTAAAAGCAAATTATAAAACTATATGAATGTGATTCAAATTTAAAAAAGGCAAAAAAGAAAAAGTTAAAAGCTTGTTGACTAACCTACCATCGCGTCTCTCTCCATGAAGGCATAACCTACCAAAGTTTGCAGTTGCGTCTCTGTGCGATTGCAATTCCGCCAATGGTATTTTTTATGTACAAATCGTCGAAGTTCAATACATCGAAGCCTCTCTTATCACAACCTGCGTTATCTAGGAGAACCGCCTAATGGCTTCTGAAAGTGTCGGAGTTTTAACTTTTCACAATGGCCCTCATACAGGATACACTAGATGTTTGTGCATGTTTTCATCTGCATGCTTGACGACCCAAACGAAGAGAGATTGGAACTCTAAAAATAAAATACGGCGGACAGACCCTGTAACGCGAAGAGATTGGAATTCCAAAGTTTAAATACGACAAACCCTGCAACGCAAAAATAAGACATGGAAAAAATCGAACATGAACCGAACTTTATCGAACTTAATCCGAACCTAAAAATATTTTTGAGGTTCGCCGAATTTCGAACCTGAAGGTTCAAGTTCGGCGAACCCTGTGACACTGGATTAGATCATGGTCATTGGTTTGCCAATGAGAAAATTATAAGAGAAGGGCTTGGGATCAGTTGGAGAAGACACACGACAGCAGATGCACTGAGCTAAGTCGAAATTCTAGGGTGGGGTTTGCTAAGAATTTCAAAGCCAGTTTGCAGTGCAATGAGGGGCAGAGATTGGCAAGAGATGATCTAATCTGAGGCCAAGAATACAACAGCGACAGAGAGGCAGTGTACCAGGCAGCGTAGAGGCCAGCCAAAGATACGCAGTTTAGCCAGAGCCACGCAGAAGGCAGCGCAGAGGCAGCAACAACCCTTCAGTGGTGACGCAGGCCCAGCTAGGGCAGCGCAGGGCCAGCGTAAGCCTAGAGCGGCTGACACAAGCCCATCCAGGGCAGCACAGAGGCTGACGCAGAGGGATGAGGGACAACATTGGGGTTTCCGGTGGACCAGAAAGGGCTCGAGTTCTGTAAATCTCGTTTGAGGGTGTGAATCAGCCATATTTTCTGTCTCCAAGTGACAAAGGTACTACTGCCGTGTAATTTCTCTATAGGGTGAACAATTTTGGTGCCCGGATATTGTTGTATTCAGATTTTGCATAATAATAAAACCCTCTAGAGCTAGCTGCACTGGTTTTCTCGCATTGGGTTTTTTTGGGGACATTTGTCCGAAAAATCTATGTCATTTTGTCATGTGTGCATGATGTTCAGTAAATGATCTGCAAATGTGTAGGCTGCAGTTGTGTTTACTTTGCTGATTTTACTAAATAATTCAGAAAATTTACTTGTAATTTAAATCTAGGAAGAGTAAATCAAGACACTGCAGTAGGATTTCTGTTTAAAAATTTTCACATGGTATCAGAGCACTGCAGATCAAGTTGAATCACCAGCAAAGCAGCTGAAGAGTTTTTGCTCCAGGAAGGGCAGTTGAAGCAGCATAGACTAGAGAAGGCAGCGCAGCATCAAGAGGGACGCAGAACCAGTTTTCTCACGCAGAGGTTGAAGCAGCACCACCAAGGTGACACAAAGCTAGCCTTGCTTACATAGAAGCTGACACAGCACCAGTAAGGGTGACACAATGCTGATTCGAGGCACACTGAGGTGACGCAGTGGCTGAAGCACACCCTAGAGGGTGACGCAGCCCTTTGCAATGACGTTGTGCAGTTTGACAGGGTTGGAAGTGTAGCTTCTGGTCTTCAGAAGTTGCTGGTGTGGCACGGGTTCTGTCGGTGCAGAACAGTGCCTTGCTAAGTTGACAAAGAGCGGGAGGAGAACAACCGTTCAGCAGATTTTTGCCAAAGAAATCTGAGGATCGATCAGGAGGGTGATCGAAGAGGGTTGATTCAAGGGATTTCGCAGATTCCTGAGGAGGTAAATTAGTTGTCAGAGGGAGAAGTTACTATAGAGGGTGCCTTTTCGCTAAGGACCCTAGATTCGGGCTTCTGTTGAGAGTAGCAACAGCAGCAGGGAGAGGAGCATTTCTTTTGACAGATTGTTTTGAGCTAGATGGTGTCGTATGGACTGCGTGATCAGGATAGGTTGGATGGCTTGTCCAACTTTGCTATCTGGAAGCTAGAATCCTAACGGTCCTGGAGGAAAATGGACTTCTGGAACATGCAAAGAACGTCTTGGCTACACCAACCGACGCTGCTCTTCTCACGAAGCATAATCAAGCGGAGGCGCACGCTAAGCGCTTTATCATGGACGGGCTCAAGGATCATGTGGACCCACACATTGCTGAGAAGAAGACGGCTAATGGTATGTGGACAGCTTTGACCACAATGTATCAAGGAAAATCTGTCCAGAAGAAGATGCTTCAGGAGAACCAGATGAGGTTGTTCATGATGAATAAGGGGGAGGAAATCGATCCTTTCCTCTTCAGGTTGCAGACGATCTGGGATCAACTGATTGCCATGGAGGTTAAAGTGGAGGATGATGTCATGGTGAGGACTGCTCTAAATGCAGTCTTAGATGAATAGGAAACGTTTTTCCAAAGCATATTGGGCAGATAGGACCTTCCAAGTTGGGACGACGTGTGGGCTACCCTCTGACAAGAGGAAATCTGTTGGATGACCAAGAGACAAATCAACACCAGATCTAGCAAAGTGAAGAAGGAGGAAGATGAAGATACAACCCTTGAATCCAAGAAGCAGCAAGGGAAGAAAAAGAGTGATCTATCCAAGATCTGATGCTTCAGATGTGGTCAACTTGGACACTTCGCCACCACTTGTCCTCTAAGGAAGAAGGACAAGGAAGCTAATTCCAAGGCAGTGGCAGTTAAAGAAAACAATGGCTCTAGTGATGATGTAGCCATGAGTGCTCATGAACCTCGAGAGAAGAGGTGGGGCGACTTTGATCTGTAGAGCAATTACAGATAGTGTGAGGCAAGATCCTTGAGGTGCCCAGACTCTTGGATCACGACGAGCTACGGGAGCCTTAAGACAGTAGCAAGATGAATGGAGTCAGTGGGTGCAGAAGATCACAAAGAAGCGAAGAAGTGCTGGGACATTGAAGAGGTGAGAAGCGCAGTGCAGTGGTAGCAGCAGTGTGGAAGAAGCAGCGCAGAGGTTGATGGCACTTCAGCAGCGCAGAGGGGCAGTGTAGAGCAGCAGCAGTGCAGTAGCTCAGAGAGACAACGCAGAGCAGCAACAAAGGATGCTTCATTGATGAGATGCAACCCGACTGACTTGTCTGTCAGTGATTGGGCAGGGGTCCTTCAGTTGCTTACTTCTCAGCAACTGAGTTGTAGTGCAGCAGTTGGCAACACAATGCAGCAATTTGAGAGGGAGCTGCAGTACAGATGTGGCAGTGACTATGGTATAGTCATGGGCAGTAGTACAGAGAGCAATAGCAGCGCAGTGATGGAGGGCAACAAGCCAAGCATTAGCGTGGGGACCAATGCTAGAGATCAGGGCAATGCTTCAGTGTGGAAGTATTGCTAGAGCACACTCCTCGCTAACAAGGAGTGTTGAGATTTTGGGGTAATCAGATGTGCTCTAGCTCCAAAATTTTGTGGAGGAGCTAGAGTACATGAGATCTCCAAGACCCATAGCGTTTGGAGAAATTCCATTTAGTTTGATAGTTATTCAAATAATTAATATTTTTAATTAAGGACCCTAAGTCTAACTTAGGAAAATTAAAAGATTAAAGTGAATTAAATCAAACATGTGATGAGAATGTTCTAAGACGTGGATCAAGCAGCTTCTAATCTTAGCAGTTGATTAGAGATTAGATCATGGTCGTTGGTTTGCAAACGAAAAAAGTATAAGAGAGGGGCTTGGGGTCAGTTGGAGAAGACACACGATAGCGGATGCACTGAGCTAAGCCAAAATTCTAGGGCGGGGTTTGCTAAGAATTTCGAAGCGAGTTTACAGTGCAGTGAGAGGCAAAGATTGGAAAGGGATGATATAATCTGAGGCCAAGAATACAACAGCAGTAGAGAGGCAGTGTACTAGGCATCGCAGAGGCCAGCTAGAGATACACAGTTCAGCCAGAGATACGCAGTTCTGCCAGAGCCATGCAGAAGGCAACGTAGAGGCAGCAGCAACCCTTCAGGGGTGACGCAGGCCTAGCCAGGGCAGCGTAAGCCTAGAGAGGCTGACACACGCCCATCCAAGGCAGTGCAGAGGCTGATGCAAGCCAGAGAGGCTGACGCAGAGGGCTGAGGGACAACGTTGGGGTTTATGGTGGGCCAGAAAGGGCTCGAGTTTTGTAAATCCTATTTGAGGGTGTGAATCAGCCATATTTTCTGTCTCCAAGTGAAAGAGGTACTACTGTCATGCAATTTCTCTGTAGGGCGAACCATTTTGGTGCTTGAATATTGTTGTATTCAGATTCTGCATAATAAGAAAACCCTCTAGTGCTAGTTGCATCGATTTTCCCGCATTGGGTTTTTCCGGGGAAATTTGTTCGAAAAATCTGTCACTTTGCCATGTGTGCGTGATGTTTAGTAAATGATCTATAAATGTGTAGGCTGCAATAGTGTTTACTTTGCTGATTTTACTAAATAATTCAGAAAATTAACTTGTAATTTAAGTCAAGTAGGAAAAGTGAATCAAGACACTGCAGTAGGATTTATGTTTAGAAATTTTCACAGTATAGTGGACAACAAGTGCAAATATATCATCATAATATATGCCTTCCTTTTGAGAGAAGCCTCAGGCAACAAATCTTGCCTTGTACTTTTCAACACTTCCATCGGCTCCATGCTTAATCTTGTAGAGCCATTTCGATGTGACAACAGATTTGTCCTTCGGTCTAGGGACCACATCCCAGACATCATTCTTCATGATTGATTCATATTCCTCATGCATAACATCCTTCCAAACTTGATGCTTTATGTCTTCTTCAAAAGTTCCAGGCTCAGATTGTACAATAGTACTCATGGCTGCTAGGTACCCTTGGTACCTGTTCAGCTTCTTACTTTCCCGGAATGTTCCCCTAGGAGCAATATGTCTCTCGACATCTTCGAGAGTCTCTCTTAGCCATGAAGGTCTTCTTTTATTCGAAGAGGGTGGATCTATAGGATCCATCGGACCTTCAACATCGGGCGTCGATTCAACCTTCAGTTCGTCCTACCTTCCAACTTCTTCTTCTTCTTCTTTGTCTTCCTTTGAGATAGGAAGATTTCTAACCTTCCTGAGGGCAGCATTTTCATCGAAGGTGACATCATGGCATATCTCCACTTCTCTTTGACCAGGCACATAGATTCTATATGCCTTCGAGGTTTCACTATAGCCCACAAATATTCCCTTCTTCCTAGAAGCATCCAGCATGCTCCCCTTTTCTTTCGGTACATGAAAATAAGCAAGACTTCCAAAAACTCTAAAATGAGAGACATCGGGCTTCTTACCAGAGAAGACTTCTTCAGGAGTTTTGGAGTCCAATGCAGAATGTGGGCATCTATTTTGAACATAGCGGTGTTGGCAGCTTCTCCCCATAGGAACTTCAGAAGACCTTGGTCATAAAGCATGGCATGGGCAGCTTCCAAAATGGTTCTATTCTTCCTTTCAACAACACCATTTTGCTCAGGAGTATACATAGTGGTGGTCTCCCTCTTAATGCCAACATCCCTGCAATAGTCATTTAATTCATTTGACTCATACTCGGTCCCATTATCGGTCCTCAAAATTTTGATCTTCTTCCCTGTTTGATTTTCAACCAAGGCCTTGAAGGCACAAAACCACTTGAATGCTTCGTCCTTCTTCTTCAAAAAGTATATTCAAGTTTTACGGGAGAAGTCATCTATAAAAGTGATATAATATAAGCATCCTCCCAAGGATGTTACGGGCAACATACCAGATAGATTGGAATGTATCAATTGCAAAATATCAGATGTCTTCGTGACACTTGAGGGGAATGGTCCCCTTGTATGCTTTCCTTCTGCACAACCCTGACATATACCTTCATGATCATCTTTGAAATCGAGCATCCCTGACACCACCTTCCTTGCTTCGGGAAGGGCTTTGAAATGAAGGTGTGCAAACCTCCAGTGCCATAGCTCAGATTGAAGGGTTGTGTCACATGTCATGGCCCATAGTGGACTTCCTCCAACCTGATAGAGTGTATCAACTCTAAACCCAAGAGTGAACGCTTCTTTGAAGATTCCCTTCCAAATGCGTACCTTTCCATCGATGGATGCCACCTTGAATCCTTTGTCTTCCATTGCTGAGATAGACACTAGATTCTTCCTCAAGTCAGGTACGTACAACACATCTTGCAAGTGGAGGACTTGACCTTGATTTAGATGAAGGGTCACAGTCCCTGTCCCTTTCATGGGATAGGTGGCATTGTCTCCAAGGATAATTTCCAAATTAGTATCCTTTTCAATCAAATCAGAGAGGGCTTCCTTATATCCAGTGAAGTGCTTTGAGGCACCACTGTCAATCAAACAATTGTCCAGCGTATCGGAAGGAGATGCAACAGAGAGGGAAGATATAAGAATATATTCATTTTTCCTATCAACAACATTAGATTCATCATAACCCGGAATTCCTTGACCTCTTGAAAGGTTGCCCATTTCTACTTCGATCAAAGGGAGCCTTCCTCTTTCCCTTGAACCTGTTGTTCCTTTGATTTCCATTCCCCCTGAAGTTGTTGTTTTCATCATCTCTAGGGGAGTCCCTTCTATTGGGGCACTCTTTTGCATAGTGACCAAACTTGTTACAAGTGTAACATCTTCCTTTTTTTCCTTTGGGATCCGCTCTTCCATGGTTTTGATTTCTCAGACCACCATTGTTCCCCTTCTTTGCATTTGCGGTGAAGGCAGTAGGGTCACCTCCATTCCCATTAGAGGTATGGTCTCTCTCCATCATCCTTGTCTCCTCTTAAGTGCATATCGTCAACAATTCATCAAAATCAGGAATCACATTATTATTAAGAATAGTAGTATTAAATACATACCAATCTCGAAGGAGTCCTCCAAGAGCAATGAGAACGAACTCTCGGTTTCTCCAATAGCTAAGAGATCATTCTTGATTTCCGTGATCCTCATAAAATAGGATTGGATGGATTGTTCTTTTCCCTTCATGATATTCTTCAACTTGTTCTTGAAAAAGAGAACTTGATTAGCATTGCTAGCCCTGAACATGCTAACAAACTTATCATACATTTGTTTGGATCTGCCCAGCTCGGAGATATAAACAACCAAGTGCTTATGAATAGAATCCCTAATGATCTTCTTTGTCTTGACTTCCCATTTCTTGTACTTTGTCTTAGTGGCAGCCAGTGCATTTGATGGAGGCTCATGGATCTTCCCCTACACATAATCCATTACATCTTGGTCTTCCAATGTCAAATCCAAAGACATTTTCCTAGCATGATAGTTAGACTTGTCAGTCAGCTTATCATCAGATTTGAAACCCTTGTATGATGAGGAGGCCATTGATCTCGGTCCTTGACTTTTCAACTTGTTCGGTGATTTCTTTCCACACTTGCTTGGGCTTTGTCTTCACCTCAGCTTTGATACCATGTTAATTTTAGATAACCATGGTATGTTCTATGCTTAATGCAGTTTACTTCAATCTTTCTTATAGGCCCAATTCAAATTAGCAATCACATAAACATGAAAGTAAATGCTGATAGAACATAATAATAGATCGACAAAAGGCAAGCCAATATAATAAATCAGAATTTGTAATTCTTCTTGTTCAGCAAAGATAGAGAGAAATGTTTGTTACAGCAGTCAAAAGGATGCCCTAGCCAGCAAAGACATTTGCTGGTCAAACCAGCGCTTCCAACCTCCAAGAGGTTTAGTCAAACTCGATCAAACTCAGCCTTTCTTCAGTGTCACACAGCCCACAAAACAACCCTCAAACAGTGAACACAAGTCAAACTTCCTGCGATCAAAGATAGTCAACTATGTGGTCAACTGCGGTCAAAGTGTTGCGGTCAAAGTCAACGTTCTGCCTCGATTTTTGTGCCCTCTAATGTGACCTCCAAAAATCTGAATTTCGATCCTCAAATCGCAGTCAAACAAGGAGGGTTGACCCAAGGTCAATGATGGTCAATGCTATCCAGAAAGCCCTAAGACAGTGCACAATTTTTTCCGACTTCCTATTCACACGTGATAGAGAGAGAAGCCTCTTGAAGGTTGTACGAACTAATCAGATGATGAGGAATGTGTGTGATGAGATGATGAACAAATGAGCATCAAGTCTCTCTAATTTATATCCATCAATGAAGGTGTGTGACACATCTTTTGGGGCTTGTGAGCCTACATTACAAAGCTGGCACACCTTGACAATTTGCACATGTGTGGAAAATAAATTCAAAATATATGTTTTTCTCATCCAAACAAGATGATCTTTAGATCAATATTGCACCTCTCCGAAATTGGAATCCAACAAAAATATCATCTTCGTCATATGAGCAATGCAACATGGAGTTTGGACCTAGTTGCCCAAAATTAACAGATAGAGAAAGGGTTGTTGTGGTGAAAATGAAAAGCCTTCTTTAGCTTCCCTAGGGTTGCACTTGTGTTTCAGACTCTATCACTTTGAATGTAGTTTTTGGAGGTAACATGTGGCAATAGTCTCCCTTGGAGAGTTTTTTATGGTAGTGTCTATTGGCATGTTTGGCATGTTTGATGGGAAAACCATATTATGCATGTATTTTCTGACGAGAAGACATGTTTGTGAATTATAGGCTTTTGGTTGTTCCTTCTTTGGCATTTGTCATGATTGATGGGATGACCATCCCTGGCTAAGTAAAGTTAAGTTGAGTGTGGAAATGTTAGTTTTACTTGGTTCATCAAAGTTGTGTTTAAAGGGGGATGTTGGAGTAAACCCGATATCAAGGTTTAAATCCATATAGGTGATTAATTGGGTGGGCTTGTGGTTTCACAATTGAAGGTTTAGGGGTAACTAACTAAGATCCTAAACCTATACATACTTCAGGCCATAGCTTCAAATGTACATGCATGCAAACTTTGAATATATGCATTGAACTTCGAACTTTTTGTACAGAGTGTGGTTTTCCCTTATTAGGATACTTCACTAAAATTTATGTGTTTTAATGATTATGTATATTGGGCTATTTACTTATATTTCCTGAGCTATTGGATTCATAGCCAAGTCATGGTCAAATTATAATTTATGATGAACGTTAGAATTTGATGCATCTTTGAATTGTATTCCTGCTTTAGTAGCATTGAGGAAGAGGATATAAGTTCAATTGTATATAACCTTCTGCCCTTTTTTTAAACTTTTCTGATGTAAATATATCTTGTCTATGGCATATCTCTTGTCTAGCAACTGGATAATGGCTTAACACGTGGAAGACCATGGAAGGTCTACCTTGGTGCATCTCCACTAATATCACTTCAAGGGATAGAGAAAAAATCAATATGTCAAATATTCCAGCCAAGGATGCCAATCACTCCGACATTTCCACACGGTTACATAACAAGAGAGAGATGTTAACTTAACATTCTCCCTTCAACGACTAACTATCCTATAAGGGAGAATTAACATTAATCATAAAAAAATAATCACAGACAATAAAGTAAATACAAGAACACAATTAGGAAATTGTTAAGGCAAACCTCCTGCACAATACCTGCAGACTACCGCGCATTTGCAACCGGCATCCTGAAATAATATCGTCTTCAATAATAGTCGGATTTTTGCCATCCCGAGAAATAGCCAAGAGCAAAGAGCTTAACAAGGAATTTTTTTATCTTGTCTATGGCATATCTCTTGTCTAGCAACTGGATAATGGCTTAACACGTGGAAGACCATGGAAGGTCTACCTTGGTGCATCTCCACTAATATCACTTCAAGGGATAGAGAAAAAATCAATATGTCAAATATTCCAGCCAAGGATGCCAATCACTCCGACATTTCCACACGGTTACATAACAAGAGAGAGATGTTAACTTAACATTCTCCCTTCAACGACTAACTATCCTATAAGGGAGAATTAACATTAATCATAAAAAAATAATCACAGACAATAAAGTAAATACAAGAACACAATTAGGAAATTGTTAAGGCAAACCTCCTGCACAATACCTGCAGACTACCGCGCATTTGCAACCGGCATCCTGAAATAATATCGTCTTCAATAATAGTCGGATTTTTGCCATCCCGAGAAATAGCCAAGAGCAAAGAGCTTAACAAGGAATTTTTTATGTACCCTCCTGTTAACTCATACCTGAAAAGTGAGAGATTATATGAAATAACTTAATAAGATTTGTGCAGAGAGTAAGGACTAAATGTAAGCATAGTAAGCCAATTACAATTGACGGAATCATTAACTTCAAGTATAATGAGACTTCTACCGTAAAGATATTTTCTCCCAATCAATGTTCTCAGCGACTGGGAGGCGCTCTGATGCAAGCTTCCAGATCTTGTATCGCTGCGTGTGATCTGGTATGTGAAAGTCGCTCACGCAACTACAACCACACACATTAAATAAATCAACCTCAGGATATATATATGGGCATTTGCTATGTAAAATCTAGCAATTAGACACTTCAACGGAGGTAAACGTAGATCATGTACGGAGGGAAATATTATGACCAACTTGGGTAAGGTTGAAAATGCAAGTCTCTTAAAACATGATCGCATAACTTATTACTGACCTTTTAAAAACAATAAATTTTACCAGGAAAATTGTGAAAACTCTAACTCAACTATGCAATGAGCTGCCTAATTTTTTTCTATTATCCGCATAATTGCTTGTATTCGTCGGCAACACGGAAAACACCTTTCTCAACATTTGAAATTTCAGAATTAGTTTCCAAAAGAAAAAGGATTTTCAACAATTTGGAGATTCGGCAAAATAAAAATACCCACTGAATCTTTGCGAAAAGACATGTGCATGTAAAAACAATGAAACACAAACACTTGTTCAGATTTATTGGGCCTGGAGGGGCATTTTACAGTCCAGTATGAGAGCAATGTGTGATTGGATCAGTCTTCACCATGGATTTGTGATTCAGTTTGTGCTCATCGTGGAGTTGACATACATGTGTATTTTAAAATTTTAAAAATTTAATTTAATTAATATTTAGTTAAACTTTTTTTTATGGAGTGTAGAATTAGAACTTGAAAAAAGTTTTGCACTTTCAGGGATTTGATCACTCTCAACACATAATAAATCTGGAGTTAAATAGATCTAGCTGGTACTATTTACAAGCATGTGTGAAGCATGCATCAATAAATTTATGAAAGAGGAAATATTTGTTGGCATGTTTCTTTGGAAGATTTATTTACAATGACAGCTTGGCAACTATTTTCAGTTACTTCCGTCTACGATAGAGATGCACAACAACCTCTGCAACCCACTAAACGAATGGAATTTTACGTCGAATAAAACCACGAGGCAGCAAAAGAAAACATGGGGAATAAATACTAACTTGTGATTAGTTATAAACTGAGATTGTATAAATTGATTAAGTTCGGTGATGGGGGCGACTAGAATTCATTTTATGTGTGGGTTGTTTAATTAGATTGCAACACGAACGCTGACCACAGGTTTGAAAATATGTTTAAGAATATGTTTAAGTGAAAACACCACCTTTTATCTCCGTGTATCCCTGGGCCCTACATGAAGTATACACTAATGATGGTTCGATGAATATTGCAAGATGGGGTTTCCCAGTTGGAGTTCTGAGTTCCAGACTCTAATATTGTATTTGCAAAAACTGCAGAAATGAAAACTATACAAAAGTAAAAGTTCTGAAATGAAAATGAAGTGCCGAAGATTGTGAGGATAAAGTGCCAAAGCAAAATGTGCTAAACTCAAGAATGAGGAAAGCAAAGAGCACAAGTCTTAAAGCTAAATTAGAATTGTAAAATTAAACCTACGCTATTCTATATTACTTATGGCTTGGTTTTTGTGTGTTTTGCAACAGAGCATTGTTTAACGGTTAAACAACCTGTAAGCATACGTGTTGATGGACAAAATACTTGACAGTATGGAACGAAAATGAATCAAACTACTAGAAGTAGAAGTGCAAGTGTTTTTGAGACTTTTAATGCCAATAGAAGAGTAGGTAATTGAAGTAATTTTGTTGCGCTTCTTGACCTTGAGAACCAGATCTCCATATAGAAAGTAATGAAACAGAAACAATGGATATAAAGACAAGGACTAATTCTTGTTATCTAAATACATATTATTTTCAACACAAGATCAATACAATTGAATTTTTCTCCATAAAAATATACATATTCATTTTCAACACAAGATCAATACAATCGAAGTTTTCTATGTAAAAATACATACCTCAATCACAAACATTCTTGCAAACAATCAATAACTGACCTAAATATTCTTGCAAACAATCAATAACTGACCTAAATTATCATTGATTACATGGTATTTATGAGACCTAATGATTCATGACATACACACGTATATAAATGTAGAACTAGTGTAACTGGTATGTGTACTTCACTTTCTCATGCGATTGCGGAATTCACAAATTACAATCACATGAAGGGTTGCGGGTCTCTTCAGTCAAATTGGATCAAGCTAGAGTTTGCACAGGTTTCATTCTGTACGCTGCAGCCATATCCCATTTTCTTGTGAAGATAGCTTACCCGATGACCAGGATATGTTGCCAGATTTGGGTCGTCGTGGTTTCTCAGAGAATAAAGTATGTCTTTGCCTAACAAGGGGAAGATTTTGCAGAAACCGTGAATTTCTCATGGGAATCTAACAATTTTTTTAAGAAATCCAACTGTGGGAGTGTTTGAATCATTTTTTTTAATTGTAGAACTAGATTCAGCACCGCCAAGAACCCCAGTAGCTCCCAAAATTATGAAGCTTGACTGCTGTAACCCGGATTTCCAAAAATTTCTGCCGGATTTTGTCAAAACTGTGCCGTATTTTCCATTATTTTCCCCGCAAAAAGTCACCTCCTTAAACTACTCTATAAAGTATACATAGATCTGGACTGCCCAGCCTGTGGTTTCTATACTCAGAAAACTCTGGGAAGAGAGCAAGAAATTTAATTGCTTGAAATTGTTGCGGTTGTCCGAAAAGTAGTCATTTGGAGTGAAAATAAAACAGCAACTGTCAGATTTGAATCTGGACAATCTTACAACACTGAGAGCACTCCCTTTTTAAAAAACTAAATCTCACATATAGAAATTCATTGCTAGCTCCGCACAATTTTACAACAGAAAACTCTCCCCCACCTTTGTTTTTTTTAATTTCAAAAATAAACCTTGCATTTCAGATCATTCCGATAAAAAATAATTCCCAGATTTTTGGACAATTTTACAATGGTAAATCCTCCTTTACCCTTTTATAACAATAGGAATATATTCTGAGAATTTTAAACAATTGTAGATCTGAATTAATATTCCGAATTGCAAATAATTTCCTTGAAACAGAGTACCTCCTTGAAGACTGTCATTTGCTTGATGAAGAGATCACGCCCCAGCTTTCAAATCTTTGTGTCCATGGATCCATCACCTATGTCTCATCGTGATTCTTTCATTACGCTAACCCCCTTTACCATGGCTCTGATACCATGATAAAATAGGAGAAGTGTACTCAAACACATAATTTTATTAATCAGAAAATTAAAACTTACATAAGGGGTGAGAGGCATACCATATATATAACCTCTCCAGCCTTATCTCAGCATGTCATGTGTCCTTGATCAACAACTCAAGGATAATCACTCTGACAAAGTTGGGACAAGCCCTACCTATCACCTAGGAAATACAACAATTCTAGAATTCACTTTATTATTCTAGAACTAATACATTCTAGAATATTTTTATTTACTAGCAAAACTAATTAACGGATTATCTAAATAAGCTTTAGGATTAGGCAGTTAACAAGATCCACCATAAGCATCCATTAAAAGAGATCACATCACATCACAAGATCGACCCAAGAAAAGTCCCTCTGCGAGTCCACCATTGTGAATAAGAGAAAGAAAATCACTAATGAATAGAGGTTATGTTCCAAGTGTGACAATCATCAAGAGCAAATTGACTCCCCTATTTATATGAGGGTAACCAAGTCGATTTTCCTTTAAAGTAGACTAGAAGCCCTAAAAATTATTAAATCCATGATACAAGGTGGATGGATCATTAAGAAAACCCCCAAAGGTAGCCAAATCAATGAAATAATATGAAAATAAACGTTAATTAACCCACAAGTATGCATCTAGAGTCCTCAAAAGGTAATGTTAGAATCTAGAAGGCATGCCTCTCCATGAAAAGGTGAAATGAATAGCTCAAGGGATGCATCTTATTCCATAAGTCATGTTCTCCATCCAAATGAGGGGCTACATCACCAAAGTAGCCCTCATCAGCCAACATCATCCTCCAAAATCTCACGTCATCATCAAATGGGTTGCTTGGGTGATGTCATCAAGCTAGGGCATGACATCATTGAGGTAGAAGGTGCATCTACCCCTGCAAAGCATCCCAAATAATCAACACCATCAATCACCTTCATGAGAAGTGCAATGTCCATCAAGAAGGTACAGTGCCATCTTGTGGGCATCCTGTCATCTTAGGGGTGCAGCAACTCTCCAAGTCAACATCCTAGCATCAAAGGTAAATGTCCAAGATCATGGGGCTAGAGGAGGGTCACCTCATACGTGCTATGTTTTCATCAAGGCCAATGCTCCTCAAAAGAAGATCCAACGTCCATCCTCAAGTGTCTTGTGGCATCATGGAATGTGGATGGACATCATCTACAAAATGTTGGAGAGGCACCATCTCATCCCTCAAGGGATCCTCATGTAAGAATCACCTAACACATACTCAAGGAATCAAGTGAAATCAACATCATGGGTCCAAGAACCAATCCATAAAAGCATCAAGGTGAACCATATTCAATGTTAAAGCCATCAAAGTACTTCACACAAGTATCATCTTCAAATGTCTTACTACCTTATGATTGTGAACAAATTATCATACTTGGGCATGGGAGGGTTATCACATGACCTTATTAGAAGCTTCCAACCCTAAGGGGAGGAACAATTCCTAGGACGACTGTTTCAAATCATAGGTGCAAATGATAGGTGTTATGGGTTGGAGTTTACTTCATTAAAATGTGTCATAGTCTTATATTAGGTTTGTTGTCGCACAGATTGTCAAGGCACCGCAACAACGGCTTAGATTGGGGGCTGTCACCCTTATCCCCAATCCCTCTATTTAAGCTGTCTCCTTGCAAGCTAAGGGAGGTAGACCCTATTAGAAATGAAGATGAAGAATCCAGGAGACAGCTAAAACATCAAATACTTGATAAAATGAACGAGATTCCACAGATCTAAATTAGATTTCACGTTTAAGACCAGTGCCTTATGGAGTCAAACAAGATCTCGCTATGCAATTATAAATAAGTAAGTGACGATTAACTGTTGCTTATTTAAACACGATTGATCACAATGACATTCAATTGAAAACGCCACAACCATGAATTAAAATATCTTAAACCCACAGCGATATTATCACAAGATGAAAATGCCAGATATTGAAAATTTTCCGAAATTAAAATATTTCAATATAACCCAGTTTGAAAATTAAAATGTTCCACGGTCAAGCTTTAGAATAAAATTGCTTATTTGACCATAGGACTCAGAAAATTTCTTAGAATTTGAAATTTTTATAATAATAATTTTTTTTTTTTTTTTTTTTTTTTTTTAATCTAAAATTAAAAAATTTAAATCTAAGTTAAAACACAACTAATTAAAACTAAATGAAACTTAAAAAATTAAAATCTAAAAACTAAAACTAAACAAAACAAATTTAAAATCTAAATTAAAATTAAATTAAACAAAACTAAGTTAAAACTAAAGTCTAAATCCTAAAATTAAAATCTAAGTCCAAAACTAAAATTAGACTAAACTAAATTTAAACAAAAACAAATTAACTAAAACTAAATTAAAATTTGAAATCCTAAAGAACTAAACTAAAAAAAATCAACTAAGTTAAAATCTAAAAATAAAAAGAAACTAATCTAAAATTAATCTACAACTAAAACAAAAATTACGCTAAATGAAATAAATAAATAAAAATTAAAATCCATAAATAAAAATTAAAATAAAAATTAAAAATTAAAATAAATAAATAAAAATCCAAATCTACGTTTAAGACTAAGCCTACATAAACAAATAAATCGAAACTATAATCCTAACCCTACGTTACCACAACGCATTAAAAATGAAATCGATCAAAAATAAAAATGCCGGCGTGAAAAAATCTAACGCAAATTTTTTGTGTTTCTTTGTATTTGTGGTTTATCGTTTGTGTTTGCAGGTCGAAGCTCTTTGGATGCGTGAGGAAATGGGCTCGACGGCACAAAGGGAAAGCATGGCAGAGCAGAGGAGAAGCTCGGACGAAGGAACTTGGACGGCGGGCAGAGAGACGTCAACAGATCAAGGTGAGACGGCTTGAGGGCGAATCGATGCAGATGAAGAGTCGACGTTTAATGCGGTGCAGAGCTGAGGTTTGAATGGCTGGGACGGCAGAGAAGAAACCGACCACTGAAAAAGGAGCACGGCAGCGGAGGAGGCTAATGCAGAGTTTGACAGCGTGGAGGAATAGAGCAACGTTTTGAGGGATGCAGGTGGGATTGCTTGGAATATCGATTGTGTAGAGGGACGCTGAGGGCAAAGGATCGATGGCTAAGGGATCGATGAAGAATGAATGGAAGTCGATGATAGCTGAGCGGAGAGAGTTGAGAGGGTTTGATGGAGAGGATGGTTGTTGTTCGATGGCAGAGATTTAAAATAAACCCAGTACAAAGTAAACTCAAATTTTCTCCTGGCAAAATCCAGTTTTTTATGCTCATTAAATGCACCAGAGAGAATTTTCTTTTGAAATTATGCCCAGATCTAAAATCTTCGGATAAACCTCCTGCAATCCTGCAGAAAACCCGACAGAACGAAAACTACATACAAATTTACAAGGTTAATTTACAATTTAGAAAGCCCTCATAGCCAGATTTGAAACCTTTTAGCACAGTTTAGATATTTAAAATTTTTGAATGAGAGGCACAAGCCTTTGAAACCCTGCAAAATCACAAATATCGTAGGATAGACCTGAAATTTAACAAACAAAGAGCTTATCAGATTTATGTTTATTGAGAGTCGGCTGGTCCAACCGAAGACTTCCCCAGACGCTCAATCTTAAGAAAAATTTCCCTGCACACTTAGATCCAGACCTTAGATCGACAGAGATTTAAGAAAACAACATGAGACCTTTTTTAGAAAAATCATAATGTTATTTTATAAACCCAGAAAACTGCACAAGATACCTGTATGCAGATTAATCCATGAAGGCCATCAACCATAAAATACAAGAAACAAAGTAGCAGAGTTTAGAGACAATTCACCACATAGATCTGAGAAGGAACAAGCAGATTTGTAACCCCAAAGTATTTATGCTTTATTCCTCAAAAAAAAATTACAAGAGCTTCTAAGAACAAGTGCACGATCCTAAGATCGGATGACTCAAAAATGACAAAGACCTCTAAATTTATAGGACCAGATCTCTAACGGCTAGTTTGGATGATCCTCGTCAAAATAATCTCAACCGTCCAAAAGATTTAATTATCTTTTAATCTGGAGCGTTGAAATTAAAATTTTGGGGAAAAAACGAATTTATCATTTAATTCAATTTTAATTAACTCAAAAATATTATTTTTGAGTTAATTACCCCAAAATTTTGACTTTGACCTAACCACCAAGGCCCAAGGGTCCAAAATTTCTTAAAATTCTCAATATTCCCTTGGCCTGGGGCTTTCAAAATCATTTTCCAAGGACCCACAAATTTTGCCTTTAAAGATTTAATCCTAACTTAGGACCCTAAATTAATTAAATTTCTAGTTTAAGATTTTTTTAAATTAATTGACCAGAAAATTTAATTAATTGACTGAGAGGGGATTTTAATTATTTTTCCAACCCTCTTTACATGAGATAATACATTTACATACATGAAGGGGGAATACCCATTCGTATAGACCCTCAAATAAATACCCAGTTCTGCGACTCAAAATATGATCTAGTAGACCAAGTAGCTCAAACTACTTTTACAAGGACTCGACAGAACACTAGGACTCACTTAGTATGCTGATGATAAAATCCACCCTAGCTTTGGGGTGAGGCTGGAGGGAAAAACTCTGCCGATCACTTTCGTGAATCAGTGAGACAAAAAACCTCCTAGGATAGAGATCATCAACAACATATTAGACTTACCTAGGTTGTTACATACATGGACGGTCCTACTTAGATCATTTACATCATTACATGCAGAATGGGTTTACATCATTTATAACAATGTCAACTGTCGATAAATCTGGATGATGGAATCTGAATGGCGCAACCATGTCGAACATGACGAATCCCATTTGAAAAAATGGGGGTGTACTGCTATGGGGTAGTTGACAAAGTGTGGTCAACAAGGTTATGCAAACCATTGTCCATGAGCACCTTTGTAACGGGAATTCTTCGTTGCATGAGTTACCTTCCCTTGCCTTCGTTTTTTCAAGCCCCTACATTTTCCCTTTTCTTTCTTGCTTTGATACAACTTGTTTAACATGCTTTATTGATCTATCAAGTAATAATGATATTATTATCCCCTTTTTATGATGGGAAATTTATTGCTTCATCATGGTCTAGATGTTCACAAAGAGTTACTTTTACTTGATAGGCATGATATGCATGGATACTTTTAGGGGTGGGTGGCTATATAAAAGGGGGTAGAGATCAAGCTATAATTGCCTTTTGCTTGCTTTACATCCCTTGCCATTATTTTGCATTTTGATATTTGGCTCATGCTTTTTCTTTTCTTACAGTTGCATCAATCTCGGATATTTTCAATCCCTTCTTCTCACAAGCCAATGCCAACAAGGAACCTAAACAAGTTGTTGAGAAATCTATAGGACAATGATTAGAGAGATTTCTCTTTTATTGATAACTGCTTGTGATGTCTTTTTACTTTTCTTACTTATTTAGCTTCTTTACTTATTATTATGTTTGTGTATCATCAAACAACTACCAAAACAAGAAGAACAAGAACACAGAATATAGGTTGCAAGCCAGGGCCAAAACCTCTCCACTTGAGAGCAAAACCCGCAAATCTCCTCTTCTTATAGATTCTCCAATTGACGAATTCCAAGACCTCTAGATCAAGATCAATACCCTCTAAGACCCAAGTCTCAACGTTCCAGATGATGTGCTTCCTTTTTTAAGGTCAAACCCAGTCAAATCTCTTCTAGTAGCACAACTTCGACCTCCAGATGCAGAATTTTGGCCTCTATTGTGGGTTTGAAATTTTTGGCCCTCCTGCAGTAGTTGCTGCCACGCGTGTCAGCTTCTTTTGGCCTCTCAAGGCTTCCTCGGACCTTTGCTTGGCTTTTCTCTTCCTTCTAGAGCTTGAGGATGGCTTATTGTGACCTTCACTGACCTTATTTCCCTTCCTTCTTCAAGATCGAACCTGCAAAAGAAAACACTAGACTATGAAAATTTCAAAATCTGAACATACAGAAATCCTACTGCAATTAACTGATTTGCATTAACTACTTGTATTTTCCATTAATAAGTTATTTTCTGAATACTTTAATAAATATTAATGCAAATATTAAGAAGCCTATGTTGAGTTTTCTTGAGTGTTGGGGTAGCATCGTATGTGCTCTAGCTCCCAAAATTTGTGGAGGGACTATTGTACATGAGATCTCCAAGGCCCAGAAAGGGATTTGGGAAATCCCATCCAGTTTGGGAGATAATTAATTAATTAATATTTTTAATTAAGGACCCTAAGTCTAACTTTGGAAAATTAAAATATTAAAGGTAACTAATTAAAACATGTGATGGAAATGACTCAAGTCACACGATTCAAACTTTCTTTTAATTTTAGCCATCGATTCAATATTAGATCATGGTCGTTTGTTTCCCAACGAGAAAGTATAAAGGAAAGCCTTGGGGTCAATTGGAGAATACACACGGAGGTAGAGCACTCAGACTAAGTTGGAATTCTAGGGCAGGTTTGCTAAGAATTTCTAGAAGTGTTTCAGCTGCAGCGAGGGGTAGTATTGGCTAAGGGGATGGTCTGATCCCAGAGCCAAGAATCAGCAAGAGGCAGAGAGGAAGAAACCAGGATCAGCGTAGAGAAGCAGGGGCAGCAGCAGCAGTTGCGCAGCACAGAGGGTCTCAGCCGCTACGCAGGACCAGAAAGGGCAGCGTTGAGCAGCAGGAGACCCTCCAGGGTTACGCTGGTCCAGCTAGGACAGCGTAGGGACTGCGTCACCCAGTCTGGGGTTATGCAGCCCTCTCCAGGACAGCGCAGAGGCTGACGCAGGAGCTTCAGGGGCAACACTAGGGTTTCTAGAGGCCGGAAAGGGCTAAGTCCTGTAAATCCCATTTGAGGGTGTGGATCAGCCAAGTTTTCAGTCTCCAGAACAGCAAGTTAGCTGCAGATCTATTTTTTCTCCGTCAAGTTAACCAGTTAGGTGCCCAAATTTGCTGTATTCAAAAACTAATTAATAATATAAACCCTCCAGTAGCCAAAAGACCGGTTTTCCCGAATTGGGTTTTTCCAGGCACAGTTGTCCAGAAAATTTTGTGTGTCACTTTGTCTATGCACATGTACTTCTGTTTTAGATCTGAATTGGTGAAAGTCTATTATGTGTTTACTTCAATGTTAATATGAAGATTTCAGCATTAATGACTTGTTAAGTAGAAGTATAACCAGAATTAATAGTAAGGTTTCTGCATAAAGTAATATTCATAAATTTTCACAGCTTACACTAATATACAGATCAAGTACTGAAATATAACTGAAGCAATCACACAAAGGACACTTATTTTTGGACAATTGTCCCCGGGAAAAAAACCAATGCGGGAAAACTGGTGCAACAGATCTGAGGGTTTGTATTATTAAGCAACAGTATTATGAGTACAACTAGGGTGCAAAAGGCTGGCTCACCCAACAGCGAAAATCCTCGGTAGACAGATAAAATAGTGAGTTTTACCTCACACTGCAAGTCCTGGTTGATCCAAGATCAAATTGGCGAAACCCCAACTCCCTCTATGCTGCCTCTAGCAGCAGATGCGTAGGCCCATGTGGGGATGGTTGAATTCTGTATCACCTTCTCTCTGCGCTGATATGTCTATCAAAAAATCGAGTTTCAACCCTCCCGTAGCCGTATGTGATCCAAGCGTTTGGGCACCTCAAGGATCCTACCCCTCACTATAGCTGATCTACAGCTCCATGTCGCCCCACTTCTTAGGTGCATGAGCACTCATGGCACATCCATCATCATCATCCTCATCAGCATGAGCTGAATGTTATTTTTTGTAGCATTGGAAAGTGATCTAAGTCTCAAATTTGGTAAGGAGGCTTAGACACCACTATTCCAAAGAACCCAAAAACCGTTTGTGGAAATTCCACTCGATTCATGTTTTATTAAAATAATTAATTATTTTAATGGAGACCGTAAGTCTAAACTTAGAGAAATTAAATAATTAATGGGTATTAATAAAACAATGTGAACAGTGAATCTTCTAGAGAATGAAGATCAAGTCAAGTTTTAATCTTAGCCATTGATTAGACTTCTAATCTAGGTCATTGATTCATCAATGAGAAGATTATAAAAGAAGGCTTGAGGGTCATTTGAAAAGCAAGCAGGGAAAACATTCAGCAACCCAAGGGAAGTAGATTTTGAAGGAAGAGAATTCAATTTCAGAGGGAGATTTACAAGGCGGAGGAAGTAGAGGGCATCAACAGTGTCAGGGTTCAAGGAAAGAAGGACGCAGAAGGGTAGAGAGGCAGCACTCAGGAGCAACACAGATGCCTCGAGCAGTAGTGATGTAGTATCACGCTGGCTCTGCATACAGAGGTACTCCAGAGATTCGGAGAAAATTTATCTCAGGTGTATCTCAAGAAGTTTCTCAGTTATTTTTGCCAGTCTTTTCTTGTAAAGAATTCTTGCTGAAGATTAATATATAAACCCTCATCTGTTGCACCGGTTTTCCCGAATTGGGATTTTCCAGGGACAATTGTCCAAAAATAACTGTGTCATTGTGATTGGTTCTCGTGCTTGCATTTTACTGTTCTTTTCTCTTTATGTACTTGAGTGATCACTGCAGTAGTGTTTATTTCGAAATTTACTGTAAGGGTTTTTGAAAATAACTTGTTGTGGAAATAAGTAGGAGAAATAAATCTATAACTGCAGTAGAAATTGAGAATTGAATTTTTCACATGGTATCAGAGCTGAGTTGAGTAACAAGATTGGAAACTTTGCGATGGAACCAAGTCTAGAAGTTGTTGCAGCAGCAACTCGAAAGGGTTCACGCATCTCTCCATAGAAAAGGGAAAGCATGGAAGAACAGAGGGATCACGACATCTCCGTATTAGCCTCTAAACTGGATGAAGAATTTGCTTACGTATCAAGCTCTGCTTCTCCAGAGGTTTGGTATATTAGTAGTGGAGCTTCTGCACATATGACAGGAGTATGAGAATGCTTCTCAAGCTACTAGGAAGAGTAGATCATTTTCAGATCACCATGGGAAATAAGGTGTAGCGTACCCCTGTTGGGAGAAGTACCATAGTGTTCCAAACTGAAGCCGGAAATAAGCTTCAAGCCACTAATGTGCTGCATGTGCCTAGTTTGGGGATGAACTTACTCTCAATGTCTCAGCTACAAAACAAGGGCTATGACCTCTACTTCATTGGCAAAAGAGTGTATGTCAAACACCCCAGTTGGAAGAAGAAGGCACAAATCGAAGTCAGGAGCAATAAATTGTATAAGTTGCAACTTGAATCTCCAATGGCACTAATAGGCAACTGTGATGAGAAGGATTTGAATGAGCTATGGCACAGGAGAACGGGGCACTTACACCATGGGGCTTTGAGAATTCCCAAGAAGGTCGTCACAGGAGTTCCAGATTTGAGCACCAAACAAGATGACGTTTGCAGAGGGTGCATATTAGGGAAGTACGCCACGGCAGCCTACCCCAGGAGCAGAAATAGGGCTAAGAGTGTGTTGGGATTGATACACTCATACATCTGCAGACCAATGTCCACTAGAGCGCTTAATGGTGCTGAGTATTTCGTCACCTTCATTAATGACCATTCCAGGAAAGTTTGGATCTACTTTCTGAAGACTAAGGACCAAGTCTTTGATCGATTCAAGGAGTTTAAAGCTCTAGTTGAGAATCTGACAGGAAAGTAGATAAAGATACAGCGATTAGATAATGGTGGAGAATACATTGATAAAGACTTCACAGAATTCTGTGCAAGTGAAGGCATCAGAAGAGAGTGGACTGCTCCATATGATCCAGAGCAAAATGGAGTTGCAGAAAGGAAGAATAGAACTATTGTGGAGGTTGCAAGGGAAATGTTGTATGATCAAGACATGCCCAAATTTCTATGGCCAGAAGCTTCTATATGTTCAAAATAGGATTCCTCACAATGCATTAGGTAAGATCACTCCAGAAAACGTCTTCATTGGCAGGAAGCCAGAAGTAAGCCACTTTAGGATCTTTGGTAGTGTGGTATATTGCCATGTACCCAAAGAGAAGAGGAAGAAATTGGATAGAACTACAAAAAAGGGGTATCTGGTGGGATACAGTGAAAATGCTAAGGCTTACAGAAACTACATTCCGAGCAGCAAGAAGGTTGTAGTGCAACGGGATGTATAGTTCATGGAAGAAAGAGCTTTCAAAAAATCCCGAGAGATGCCTTCAGCAATGCAGTCTGAAGATGACCCACTGGTCTAACCACTATGACCAGCAGAGGATAGCTCGAGTGCTTCTCCAAGGCAGGAGGATCCAAGGGATTCATCTCCAGAAGATTTGCAAAATTGGGAGTAGGTAGAGCCACCCACTACCAGTGGTAGGGCGAGTAGGGAATTACGACAAATTTTGAGGGATGTAGAGGAGTTTGTCGGAGCCCCCAGAAATGAGAAGAGGCAATGCAGGCAACCGGACAGATACCAAGCCTTGGTAGCCCAGGTTGGGGAACCCTCTAGTTTTTAGGACGCAGCTCAGCATCAGGTGTGGGTAGATGCAATGGTGGAAGAGTACAGTTCCATCATGACAAATGATGTCTGGGAAGTGGTTCCTAGGCCTCAGGACAGATCAGTTGTGGGTTCAAGATAGATAAACAAGACCAAATATGCTGCAGATGGCAACATAGAAAAATTTAAAGCCAGGTTTGTGGCAGGGGTATGCTCAGAAGGAAGGGATAGACTATGAAGAGACCTTTGCCCCAATAGTAAAATATACTTCTATTAGATCTGTGATATCCCTTGCTGCGCAGATGGGATGGGAGATTCACAAGATGGACGTCAAGGTTGCATTCTTGAATGGGGTGATGGAAGAAGTATATATCGAACAACCAGAAGGTTTTGAGATGCATGAGCAGAAGACTCATATGTGTAGGCTTAAGAAAGCCTTGTATGGACTTAAGCAAGCCCCCGAAGCTTCGTATGGTCGAATTAATGGCTACTTGGAAAAGATGGGATTCGTCAAGAGTGATGCAGATCCCAATCTCTACTATCTGAGAGTAGGGGATGCACCTTTGATACTGGTGTTGTAAGTAGATGATCTATTCCTAACAAGATCATCTAAGCTAATCAAGGACTGCAAGGAGAATTTAGCAACAAAATTTGACATGAAGGATCTGGGGTTGATGCATTATTTTCTGGGGTTGGAAGTTTGGCAGTAGAAGGGTGAGATCTTCCTTGGTCAAGGGAGATATTCTATAGAAATCTTGAAGAGGTTCAATATGGGATATTGTAGACCCATGGCTACACCAATGATCTCCAACTTGACGAAGATCGATACTTCCGAAGATGATGAGGTTGATCCTACCTTGTATAGGAAGTTCATAGGGCCCCTGATGTATCTGGTCAACACTAGGCCATGTGAAATTTCCGACAAGGAAAATATTTCTGCAATACTTGGTTTATTTCTCCTACTTATGAGATAAGTTATTTATAGATGCTTCAGTAAATTCTGAAATAAACACATTTGTAGATCTTCACTATCATCAAGAGCATAAGAACAGAAAGATAAATCACACAAGTAGCACAACAGAAACAACCATATGAACACAGTTATTTTTGGACAATTGTCCCCGAAAAAACCCAATGTGGGAAAACCGGTGCAACAGATGAGGATTTTGTATTTATCTTCAGAAATGGAAAGTACATTTACCAGAGTCTGATGAGCAGATAAAATTAGCAAACACCTGGCTGAATTTTTTGGAACCTCCAAACAAATTTCAGATCCTCAGGGTGACCTCCTTCACCCTCTGCGTCATCCAGTGTGAGAGCTCTGCGTGATTCTGCGTGGAGGGGGTCTTGCTGCTGATCATCTCACCCTTCCCTTCATCCTCCTGACTTCTGCTTCCCGATAACTGACTCCTACCTCCTTCTGCTTCTGCAACCCTTCCTCTACAATCTCACCCACCAAAATTGAATTCTCTTTCTTTAGAATCGATTTCCTTTGGGTACTGAGAGTGTCCTCAGCTTAATTTCCAAATGGCCCTCAAGTCTCTTCTTGTAGTCTTCTCGTTGATGAATCAACGGCAAAGATTATATCGTTAATCAATGGCTCAGATTAAAAAATGACTTGATCTTTGTTGTCTAGAAGATTCACACTCTGCTCTATTAATGCCCTTAAATTATTTAATTTCCCTAAGTTTAAACTTAGGGTCTGCATTAAAATAATTAATTATTTTAATAAAGTCATATCTGAGTGGAATTTCCATAAATGTTTTCTAGGTTCTCTGAATAGTTGTTGTCCAAGCCTCTATACCAAAAATGAGACTTAGAACACTTCCTGATGCTATAGAAATCAACACTCCCTCTTAGCGAGGAAAGTGTTTAGGCAAGATATCGTTGTACTGCTCTGACTCTATAATATCTGTTGCGCTAATGTTGTCCTGGCTGCTGCCTTTCATCTCTGCGCTGCTGCTCCCTGTACTTTTGCCTTGTGACACTCCTCTGCCACTGCAGCATCCATACTACAGCTCCCTCTTCTTCTAAAGGCCACCTTTTCCTCTACTAGAAAGGGTTCTCGACCATCCCCATCTTCTCTATGAAGTGAATTTGATCTTACTTAGAGCCTTTGTGAGGATATCTACCACCTGTTCTCCTATAGGAGTGTATCGCAACTGTATTGCTCCCATCTGAACATAATCCCTAATGAAGTGGCACCGAATGTCAATGTGCTTCGATCGGTCATGAAACACAGGATTTTTAGAGAGCTTAATGCAAATCTGATTATCGCACATAATCCTAGTCAGTTCCATCTACTTCTTGAGCAAGTTCAAGAGTAACTTACGGAGCCATATGGCCTCACACGAAGCAGTGCTCGCTACCATGTACTCTGCCTCGGCTGAGCTCAGTGCTACGAACTTCTGTTTCCTACTGCACTAGGAGGTCATTCCTGATCCGAGACTAAAACAGTACCCACTGGTACTTTTCTGATCCACTATGTTTCCAGCCCAATCTCCATCTGTGAACCCACTCAACTGGACCTCATTGCCCTTGGTGTACTTCAACTCATATGTAATATTCCGTGTAGAAATAAACAACAATATAAAGCAACATAAACATGAAACTACATCAAATAGAGAGACATCACACATAGAATGTAAAAACATGGAGAACGCTGAGCCATTTTATTATATAACTGAAAGTGATAATAAGCACAAAGGTGATCAGAATGATGGCACCTTGGCTTGCACAAGGTAAGCTAGAGATACTCTCAGAAATACTCCTGGAATGGCTGCTCTATCAGTGTCTGCGTTGTCTCCAAGCTGCTGCTGCTACTACTGCCGGACTGTTGCTGCTACTGGAATAAGCTAACTCTTTGGGGTTGTTCCCTTGCTTGGAAAAATACAGGACTTTGGAAATGAGCTCCACACCTAATAACCAGAAAAGCCTAGAAAGGGTTTCCGGAATGCATGACCCCGGAAAATCACCTCCCTTGAGAAATAATGCTATCCCAGTGGGATACACTGGCCCTGAATGTGTCTTTGCAAATGGTGGCCTCCTCCTCTACCAAAAGTGATGGAATAGCTAAGGGTTGATCCCTTCTCACTATTCTGGGCTAAATCCTCTGATAAATCTCCGCTCTCAGAACTACCTCCTCTAAGAACTACGTGGTCTCTCCTCAAGACTGCCCTCCTCCAAGAACTGCGTGGTCTCTCCTCAAGACTGCATTGTCCAAGCAAGTGTGTAATCCCTGTTGAAGATGCTATAGCTCCCACCTGAAAATCAATGGATAGAAATCCTCACCCGAGCAGGTACTCGAAGTACCCTGGGGGTGAGGTTGGGATCTTCGCTCGGACACACCTAGTGTGCTAAACAACACTTGCAGACTTTGCTCAACAGCAAAAGCGTGCTCAATGTTAATAGACAAAACAAAGATGCATAATTGAATGAGGAAATGAGGAGCCTCTCCCTCTCTCTATACTTGGAGAGCCTTTCTCTCCCCTAGGCCCCACCAAAACTGCGTTGTCCCTCTTGGCCACGCTGTCCATCCCTCTCTGCGCTGCCATGGGCCCACGCTGCCACTGTCCCCACGATGTCACTTCGACCCCTGGGCCCCACGCTGTCAAATAAATGTGCTCAAGTGACTTTAGGAAGTGTTTTATTTCCTAAGTGTAGGTTGAGTGTCTCCTCACCCACTTTATTAATTGACTTTAACTTTATAAAAGCAAACTGGCCAGAAATTAATATTGCCAATTAGCTGCTGCTAATTGGGAATATTACATTCCTCCCCGCCAAAACGTTGCTTGTCCTCAAGCAACTACAATGATGGATGATGCAAAATCTTCTCACTCTCCCAAGTGGCATCCTCATCCAGCAAGTTCCTCCACCTCACCAAATACTCCCTCATTGTCTTACTCCGCAGCTGCCTCTCTCGGGTATCTATGATGGCTTTTGGCTATAGCACCAAATGCCCCTCATCATGTGTTGGTGGAAGCCCCTCTGTTGCAGTCACCTGCTGCCCCAATGCCTTTTCCAGGCAAGATACACGGAAGATGTTATGGATCCTGCTACCTGTGGGTAACTCCAGCTCATTTGCAACCTCCCTGATCCTGCCAATCACCCTGTATGGTCAATAGAAGCGGGGCTTGAGATTCTCGGCCTCCTTCTGCTTCAGTGTGGACTGCCGGTATGGCTGAAGCCGTAGGTAGACCAAGTCTCCTACCTCAAACTGCCTCTCAACCCGCCCTCTGTCAACATATAGTTTCTGTTGGTTCTGTGTTGTAGCTAAGTTGTCCTTGAGGGCCCGGAGTATATCCTGACTCTCTTAGATGCAGTCCTTGGCCCTGGGGGCCTTACTAGCACAAAACATCACGTCAGCAAAAGATAAAGCATGATATCCATATAAAGCATAGAACGGAGACATACCAATGGACATGTGGAAAGTAGTGTTGTAGCAGTACTCCCCCAAGTGCAACCATCGTAACCATGCCTTCTACTGCCCTGTAACATAGTTTCGTAAGTAGCTTTCCAGCCACTTGTTCACTATCTCCGTCTACCCATCCGTCTGAGGGTGGTAACTAGTGCTCGGAGTCAACTCTGTACCCACCAAATGAAAGAGCTCCTGCCAAAAGCCACCCATGAAACGGTTGTCCCGATCACTAACAATCGCCTTTGGGAGACCATGCAACCTGAAAACATCCTTGAAAAACAACTCTGCCACCTGAGCTACTGTGTACCAGGCTGATATAGCAAAGAAGTGTGCATACTTTGTTAGCCGACCAACGACTACAAAGATACAGTGCTTGCCCTGCATCGCGGGCAACCTTGTGATTGGAGTGTGTTGACCACACTTTGTCAACGACCCCATAGCAGTGCACCCCCATTTTTTCAAATGGGACTTATCATGTTCGAGGCTCGTGTCATCCAGATTTCATCGCCGATCGACAGTTTTTATAATGATGTAAACCCATTCTGCATCTTATGATGTAAATGATCTAAGTAAGATCGTCCATGTATGTAACAACCTAGGTAAGCCTAGTATGTTGTTGATGACTTCCATCCTAGGAGGTTTTTTGTCTCACTGATTCACGAAAGTGATCGGCAGAGTTTTTCCCTCCAGCCTCACCCCAAAGCTAGGGTGGAATTTGTCATCAACATGCTAAGTGAGTCCTAGTGTTTTTTATCGAGTCCTTGTAAAAGTAGTTTCAACTACTTGGTCTACTAGATCATGTTTTGAGTCGCAGAATTGGGTATTTATTTGAGTGTCTATACGAATGGGTATTCCCCCTTCATGTATGTAAATGTATTATCTCATGTAAAAGAGGGTTGGAAAAATAATTATAATCCCTTCTTAGTCAATTAATTAAATTTTCTGGTCAACTAATTAATAAAATCCTAAACCAGAAATTTAATTAATTTAGGGTCCTAAATTAGGATTAAATCTTTAAAGGCAAAATTTGTGGGTCCTTGGAAAATGATTTTGACAGCCCCAGGCCAAGGGAATATTGAGAATTTTAAGAAATATTGAACCCTTGGGCCTTGGTGGTTAAGTCAAGGTCAAAATTTTGGGGTAATTAACTCAAAAATAATATTTTTGAGTTAATTAAAATTGAATTAAATGATAAATTCGTTTTTTTCCCAAAATTTTAATTTCAACGCTCTGGATTAAAAAATAATTAAATCTTTTGGACGGTTGAGATTATTTTGACGAGGATCATCCAAACTAGCGATTAGAGATCTTGTCCTATAAATTTAGAGGTCTTTCTCATTCTTGAGTCATCCGATCTCATAATTGTGTACTAGTCTTGGAAGCTCTTGGAATTTTTCTTGATGAATAAAGCATAAAGACTTTGGGGTTACAAATCTTGATGTGCCTTCTCAAATTTATGTGGTGAATTGTCTCTAAACTCTGCTACTTGGTTTCTTGCATTTTATGGTTGATGGCCTATATGGATTAATCTGCATATAGGTATCTTGTGCAGTTTTCTGGGTTTATAAAATAACATTCTGATTTCTCTAAGGGTCTCATGTTGTTTTCTTAAATCTCTATCAATCTAAGGTTCAGATCTAAGTGTGCAGGGAAATATTTTTAAGATTGAGCGTCTGGGGAAGTCTTCGGTTGGACCAGCCGACTCTCAATAAACATAAATTTGATAAGCTCTTTATTTGTTAAATTCCAGGTCTATCTTACGATATTTGTGATTTTGCAGGGTTTCAAAGGCTTGTGCCTCTCATTTAAAAAATTTAAATCTCTGAAAATTGTGCTAAAATGGATTTCAAATTTGACCATGAGGGTTTTAAATTTGTAAACTAGTTGTAAATTTGTAATTTTTCTGTAAGGGTTTAATCGTTTCTTGGTGTGCATCTTCAGATCTGGCTGGTTTGCAAATTCAGGTTTCAAATCGAAATTTTTTCTTAAAGATCTGAGGCAGGTCTAGCCTCCAAAGGCCAGATCTGGCCTCAAACTGCTACTGTGGGCAGGATTTGGCATCATTTAATCTAAAAGAACATAAGGATCTGAGCTTTAGTCAATTGAAGAAGAGTTTGATGGAAAATTTTTAATTTCTAAGTTTGCTGGGTAAAGTTAATGCAGACTGGGTGCATCAAAATCTGTCTGTCTTCGCTACAAAATAAAACGTTGTCCAGATCTGTTGTGCCTTAGCATCTTTTCTACTGCCATCGAGACTCTGTTCGATCTGCAAAAACCTTTCTTCCATTGCCCTTGCCGTCTGCATCGGTTTCCTTTTCTGCTTCACCGACCCTACCTCATCCACGCTGTCAAGCAACTCCAGTCTTGACATCCCTTCAATCTGCCGTATCAGCTGCATTTCTTCCCATCCATTCCGTCGACCCTCGATCTGGTCTTCCGTCCAAGTTCCTTCACACCGTTCAACCTAACCTACAAAACAAATAAAACGACAAATACAAATAATAAAAATTGATCCAGCGTCCGTCCAGTGCCACGTCCAATTTGCAGCAATCATAAAACGATAAATTTGAAGCACGCCTTCAATCCCGCCGTCAAACATTACTGCCCAGCACTCATCGAGCCACTGCCCAGCACTCATCGAGCCGCCGTCCAGACCTGTAGCCTCGTTGACCTGCAACCTGCAATCAAAAACGCATACACATAAACCACGAAGATTCGAGTCCATACACATATCTCTGTTCGGATTCAAAGTTTTAGGGATAACGTTAGTTTAAATTCGATTTTTTTTTATTGTTTGACTTTTAGTTGTAATTTGTAATTTTCAGTTTAGCTTTGTTTTAGCGCAAGTTTTTTGTTAGGATTTAAGTTCGATTTTTATTTAATTGTTTTAGTTTTAGTTAAGTTTAGGTGTATTTTTTTTTTAAATTCGATTTTTTGTAATTTTTAGTTAGACATTAATTTTTAAGTTTAGATTTTTGTTAGTTTAATTAGATTTCGATTTCTGTTTAGCTTTAGATTTTAGATTTTAACTTTAGCTTTAGTTTAGAATTTTAAAATTTTAGATTTTAAATTTTAATTTAAATTTAGTTTTAATTCCAGTTGTGTTTAGATTTAGATGCTAATTTTTAGGTTATAACTTTTTATTTGGATTTAGATTTTTAACTTGTTTTAGATTAAAAAATTAAAAATAATATAAAATTATAAAAATTCTCAAAAATATCTTTTATAGTCAAATGAGCTTTTGAAATTTTATCTTAAGAGTGACTATATAAAATCGTTGATTTGGCTGGATAGAAATTAATTGAAACATTTTAAATCTTGGCATTTTCATCGTATTGCTTCATGGTTGTGGTGCTTTTCAATTAAATATCACTGTGATCAATCATGTTTTAATATGCAGTAGTTAATCATCATTTGCTTGTTCGTAATTTGTATAACGAGATCTTGTTTGACTCCATAAGGCACTGGTTTTAAACGTGAAATCTAATTTAGATCTGTGGAATCTCGCTCATTTCTATCAAGTATTTGATGTTTTAGCTGTGTCTCCTAGATTTATCATCCTCATTTATAATAGGGTCTACCTCCCTTAGCTTGCAAGGAGACAACTTAAATAGAGGGGTTGGGGATAAAGGTGGCAGCCCCCAATCTGAGCCGTTGTCGCGGTGCCTTGACAATCTGTGCGACAACATTTTTTGGCGCCGTTGCCGGGGATAGATTTTTTCTGTCCTTGGTCTTAGCGACATTTAATAATCCTCTAATCTTTCATCTCTTTATTCATTTTCATCTCATATATCTGAGTTAGCTTCATGTCCTAGTGGTGACTCCATTGGCTTCATCTTCCATAAGGACCTATACGAGAAGGCATCCTAGTAGCTTGGTTAATCCTACTCCAGATCCTGAAATGGTTTTTAGAGTCCGATTACACAAGCTCGCTTCTCGTACACTCCTTGATAATCTCGGCCAGGAAGCTCTCTCTGATATCCATTTGCTTTTTTGTGATCCGCCTCAACCCGATATCATGGATATTTTTGCCTCGTGTGATTTTGCTAATATTCAAGGTTATCCCCATGATACCCCTCAAACTGGAATGGATAAATTACCTATCTTTCAAGGAAATGATGCAGTTAATGTTAAATCTCATTTGTTTGCTTTCACTAGCTGGTGGAATAGATTTGCAGTTACAAATAATAATTTTGATGATGTGAAGATGAAAACTTGTGTTCTTACTTTTGGTGAGGATGTTGTTGAATGGTTCATGGAAAAAACTGATAATTCATTTAATACTTTTGAATCAATTGTAGCTGCCTTTAAAGAAAATTATGGTGATAAAAGGGAAGATAGGCATTTGGTAAGAGAGATCAGTACCATAAAAAAGAAAGAAAACGAAACGATTGAAGAATTTAACAGGAGATTTAATGGTATCCTTAGAGAAATATCTCAAACTCATAAACCTCCTGATGGATCTCTTTTGAATTTTTACATTGATGCTTTTAATTCTGAAACTTCATATGAGTTAAGGCGGGCTAAAACTACAAATTATAGGGCTTGTCAATCTTTAGCTGAAGAACTTGAAAAAGATAGAAGGGCATCTGGGAAGTCTGAAATTCCTGGTTTTGATAGGGCTGCAACTAAGTTAAAAGTGCCTAAAGGAAAAGAACCTCTAGAAGATGATGATGACCCTATGAAAAAGTTAATGCAAAAACTTGAAAGCATGGAGCTTAATCATGCTAAGAAACTTGAAAGCATGGAGCTTAGTCATGCTAGGGAAATAAGCACATTACAGTCTAGGTTGGTTCAAATGGAAAGGGCTCAAACGCATAATTCCCAACCTAGGAATCATAATAATAATAATCGAAATAATAATACTTGGCAGAGAAAGGGTCAGTCAAGTGAGCAGAGACCTCCCAATCCGCTTGAATCTACTAATCTGGTTGATGAAGTTCCTCCTTATTGTAGAGTTTGTGATGCTCTTCATGAAGAGGCTACTTGTCCCATTGTCGAAAGAATCATAAATAATAGAATGTTTGGGGCAAGTAATCAAATAAATGTTGTTGGTAAGGAGTTCTCTTTGTCTATGGAAGATTGGATGAAAGTTAAGGAACATAGTCAAGATGTTAGGCCTTTCACATCTTCGCATAGCATCAATAATTTTGATTATGAGAATGATTTGATTGTTGAAATGTTTGGTGAAAAGCCTTCTCCTGATCGAGTTTTAGAAATCGCTAAAGACAAAGGATTAACTTATCAAAGAAGGGATAAAGAGCAAAGTCATAATCAAAATCCTCCTCAAATTTTTAATCCTAGTCCTGGTTTGGATATTGATTTGGGTGCATGGTTGAGAAATGCTAAGATCTTGGTACCTTTTACTGAGGCTATAAAGCTTCCTAATCAGAAAGCTAAAGTTTTAGATGTTCTTGGAGCTTCACATGTTAACGTTACTCAAAATGAAACTCCCGAAGTGTCGTATCAAGATGCCCCTATATACTTACAGAAAATGGAATCGGATAACAAAGATCATCAACCATTTTTTGTTAGTTTGATGGTTAATGATTATAAATTGAATAATTGTATGCTAGATTCTGGTGCTTCAGCTTGTGTTATGACTAAGAGGGTCATGGAACAGCTTAATTTAAGAGTTTCTAGACCATATTACAACATATGTGCCATGGGTTCTAAGAAAATTGAAGTTCATGGGTTGATCAAGGATTTACAAGTTCATTTAGCGGTTTACCCTGATATCATGATTGTTATGGACATAGTTGTAGTTGATGTTCCGGATGCTTGGGCTATATTGTTATCAAGAAAGTGGGCTTCTGATCTAGGAGGAAGTATTCAGATGAATTGGTCTTATGCTATGATTCCTTCTCCTAGAGGTGAAGGGTTTGTGAGGCTTAATAGAGAACCTGAAAGAAGATTCCATGTAGAAGATCCTAAAAGACCTCATAATGAAATAATTAAGGAACAACCTGACATGGGAAATTATGCTATTTTGTCTAATTTCACAATTCCCTTAGATGACAAGGTTGATGAGAAATCTAAGGACTTAAATGATCAATTTTGGTACATGCATTTTGATGGTGCGGCATCTAAGTATGGTAAGGGTGCTGGAATTGTTTTGAAGTCTCCCCTTGGTAATATTCTAAAGTTTGCTTAATGGCTTGAGTTTGATGCAACCAATAATGTGGCTGAGTATGAGGCTTTGTTGTTGGGTTTTGAATTGGCAAAGGCTTTAAGAATTAAGTTGCTTAGTATCAAGGGAGACTCTGATCTGGTTATCATGCAAGTTAAGAACAAATTCACATGTAAAAACCAGAGGTTGAAAAATTATCGAAATGCTGTATGGGATGTCATGGAACACTTTGATGCCATTAACCTTGAAGCTGTCCCAAGAGAAAAGAATGCTTTAGCAGATGAGCTTGCTGTTGCCGCTTCTACCTTACAGTTATCTGATGAATTAATTAAGGAAGAGATAAAAATGGAAATTATTTTCAGACCATCTGTCCTGAATAATTCAGAACATTGGCAAGTTTTTGATGATGAAAAGCAAGCTATTCGTTTTCTAAATAATTTGGATGAGTTTGAAGACTTTCGGATAAGTTCTAAGGAGGAAGGATCTAAGGATCATAATGATATTACAAATCCTACTCCTTGGAATATTTTTGCTTTAGAACAACACTTTGATCGGCATGATGCTACAAAGCTGAAAGAAGAGAATAGAAAGGATCCAGGTGAATTCATTGAAGTAAATCTTGGTACTTCTAAAGATCCTAAAATTGTTAAAATCGGTAAAGGTACTAGTGAAGAAGAAAGGAAACAATTGATAAATTTACTTCATGAGTACAGGGATGTTTTAGCATTTTCATATGATGAATTAAAGGATATAGGGAGGATGTGCAACACACTATCCCTTTAAAAGATGAGAATGCTAAACCTTTTCGTCAAAAGCTTAGGCAAATAAATCCTAAGTTAGCTTTCGAAAATGCTTGCAGCTAGAATCATTGCTCAAACTAGACATTCAACATGGTGTTCCAACCTGGTGATTGTTAGGAAGAAGAACGGTACCATTAGACTTTGTGTTGATTTTCGAAACCTTAATCTAGCATGTAAAAAGGATAATTACCCTTTGCCCAACATGGAGACTATGTTGCAAAGAGTAACGGGTTCAGGAATGATGTCATTGCTAGATGGTTTTTCTCGATACAATCAAGTTTGGGTTAAAAAAGAAGATCGTCACAAAACGACATTCACCACACCATGGGGTACTTTTGAATACATTAGAATGCCTTTTGGTTTGAGTCTTGACTAACGCTAGGGCTACCTTTCAAAGGGCTATGGATTATGCTTTTAAAGGTTTAATTGGAAAAGTTATTGAAATTTACCAAGATGATCTTACTGTTTTTTCTAAAGATAGTATTACTCATATAGGTCATCTTAGGCAGGTTTTTGATAGATGTAGAGAGTTTGGGATGTCCTTAAATCTAGCTAAATCTGTTTTTGGGGTAACTAAAGGGAAGTTACTTGGTCACATCATCTCCAAAGATAGGATCAAGATTGATCCTGAAAGAGTTGAGGCAATCCAAAAGATTCCTCTACCTCATAATCTTAAATCCCTTCAGTCTTTTCTAGGAAAAACTAATTTTCTTAGAAGATTTATTCCAAATTACGCAGAAATAGCTAAGCCTATTCAAAATCTTCTTAAAAAAGATGTAAAATTTTTATAGAAAGAAGATGGTAAAAAGACTTTTCAAGGGATTAAGGGTGCTATTGCTCAAACTCCGGTTTTGGCGAGTTCTGATTACTCAAAAGATTTTATGATTTTCTCTTTTGCTTCTGAAGATACTATTGCTGGTGTCTTGTTACAAAAGAATAAGGATGGTCACGAACAGCCTATTGCTTTCATGAGTAGAGCGCTTCAAAATTCTGAATTAAAGTATACTACCATGGAAAAGCAAGCCTATGCTTTGGTTAAGTCCCTTAAGCATTTTAGGACTTATGTGGGTTATTCTAAAATTATTGCTTTTGTCCCGCATTCCGCAATTAAAGATATCTTAACTCAAACTGATTGCTTAGGGACTCGTGCTAGGTGGGTTACTAAAATTCAAGAGTATGATCTAGAGATTAGACCCACTAAGTTAGTCAAAGGTCAAGGCTTGGCTGAGATGTTGACCGAGGGTAATGAAAAGGCGCTTGGTTTGATCTGTCTTAATGATGCATCTTCACCTGAGCTGCAAAGGTTAGGAGAGCATGAGTGGTATAAGGACATTATTTATTATTTGTTAAATCTTACATGTCCTGACCATTTAGTTGATCATAGAAGAAGGGCTCTTAGATTAAAGGCCACTAAGTATTGCCTCATGAAGGATGGCCTTGGATGGAGAAATCCTGAAGAGATAATACTTAGGTGTGTTGATGAGGTTGAGTCTAAAAGGTTGATTTCTGAGTTTCATTCAGGATTTTGTGGTGGTCATTATGCTGCTAGAACTACCGCCCATAAAATCCTGAGAGCTGGTTATTTTTGGCCTTCGATTTTTTCAGATGTTCATAAATTTGTTAGAAGTTGCCAAGCCTGTCAACTTTTCACTGGGAAGTAGAAGCTAGTTGCCCTGCCCCTACAACCTGTGGTTGTTGAGGCACCTTTTCAACATTGGGGTCTGGATTTCATCGGGAAATTCCATGAAAATTCTAGCAATGGCTACTCCTGGATCTTAACTGCGACTGATTATTTTACTAAATGGGTTGAAGCCATTCTTGCTAAGAATGCCAATGAAAAGGTCATTATGGACTTTATTGAAAATCAAATCATTACTAGATTTGGTGTCCCTTCCAAGATCACTACTGATAATGCCAAGGCTTTTAGTTCTCTTGAATTCTCATCTTTTTGTTTTAAGTATGGCATTACTTTATCTCATTCATCTAATTACTATCCTCAGGGTAGTGGCTTAGCTAAATCAAGTAATAAAAATCTTATAACCATTATCAAGAAGATAGTAGGAGATAATAAGCGATCTTGGGACAGCAAAATCAAGTATGCTTTGTGGGCAGATAGGATTACTAAAAGGAAAGCTACTGGTAAAAGTCCCTTTGAATTAGTTTATGGCTTGGATGTAACTTTGTCTGTTCACCTTAAATTGCCAGCTTACCAACTCCTTCAACATTTTTCCACTGATAAAGATGTTGTTCAAAAAAGAATTGATCAGATTGTGGAGTTGGATGAAACTCGTAGGAAGGCTTTGGATAATATGTATAAGAATCAATCTAACATTAAGAAAAGCTTTGATAAATCATCTAGATCTAGATCTTTGCAGGTTGGAGACATGGTATTGCTTTGGGACAAAAAAAATGAGAAGCCTGGAAAACACAAGAAATTTGACAGTTTGTGGCTGGGACCTTATATTATCAAAGGAATTGCTGGACCAAACTCATTTCACTTGAGCACATTGGAAGGTGAACCACTGTAGCTACCTGCGAATGGCCAACTGCTCAAGTTGTTCTTCAAAAATGACATCTGATGCCATTTGGGCATCCTCTGTATTGTATTTCTAACCCTACTCATTGTTATTTCAGCATTTTGTTTTTGCAGTTAGAGTAGATTTACTTTTCATGTTAAGTAGAATAATGAATAAAAGAAGAGCTTCTATTTTTCATGTACTTAATGTTATATGATGATATTTGGATGGACGCTACTTATGTAATCTTGTGTGTTGCTTGGATGCAGATTCTGGATTCTCACATTCCTTCGATGAAGCAACGTGTCCCCAAGTAGAGCCAGATGTTGACCACACTTTGTCAACGACCCCATAGCAGTACACCCCATTTTTTCAAATGGGACTTATCATGTTCGAGGCTCGTGTCATCCAGATTTCATCGCCGATCGACAATTTTTATAATGATGTAAACCCATTCTGCATTTTATGATGTAAATGATCTAAGTAAGACCGTCCATGTATGTAACAACCTAGGTAAGCCTAGTATGTTGTTGATGACTTCCATCCTAGGAGGTTTTTTGTCTCACTGATTCACGAAAGTGATCGGCAGAGATTTTCCCTCCAGCCTCACCCCAAAGCTAGGGTGGATTTGTCATCAGCATGCTAAGTGAGTCCTAGTGTTTTTTTATCGAGTCCTTATAAAAGTAGTTTCAACTACTTGGTCTACTAGATCATGTTTTGAGTCGCAGAATTGGGTATTTATTTGAGGGTCTATACGAATGGGTATTTCCCCTTCATGTATGTAAATGTATTATCTCATGTAAAAGAGGGTTGGAAAAATAATTATAATCCCCTCTCAGTCAATTAATTAAATTTTCTGGTCAATTAATTTAAAAAATCTTAAACCAGAAATTTAATTAATTTAGGGTCCTAAGTTAGGATTAAATCTTTAAAGGCAAAATTTGTGGGTCCTTGAAAAATGATTTTGAAAGCCCCAGGCCAAGGGAATATTGAGAATTTTAAGAAATTTTGGACCTTTGGGCCTTGGTGGTTAAGTCAAAGTCAAAATTTTGGGGTAATTAACTCAAAAAATAATATTTTTGAGTTAATTAAAATTGAATTAAATGATAAATTCGTTTTTTCCCCAAATTTATAATTTCAACGCTCCTGATTAAAAGATGATTAAATCTTTTGGACGGTTGAGATTATTTTGACGAGGATCATCCAAACTAGCCGTTAGAGATTTTTTCCTATAAATTTAGAGGTCTTTGTCATTCTTGAGTCATCCGATCTCAGGATCGTGCACTTGTTCTTAGAAGCTCTTGTAAATTTTTGAGGAATAAAGCATAAAGACTTTGGGGTTACAAATCTTGATGTTCCTTCTCAGATCTATGTGATGAATTGTCTCTAAACTCTGCTACTTTGTTTCTTGTATTTTATGGTTGATGGCCTTCATGGATTAATCTGCATACAGGTATCTTGTGCAGTTTTCTGGGTTTATAAAATAACATTCTGATTTCTCTGAAAGGGTCTCATGTTGTTTTCTTAAATCTCTATCGATCTAAGATTCAGATCTAAGTGTGTAGGGAATTTTTTTTAAAATTGGGCGTTTGGGGAGAAGTCTTCGGTTGGACCAGCCGACTCTCAATAAACATAAATCTGATAAGCTCTTTATTTGTTAAATTCCGGGTCTATCTTACGATATTTGGGTTTTGCAGGGTTTTCAAAGGCTTGTGCCTCTCATTTAAAAAATTTAAATCTCTGAAAATTGTGCTAAAATGGATTTCAAATTTGACCATGAGAGTTTTAAATTTGTAATTTTTTTGTAAGGGTTTAATCGTTTCTTGGTGTGCATCTTCAGATCTAGCTGGTTTGCAGATTCAAGTTTCAAATCGAAATTTTTTCTTAAAGATCTGAGGCAGGTCTAGCCTCCAAAGGCCAAATCTGGCCTCAAACTACTACTGTGGGCAGGATTTGGCATCATGTAATTTAAAAGAACATAAGGATCCGAGCTTCAATCAATTGAAGAAGAGTTTGATGGAAAATTTTTAATTTCTAAGTTTGCTGGGTAAAATTAATGCATACTGGGTGCATCAAAATCTGTCTGTCTTCGCTACAAAATAAAACGTTGTCCACATCTGTTGTGCCCTAGCATCTTTTCTGCTGCCGTCGAGACTCTGTTCGATCTGCAAAAACCTTTCTTCCATTGCCCTTGTCGTCTGCATCGGTTTCCTTTTCTTCTTCATCGACCCTACCTCATCCACGTTGTCAAGCAACTCCAGTCTTGACGTCCCTTCAATCTGCCGTATCAGCTGCATTTCTTCCCATCCATTCCGTCGACCCTCGATCTGGTCTTCCGTCCAAGTTCCTTCACGCCATTCGACCTGACCTGCAAAACAAATAAAACGAAAAATACAAATAATAAAAATTGATCCAGCGTCCGTCCAGTGCCACGTCCAACTTGCAGCAATCATAAAACGATAAATTTGAAGCACGCCTTCAATCCCGCCATCAAACATTACTTCAGCGCTTCATCGAGCCACTGCCCAGCACTCATCGGCCGTCGTCCAGACCTGTAGCCTCGTTGACCTGCAACCTGCAATCAAAAACGCATACACATAAACCACGAAGATTCGAGTCCATATGCATATCTCTGTTCGGATTCAAAGTTTTAGGGATAACGTTAGTTTAAATTCAATTTTTTTTATTGTTTGACTTTTAGTTGTAATTTGTAATTTTCAGTTTAGCTTTGTTTTAGCGTAAGTTTTTTGTTAGGATTTAAGTTCGATTTTTATTTAATTGTTTTAATTTTAGTGAAGTTTAGGTGTATTTTTTTTTTAAATTCGATTTTTTGTAATTTTTAGTTAGACTTCAATTTTTAAGTTTAGACTTTAGTTAGTTTAATTAGATTTCAATTTTTGTTTAGCTTTAGATTTTAGCTTTTAACTTTAGCTTTAGGTTCCAATATGATTTTTTCTTCCTTGTCAAGTTCTGGCAATATTGTTTGAACTTGAAGTTTGTCACCTATAACCTTCTTTAAGCATGGAACATGGAAAACTAGATGCACTCGAGAAGAAGAAAGAAGCTCCAATTTGTATGCCATAGTACCAATCTTTTGCAACACCTTGTAAGGACCATAGTACTTTGGCGATAATTATTATCCTTCTTAGCTTGCTTTTGTATGGTTGTAGCCATAAAAATACCCAGTCTCCTACATCAAAACTTCTCTTGCTGCGATGTTGATCTGGCTGTTGTTTCATTCGATTTTGTGCCAAATTTAGGTTATCCTTAAGAGTTGGAGAACTTGTTAATTCTCGATGTGATCTTCCACTGCTTGAACCTTAGAATTTTCTCTTAAAGATGATGTGATGGACGATGTATGATATCCATAAAGTGCCATAAATGGGGTCATTTTTGTTGCAGTATGGAAGGAGTGCTATACCACCATTCAGCCAAAGGTAACCACTTGAACCATTGTGTTTGTTTATCAGATACAAAACAACAAAGATACCCTTCCAAACATTTGTTCACTATCTCAGTTTGCCCATCGGATTGAGGATGATAAGATGAGCTATGCTCTAGTTGAGTACCCAAATAAGAAAATAATTCCTCCCAAAAATTTCCAGTAAAAATGGGATCTCTGTCGCTTACAATAATCTTTGGGTCCATGTAGCTTTTGAATTGTTTCCATAAATGCAGTAGCAACTGTACTTGCTTTAAATGGATGAGATAATGGACAAAATTGTGCATACTTGGTAAGTCTATCAACTACCACCATGATGACACTCTTTCCTTCGGACTTTGGTAAACCTGTGATAAAATCCATTGAAATTTCCTCCCAACATTGACTTGGAATGGATAAAGGTTGTAGAAGACACGGGGTCTTAATTGTCTCAACTTTATTTCGCTGGCAAACCAAACATTCCGCCACAAACTTTTGAATATCAGATTTAAGGCCGTCCCAAAAAAAATCTTGCTTCACCCTATGGTAAGTTTTTAAAAATCTTGTGTCCTCCTAAGGGAGATGTGTGCAATTCCAGAAGAATCTTTTGTTTTAGTTGGGAATTCGTACAAAGATATAAGCGAACTTTGTACCATATGGAATCATTTTTCCAACTAAATGTATCAGATGTACTAGGATCTTGCTGCAACTTTTGAATGAGTGTCCACACTTCTTCGTCTTTCTTCCATTCATCCCTTGCTTCGGTTATCCAATCTGGTTAGATAATAGAAATGGCACATAGCAATGCTTCCACCTCTTCATCCTTTCTTGAGAGTGCATCCGCAACAACATTTAGCTTCCCTTTTTCATAGATGATTTCAAAGTCATAACCAACATCTTTGTGACCCATTTTTGCTGCTCTTCTGAAGATAGTCTTTGTTCCAAAAATTATTTAAGACTATCATGATCAGTTTTTACCTTGAAGTGTCTTCCCATTAAGTAAGGTCTCCATTTCTTTAGTGCATGTAGTATTGCCAACATTTCCTTCTCATACATAGCTTTCTGTAAATACTTTCCTTTGATTGGACAACTTTCAAAAGCAATGGGTCTTCCTTCTTGTAGTAAAACCGCACCAATTCCATTTCCTCAGGTATCACATTCAACAATAAATGTTTTTGTGAAGTCTGGCGTAGCTAAGACTGGTGTTAGGCACATTGCCTCTTTAAGATGCTCAAAGGACTTAGTTGCTTCAGGAATCCATGAAAATGCATCTTTCTTCAATAATGTTGTTAGAGGTGTTGTTATTCCCCCATAATTCTTTACAAACTTGCGATAATACCCTGTTAACCCGAGAAATCCTCGCAACTGCTTTATGGTTGTGGGGACTTTCCATTCCTTAATGGCTTTAATTTTGTTAGGGTCTACCTTAACGCCCTCGTGAGATACAATATGACCCAGATATTCCACCTCTTGTACTCCAAAGAAACATTTGGCGGTTTTTTCATATAATTGTTTCTCTTCCAATAGTTTGAGCACCCTTTCAACATGTTCAACATGATCCTTCCAAGACCTGCTGTAGATTAGTATATCATCAAAAAATACTAAAGTCTAACACAAATTTTCTAAGGAAGGGTTTGAAAATGGAATTCATCAACCCTTGAAATGTAGAAGGTGCATTGGTAAGGCCAAAAAGCATGACCAAAAATTAATAATGACGCTCATGAGTTCGAAACGTTGTTTTCGGAATATCTTCAGTCTTCATTCTAATTTGATGATATCCTGAATGAAGATCCGACTTGGTAAAATAAATTGCTCCATGTAATTCATCCAATAATTCATCAATCACAGGAATGGGAAATTTATCTTTAATGGTGAGCTTATTGAGCTCCCTATAATCCGGACACATGCGCCATGATCCATCCTTCTTGTGTACCAATACTACAAGAGTAGAGAAAGAACTTTGACTAGGTTGAATTATACCCGCCTCTAACATTTTTGCAATCATACGTTCAATTTCGCTCTTTTGGACATAAGGATATCTATAAGGCCTGATGTTTGGAGGAACACTTCCTGGAATCAAATGAATAGCATGATCGTGATCACGAATAGGTGGGAGTCCTTTGGGAGTTTCAAACACCTTGGAATGATTGTCCAAGACTTGTTGGAGATCTGCAGAAATAGATGATTTTGTTGTTGGAACTTCTAGTGAGCATAATTGTGCAATTACGCCTCGCTGTTCTTTATTTAGAAGCTTTGTCATGACATTAGAGCTTATTATCCTTCCTGGCTTCCCCGCAATACCCCGTAATTCGACTTCCTTTCCTTCTGAAAAAAATTTCAAGAAAAGTTCTTCAAAATTAAAAGCTACCGTCCCCAAAGATTGTAACCATTGTACTCCTAGTACAACATCAGCACCTCCCATAGGAATGGCAAGCATTGGAATAGTCAATACATATTCCCCCATGGTTAGCTTGATATTATGGCATTTTCCGGAGCAATTTATAGTTCCTCCATTTGCAACCATCACTTGACATTCTGGTGCTGGGTATAGGAAACAATTTAATTCCTTGGCTACCTTACAATGAATAAAATTATGGGTGCTACCTGAATCAATCAACACTATTACCTTTTCTTCTTGATTTGTCCTGCTATCTTGAGAGTTTGAGGAGTGGTAATTCCTGCCAGTGCATTACATGATATGGTCGGATTCATTTCTTCCTCTTCTAGGGCTGGTTCCTGGTGTATATCCTCTTCTTGTTCATTTTCTTCTTCCTCTTCACAATCTATGTAAAATAATTCCTTCTCAGCACACTTATGACCTTTAGTGTATTTGCTATCACAACTGTAGCAAAGCCCTTTTGCTCTTTTTTCTTCCAATTGTTGTGGTGTCAACCTTGTAGGTTGTGGAAGTCTAGGAGTAGCAATACTTCCATCTTTATAGATGTGAGTGGTAGGCTTCCTTGTCGCCATAATTTTACATTCATTTTTTCTTGCCAACCTGAATGCCTTCTCCAATGAATCAAGTTCCCAAACGCGAACCTCATGTTGGATGTTATCTTTTAAAGTCCCTATGAAGACATCAATCCTGTGTTCCTTTAGAATATCATTTACCCTTATATTCAATTTTTGGAAGTCCTCAATGTGCTCCACCACCGAACCCTTTTGTTTGAAATTTATCAATTGGCTAAAGGTGTTGCTCTTTGTATCCTCATAATGTTTTATCATTTCCTCCGTAAAAATTAACCAAGTGACATTTTTTTTACGAGAGAAAAGCCATCGATACCATACAAATGTATTTTGTTCTAAATATAAAGTTGCAATGAGTACCTTTTGTGCGTTTTGCACATTATTGAGATCAAAATATTGCTCCATTTGTAGTATCCATGTTACGGGATCCCTACCATCAAACTTCCTCATATCAATCTTTGGAATATGGTGGGTCTTCAATCCAACATTAGAGTTTATGAAATCACAATTAACATTTATTTTGTTCTCATCATGAGTTTCCTCTACTATCTTTTCGCCATTAGGAAAAATTCTTGTATCAACTTTGTCAAACCTTCCATGTCTGCTTTTCGATCATTCTTCATGTCTTCCATTTTGTCTTTCATTTTTTCTTCTATACCATTGATCTTAGCTTCCATGTCTTCCATGCCATTCTTCAAACCATCCATCTTAGCTTCCATGCCTTTCTTCAAACCATCCATATTAGCTTCCATGCATTTCTTCAAAACTTCCATTTCATTTTTTGTTGCTCTTTGTGAGAGCGAAATTTGGTGTACTTGCCCCTGTACTTTTAATATATCATGTTGCACTTCTTCATCTTCATGAGTCATAGTAGAGTATTCTGAGGGCTTAATGGGTGTTGAATTATTGTTAGGGGTAATTTTAGAACCCAATACTGATATCTATGCTTCAATATGCCCTTGGAATCACTTCAAACTGATTTTTCAAACAAGACTTGTGCAATTTGAAAAACAAATACACACCTTTTTCTTGTTTTTGAGGAGCTCGATATTGAAATTGAATTATCTCTGTGATTTCGGATCTTCAATATTTGAAATTCGGTCCTGTAGTAGACCACTGAATCTTCTTTCGAATGCCATAGGTCTAACCTAATTTGGATTCATCAAGACAAAGTTATGCCCAATAACCCACAATGACCTAGTTATGGACCGGTTCAGTAGAGCGAACTTGTATGGCGTGCCACGTGTCACTATTTCCTCCTTCGGCTCTGAAATTGATATACAAGAAACCAAAGTCTGTGTACTTTCTGCCACGTTTTACAAAATTCCAATCCAATGCTCAGAGAGATAGTTATGAGGATTTTCCCAAGGAAACCTCGTTTAAATGAAACAGGAGCGTGCAAAAACCCTAACTTCCACAGATCACATCTCCGAAAATATTGTGAATCAAGATTTGAAATTTTTAGACAACTTAGGATTTCGGAACAACGAAACCCTAGAATCCAAAACTCTGATACCAAATGTTATGAAACCAACTCCAAAAATAGAAAAAAAGAGAGATCAATGCCTTAGAAATAAGCCACTTCGAGGGGGAAACCTCCTTTACATTATATAAACGAACAATTCTTGGATCATTCAAATGACAAAACTTCCTTTCTATATATAGGAGTCCATGGGGTCACAAGATAATCCTAGCCGACCTGACAATAATAATGTAAGGGCACAATAATAACAATATGGGGGTTACAGGGGTACAAAAATAACATTAAGGGGGCTACATTAACAACAATAAGGGACTACACTAGTAATATAGGGACCTAACCAAATTCCGCCTAGAAGTGTCTCAATTAGATTATTAACCAATTTTTAAACATTTCCTAAATCTAAACTTAGGGAATATGGTTAATTAATCAATACTAATTGAGATAAGGCGAGAATAGACTAGAAACTCACACAAATCGACTCCAAGATGATCCTAGCCATCGATTATGTTTTAATCTTGGTCGTTGGTGCTCCAACAGAGGATTATAAGAGGAGGTCGATGTGGTGATAGAGTAATCACTTCAGTAGTTCGATCTCATAGGCAAATCGATTTCCAAAGTAGGAGCAGTCAGTTGTCGGAGAGAGAGTCAGTGAGATCAAAGCAGTGTGAGGGGCAGAGACTGATCCGGAGGAAGGATTTTCTAGATCGGGAGAGGCAGCAGCAAGAGGGCCGATTTATCCCAAAGAGGCAGTGCTGAGGGATAGTGCAGTTACTTCAGCCAGGCAGTTCGATTTGGAGGAAGGAAAAATCGTTCTCAGTTCCAGAGGTCGGGAACAAGTCCTAGAGGGCCGGAGAGACGATTTTCTCAGCATCTAGAGGCAGAAAGACTTCATCATAGCCCAGTCCGAGGCAAGTCGTCCAACCAGCGAAGCATAGCAGCGCAAAGGTGACGCAAAGCTTCAAGAGGCAGAATTCTGGTAGACAAAGCCGTGCCAGAAATTGCTTGAGGGAGAAGGGTAATTTCCCTTCAGTGTTTTTCCTAGATTTTCTTGCTATTTGGATTTCCAGTTGGGCATCCATAGATGTACTTAGATTTCATTGATGCATAATAAAATAAAACCCTCACTGCTGCATCGGTTTTCCCAAGTTGGGTTTTTCCAAGGACTTTTGTCCAAAAATAATTGTGTTCATTTTATGTGTGTGCTAGCATTTCTTCCAGCGTTTATTTTTCTGCAGTTTTAATTGTGAAGGTTGCAATGTGATTTATCTAGTATTTGTTGTAGAAATCTCCAAATAAATTATTAAATAAAATTAACAATTAGGAGAATAATTTTCATTTGCTGCAATAGGATTCTGGTTTTTAAAATTTACACATGGTATCAAAGCACAGTTGATCAACCAGAGAGTTCAGAATCAAAAGGAAGGAATTTTGTTGTTCAGTGTGGCTAGCAGATCGAAATTCCTAGGGGAAACGCAGTCACTTTGCCAAGAGGCCGAGTTGCTTGAGGAAAATTAGTTTTTCTGAGAGAAAAAAATTCGAGTTTTCCAGATCGAGTGATTCCAGAGGCAGAGGAAGCAACTCAATATTGTTTGTTGACCAGATATCTAGCTAGATGCAAAGGATTTTGCAGCAGTTCGGTAGAGAAAAACCTGCGTCAGGTGGAAAAAGAGCACACACTGAGGGAAAAATTGTCTCAAGGAAATTCTAGTCTCGGAAGTTCAAATTTCCAGTTGCAAATCAACAGTAGCAGCTAACAGAGCCACATATTCCAGGAGGGAGTGCGAGTAGCAGGGCAGCAATCAAGCATAGGGGAAGAGGGAGTTTTCGACATTTTATCAGAGATGGCCACTGTAGGGTTGAGATCAGGACAGGTTGGATGGTGCTTCCAACTACGTCATCTGGAAGGCAAGGATCTCCTTCCTTGTAGATGAATTTGGCTTGAACGCATATATCGATAATGTGGTATCGTTTCCCTCAGATGCAGATCAGCTGAAGGAGTATAGAGAGGGGATGGAACGGGTGAAGCGGTTGATCCTAGATGGAATCTGGGATCATGTTGTTTCACATATAGCTAGCAAGAATACTTCCAAGCAAATGTGGGATGCTCTCGCCACATTGTATCAGGGTACTTCCGAGCAACGAAAGATGTACCTTGAGGATAAGTTGAAATGTATTCGGATGCAGAAATGGGAAGGCATAAACTGCTTCCTCACCAGGATTCAAGAAGTCCGGGATCAGTTGTCGATTGTTGGGGCAGTACCACAGGATTTGGAGCTACTGCGGTTGGCACTCCATAGCGTCTCGAGGATTGGCAGGTCTTCTTCAAAAGTATATTGGGCAGAGACACGCTACCTGGATGGGACAAGATGTGGCCTGACTTGCAGCAGGAGGAGATGAGACGAACTCTTTTGAAGAGCTCCATCAGTGGCAACAACAACGGATCAAAGCAGGTGAAGAAGGAGGAGAATGTGGCCCTTTAATCAAAGAGTCTGAGTCGGGGGGAACAGAGGAAGAAGGACTTGTCGAAGGTCAAATGCTTCAGGTGTGGTGACCTAGGCCACTACAATACCCAATGTCCTCTCAAGAAGAAGGATAAGGAGAAGCAGGACCAGCAGGCATCGTCTACAAAGATTGATAGGCTTTCCTCCAGGCTAGAGGAAGACTTCACTATGTTCGCCAATATACCTCCAAGAGTGAGATGGGGTTGCTAATTTTGGGCAACTAGGTCCAAACTCCATGTTGCACTGCTCACGATGATGATTATATTTTTGTTGGATTCCTCTTTCGGACAGGTGCAAGATTGATCTAAAGATCGTCTTGTTTAGATAAGAAGAAAATATATTTTGATTTTATTTTCCACACATGTGCAAGGTCGGCCAGATTTGTAATGTAGGCTTGCAAGCCCAATAGACATGTCACACACCCTCACTGATGGATATAAATTGGAGAGACTTGAAGTTCATTTTCTCATCAATTCATCACACATTTCCTCTTATGATCTGATTGGCATGATCAGCCTTTGGAGGCCTCTCTCTCTCACACGTGTGTATCTGAAGCTGAAGGAGTGCGGAGTATTTTAGGGCTCTTTGGTAGTGCGTTGACCAGCATTGACCGTGGGTCAAATCTTTGAGCTTTGACCTCCATCTTGTGCAAAAAATCCAATCTATTGAGGCCACATTAGAGGGCACAAAGATTGAGGGAAAAGGTTGACCTTTGACCTCAGTTCTAGACCACATCATTGACTTTTTCTGTTGACCAGTGTTGACTTTTTGGAGCTGTCTTTGAGGGGTGTGTGTGACACTTGGAGGATTGGCTGACCTGATGTTGGAGAAGACTTTGCTGGCTGGTGCATCCTGTTGACTGTCGTAACGAACATTACTCTCTATCTTTGTTGGACAAGAAGAATTGTAAATTTTGATTTATATTATTGCCTTGTCTTCTGTTAATCTATTATTATGTTCTATCGGCATTTTACTTTCATGTTTATGTGATTGCCAAATTGTATCGGGCCTATAAGAAAGATTGAAGTAAAACTACATTAAGCATAGAACATACCATGGTTATCTAAATTAAACATGGTGTCAGAGCTAAGGTGAAGACAAAGCCCAAGCTAGTTTGAAAAGCAATCACCGAAGAAGAAATCCTATCAAGGACCAATGGCCTCCTCAACCTATAAGGGTTTCAAATCTAATGATAAGTTGACTGACAAGTCTAATTATCATGCATGGAAGATGTCCTTGGATTTGGCATTAGAAGATCAAGATGTCATGGATTATGTGCAGGGGAAGATTCATGAGCCTCCATCAAATGCACCTATTGCCACAAAGACGAAGTATAGAAAAGGGGTAATCATAGCAAAGATGATTATCAGGGATTCAATTCATAAGCACTTGGTTTCTTACATCTCTGAGCTGGGCACATCTAAAGATATGTATGATAAGCTGGTTAGCATGTTCAGGGCTAGCAATGTTAATCAAGTGTTTTTCTTCAAGAATCAATTGAAGAATATCAAGAAGGGCAAAGAAGAATACATTCAATCCTACTTTATGAGGCTCACTGAAATCAGGAATAATCTCTTAGCTATTGGAGAAGCAATATCTGATCGAGAGATAGTTCTAATTGAGCTTGGAGGTCTCCCCTGTGATTGGTATGTATTCAATACTACTATTCTTAATAATAATGTGATTCCTGATTTTGATAAAATATTGACAAGATGCACTCAAGAGGAGACAAGAATGATGGAGAGAGATCATCCCTCTAATGGAAATAGAGGTGACCCTACTGCCTTCGCTGCTCATGCAAAGAAGAACTATGGTGGCCCGAGAAATCAAAAACATGGAAGAGCGGGGCCCAAAGGAAGGAAAGGAAGATGTTACACTTGTAACAAGTTTGGTCACTATGCAAGAGAGTGCCCCAATAGAAGGGACTCTCCAAGGGATGATGACAACAACAACTTCAAGGGGAATGGCAATCAAAGGAACAACAGGTTCAAAGGAAAGAGGAAGGCTCCCTCTGATCGTAGTGGAAATGGGCAACTTTTCAAGAGGTCAAGAAATTCCAGGTACAATGAATCTAATGTTGTTGATAATAAGAAAAATGAATATATTCTTGTATCTGCCCTCTCTGCTGCATCTCCTCCCAACACCCTGGATGTCTAGTTGATTGATAGTGGTGCTTCAAGGCACCTCAGTGGATATAAAGAAGCCCTCTCTGATTTGATTGAGAAGGATACTAATTTAGAAATTATCCTTGGAGATAATGCCACCTATCCCGTGAAAGGGACAGGGACTGTGACCCTTCATCTATCTCAAGGTCAAGTCCTCCGCTTACAAGACGTGTTGTACGTACCTGATTTGAAGAGGAACCTTGTGTCTATTTCGGCAATGGAAGACAAAGGATTCAAGGTGGCATTTGTTGATGGAAAGGTACACATTTGGAAGAAGAACTTCAAAGAAGCTCTTACTATTCGTTTTAGAGTTGATACACTCTACCAGGTTGGAGGAAGTCCATTGGGGGCTATGTCATATGATACAACTCTTCAAACTGAGTTAAGGCACCAAAGATTTGCACACCTTCATTACAAAGCCCTTCCTGAAGCAAGGAAGGTGGTGACAGGGATAACCGAGTTTAAAGATCATCATGAAGGCATATGTCAGGGTTGTGCCGAAGGGAAGCATATAAGGGGACCATTCCCCTCAAGTGTCACAAAGACATCTGATATCTTGCAATTGATACATTCTGATTTATCTGGTATGCTGCCCGTAACATCCTTGGAAGGATGTTCCAATTACATGACTTTTATAGATGACTTCTCTCGCAAGACCTGGATATATTTCTTAAGGAAGAAGGACGAAGCATTCAAATGGTTTTGTACCTTCAAGGCCTTGGTGGAAAATCAAACCGGGCATAAAATCAAAATTTTGAGGACCGATAATGGGACCGAGTATGAGTCAAATGAGTTCAATGACTTTTGCAGGGAGGCTAGCATTAAGAGGGAGACCACAACTATGTATACTCCTGAGCAAAATGGTGTTGTTGAAAGAAAGAATAGGACCATTGTGGAAACTGCCCGTGCCATGCTATATGACCAAGGTCTTCCAAAGTTTCTATGGAGAGAAGTTGCAAACATTGTTGTGTATGTTCAAAATAGATGCCCTCATTCTGCTTTGGACTCCAAAACTCCCAAAGAATTCTTCTCTGGTAAGAAGCCTGATGTTTCCCACTTTAGACTTTTTGGAAGTCCTATTTATCTTCATGTACCGAAAGAAAAGAGAAGCAAGCTGGATGCTTCTAGAAAGAAGGGAATGTTTGTGGGCTACAGTTGAACTTCAGAGGCATATAGAATCTATGTGCCTAGTCAAAGAGAAGTGGAGATATGCCACGATGTCACCTTCGATGAAGATGTTGCCCTCAAGAAAGTAAGAAATCTTCCTAGTTCAAAGGAAGACAAAGAAGAAGAAGCAGAGAAGCAAGAAGAGCCAAAGGATGAACCTATGCCCGATGTTGAAGGACCAATGGATCTGATTGATCCACCCCCTTCAAATAAGAGGAGATCCTCATGGCTCAGGGACACTCTCGAAGATGCCGAGAGACATATTGGCCCAAGGGGGACATTCCGTGAAAGCAAGAAGCTGAATAGATCAATGTTTTAAAAAACGGAATCGGTCAGGTACCAGGCCGAGGTAATGACTCGGTAATGACTCGGTCGACTCGGTTTCAATGACTCAGTTTTGTAAAAAATACATTAAATATTAATTTTTTTGTACAAAAACATAAATTTAAAGATTTTTATTCATGTTTCCAAACACAAAGCATTACAATATAGACAAAAGACAACATATGATCAAAGTAGGCTCATGAAAATATCCATTATATCAAAATTGCACCGAGTGCACTGTCCAAGGACCAATACATGATGATGATATAGAGATCAAAACAAAAAACATAACTAAGGAGGCTCCAAATGGCCTCTACAAACAAAACATGAATAGTCACTAGTAACTAGTAACTACTGCTAGTCATCTGACTCTGACAAGCCAATGTCCTCTTCCTCAAACTCTGAACCATCGGGGGAAGGCGCTCGCTCCGCCTCCTCCTCTGAATCAACATCCTCAACTGGAACTATACCCTTGCCCTTACCACCTTGAGAATCAAATAGACGAGCTATGCGTCTCCGTCGTGGCTGACTAGAGGAAGTGCCTGTACCTGCAGCGGCTGCAACTGGATGGCCTGGGACTGGGTTTGCTACTAATGGATCTACATTGAACATAGTCGCCTCCATATCTAAATCGAAGTCAAGTGAACTCTCCCTGTCAAACTCTGGTGGACAAGACTCCACTACCCAATCTGATGTTGGATCAATATCCTCCAACACAATGGGATCTGAATCACGTCTTTTGTTCAGCAATTGGTTCCGTCTTAGTCGGAGGTTGTACTGGACAAACACTAGATCATTTAACCGTTTTTGCTCCAAACGGTTTCTCTTGTGTGTGTGAATCCTCTCAAAGACAGACCAATTGCGCTCACACCCAGAAGCACTACAAGTTTGACTCAAAAAGCGGATTGCAAACCTCTGCAATTCAGGACAGTGGCTACCAAATGCCTCCCACCATTGTGCTGCAAAAAATGAGTTTCAGTTAACAATTTATATCCAACTTTGAAATTGAAATTATAATTTTATAAACAATTATACAAAATAATAAATTATAAAATATAAATTTGAAAATTGAAATTCTTTGTTTACCTGGCTCATCTGATTCCCTTGCAATCCTTGCAAGGTTCTTGCCAAAGGTACCAGTGGCATGGCTGAACATAGTGATCTACCTGTGTATCTTCAACTGCTCACTCTCTGTGGGGATCATGCGATCAATGCAGTCAATCAATCCATCTCTAACCTCTCCAATCAAAGCTCATGTTTCCCGAGCTTTATAATGATACCTTGGGTTTAGAAAATACCCAGCTGCATGTATCGGGCGATGGAGTTGATTGTTCCATCTCTGATCAATGATTTCCCAAATGGGCAATGGGCCCATACTTAGCCACTATGTCCTTGCATGCTGCCCTTATCTGCTCCTTTACTTGATCCATAGCCTCATAAATGAAGCCCATAGCCAATCTTTCCCCATCCACCAAGCGCAACACCTTAACCAATGGCTCAGCAAGTTTCACAATGTTTGCTGCCTTTTTCCAAAATATTTCTTCAACCACTTTCCTTTTCATGTCTTTGCCATCCTGTTTGCAAGAGAACTGACTTTCATTCCATTCATCACTAGAAAACATCTTTTGCAAGTTTCTTTGTTGGGCACCCATAGATTGCAATGTCAAAAAATGTGTTGCAAATCTAGTGATGGCAGGGCTAATAAGTTCCTTGCCCCCTGTGTATTTCCTCATCAGACTCAGAATCCATGAGTGATTGTAAATATATTTTGTGATGCATTTGGCATGCTCTACAGTGTTCTTGATCCAATCTATTTTGCCAATATCCTCAAGCATGAGGTCTATGCAATGTGCAGCACATGGGGTCCAAAAAATGGTTGGGTGTTTTTCCTCTAACAATTTACCAGCAAGAACATAGTTAGAGGCATTGTCTGTGATGATTTGAACAACATTTGCCACCCCCACCTCTTCAACAACCTCCTCCAAAAGCTGTAACAACAACTGTGCATCTTTCACCCTATCAGATGCATCAACTGATTTCAGAAACATGGTTTCCCGTGGGCAAAAGACAAGAAAGTTTATGATGGTACGGTTCCTCTGATCAGTCCATCCATCTGACATGATGGTACATCTCGTACGTGCCCATGAGTTTTTGAACTCTTTCAAATAATCATTAATGTTTGAAATCTCTCTTTGCAAGAAAGATCCTCTTAACTCATGCAGAGTAGGAGGTTTGAAGCCCTTTCCAGCAGCATATATGGCATCAAAAATAGGTTCATAATATGGTGAACGAGTAGCATTGAAGGGAATATCAGCATCATACCACCATCTAGCAATGTACTCACAAGCATCATCTCTCAATTCTTTTTTTCAATGAGCATCTAAAGTGGGCTGCACTGTGTGAGGACTAGGACCATATGCAGTTGCACTATCAGAAGGAGATGAGGGCACAAAAAAACTTTTAATAGTACTCTTATTTCTCATTGCACCCTTACCCTTGTCAGAAATAGACTCCCTAGAGGGAGGAACATAGCGAAAGGGGTTTTTTGATGCATCAGTGGAAGGGATAGATGAGGAATCCTCATAATTAAAAGATTCAAAACTTGAGTTGGCAGCCATCATATGTTGTAGATTCCTCTTCCTCCCAATTTCAACCTGTATTTCTTTTTGCCTATTTTTGTCTTGCTCAAACTTGTCAAATTGTTCTTTCAACTGCTTCCTAATTTCCCCAATATTTTCTGCTTCACATGCAGTAATTTGGCCTTTAACACCAGCCAAATGTAGTTTCAGTCTATGAATGCCCCCTCCACCCTCCTTAATTATTTTCTTGCAAAATTTGCAAAACATTTGATCCCCAACCATTTCAGCATATGCCCAAGCAGAGTCTTTTTCTCTAGGGGCCATTTTGGACTGAGTTTTTGACTTGGAAATAAAATGTTTAAATTTGAACATGAAAACAAAAAAAAAACTATTCATTCTATGTTCATTTCTTTCACCGAATGGCAAATGCCAAAAACTATGCAAATGCAAATGACAAATGCTAGATTTGCTAAATAAATAAAACAAACAAAGCCAGATTTAGAAGAGAAAAAATAAATACCTCTAGCCTCCTCTAGCTCAATGCTGCTCCAAAGCTTGCCCAATAAGCTCCTCACTGCTGCTCCAAAACTTGCCCAATAAGCTCCTCACTGCTGCTCCAAAACCAACTCCACAATCTTCAGAAAACTCTCACAAATGCTCAAGCAAATTGAATGAGAAAGATGTGAGCTCAATAGAGGGGATGGGTTAGTTAAATAGCATGGGGAGGGCTTAGACAACCTAAAAAAACCCTAACAGCGAATTAAAATCGATTTTCAAGTCCACAAAACCGGGTTTTTTGGGCCCACCGGCCGGCTGTTTTGGCTCGGCCTGGTTGACTCGGGCTCGGCCTGGTTGACCGGTTTATTACCAAGCTGGCCGAGCCGTTACAAAAACCGGCCAACCTGGCTGGTTTTCTGCCTGGTCGGACCGGCCAGCCTAACGGCTCGGTCGACCAGGCCTGGTCGGTTTCGGTCAGGCTGATTTTTAAAACAGAGGAATAGATACCAAGGGTATCTAGCAGCCATGAGTACAATTGTAAAATCTGAGCTTGGATCATTTGAATGTTGATTTTTGTAGCATCCGGAAGTGTTCCAAGTCTCAAACTTTGCAGGGAGGCTTGGACAGCAGCATTCCAAAGAACCCAGAAACAGTTTGTGGAAATTCCACTTGCTTCAAGACTTATTAAAATAATTAATTATTTTAATGGATACCCTAAGTCCAAACTTAGGAAAACGAAATAATTAAAGGGCATATATAAGTCAAAGTGTGAATCTTCTAGAAAACATGGATCAAGTCAAGATTTAATCTCAGCCATTGATTAAACTTTTAACCTGGGCCGTTGGTTCTCCAACAGGAAGATTATAAAAGAAGGCTTGAGGGTCACTTGGAAGATAAGTTGGGCACACACTCAGTACCCAAAGGAGATCCATTCTGATGTAGAATTAGATCTCAGTGGGAAAGTAGCAGAGCGAGAAGTTGCAAAAGCAAGAGGAGTTCAGTGGTGATTGAGATCGGGGTCGAAGAGCAGCAGTGGGTCACTGAAGGTAGCTTGAGGCTATAGCGCAGAGACCCCATGCAGTCTCCATGCAGATTCACGTAATCCAGCGCTAGGCCTGCGCAGGGAATCACGCAGATTGACGCAGAGGCTTGCAAGGGCTGATCTGGGTATTAGAAATTTGTCCGAGTGAGCAGGGTATTCAGTCTCAGGTGGTTCAATATTTATCTGCCAATATTTTCTCTGTAAAGATATCATTTGTTGAAGAATTAATAAAACCCTCATCTGCTACACCGGTTTTCCCACATTGGGTTTTTCTGGGGACAATTGTCCAAAAATAATTGTGTACATGTGATTGATTCTTGTGCTTATATTCTCTAATGTTTATTTCTCTGCATATATAGTTGTGAATATTGCATTAGTATTTATTTCGATATTTGCAGGAAGATTTCTGAATAATAACTTATTGAAATAATAGGTAGTTGAAATAAATCTATCACTGCAATTGTTTGTAAATTTTAACATGGTATCAGAGCCGAGATTGAAAAAAAGAGAGGGGGCATCTATCAGTGAACGAAGATCTACGCAGTTCTCCAGTGCAATAGCGCAGAAGGGTTCACGCGGTCCTCTAGGATGGGGAAGAAGCACAACAGAACAGATGGATCACGATGTATTTGTATTGCCGTCTAGATTAGAGGAAGATTTTGCTTGTGTATCAAGCACTACGTCCTTAGATGTCTGGTATATTGACAGTGAAGCCTCTGCTCACATGACGGGAGTACGGGACTGTTTTTCCGACTACCAAGAAGAGCAGATGAATTTCAAAATAACCATGGGTAATAAAGAAAAGTGCACACCCATTGGGAAACGTATCGTATTTTTCCAAACCGAGGTGGGGAACAGAATCGAGGCCACTAATGTACTGCCTATGCCAAGTTTGGGGATGAATCTACTCTCAGTGTCACAACTTCAAAACTGAGGATATGGTGTCTACTTTATTGGAAATAGAGTCTACATCAAGCACCCTAGTTGGAAGAAGAAGGCACAAATCGGGGTAAGAAGCAACAAGTTGTATAAACTGCAACTTGATTCCCCAATGGCACTAGTTGGCAACGCAGATGAAACGGATCTGAATGAGTTATGGCACAGAAGAATGGGGCACTTGCATCATGGGGCATTGAGAACTCTCTAGAAGACTGTCACAGGTTCCAAAATTGAGCACCAAATGGGATGATGTCTGCAAGGGGTGCGTATTAGGGAAATATGCCAAGGCAGCATATCAGAGAAGCAACAATAGGGGCAAGGGTGTGGTGGATCTGATACACTCGGATATCTGCAGACTGATGTCCACGAGAGCTCTTAGTGGTGAAGAATATTTTGTCACCTTCATTGATGAGCATTCCAGGAAATCCTGGATCTACTTCTTGAAGACCAAGGATGAAGTCTTCAGTTGATTCAAAGAGTTCAAAGCTCTGGTGGAAAATCTGACAGGGAAGCATATCAAGTTATTACGATCAGATAATGGAGGTGAATACATAGACAAAGAATTCACCGGATTCTACGCAAGGGAAGGCATCAAAAGAGAATGGACAGCTCCATACAATTCGAAACAGAATGGAGTGGCAGAGATGAAGAACTGGACTATTGTTGAAGCAACCAGAGCTATGTTGTATGACCAAGACATGCCCAAATTCTTGTGGGTTGAAGCGTGTAATATAGTTGTCTACATTCAGAACAGGACTCCTCACACTGCACTGGGAAAGATCACGCCTGAAAGTGTCTTCACTGGCAGCAAGCCCGAAGTGAGTCACTTTAGGATCTTCGGCAGTATGGCTTACTGTCATGTACTCGGTGAGAAGAGGAAGAAGTTGGAAATGACTGCTGAAAGGGGGTATTTGGTAGGATACAGCGAGAATGCAAAGGCTTATCGCATCTATATTCCTGAGAGTAGGAAAGTAGTGGTGTGAAGAAATATGAAATTTATGGAGGAGAAAGCCTTCAAAAGATCACGAAATTTTCCTTTTACTACACAGTCAGAGGAAGAGCCTATGGTCCAGCCCCAGGAACCAGCATCAGAAAATTCAGTTGCCTCTCCAAGGCATAGTGATCCAAAGGATGGGTCTCCTGAGGATTTGCAAGAAGGAGAGTTGGTAAATCCACCCACCACCAGTGGAAGAACGAGCAAGGAACTTCGATAGATTTTGAAGGATGCAGAGGATTTTGTCAGAAATCCCTGGAATGAGAAGAGACAGCGTAAGCAGCCTAAGAGTTACCAAGCCTTGGTTGCTCAAGTCGGAGAACCCTCCAGTTTCTAGGAAGCTTCCCAGCACCAGGTATGGGTTGATGCAATGGTGGAAGAGTACAGTTCCATCATGACAAATGATGTATAGGAAGTAGTACCCAGACCACTGGAGAGATCTGTTGTAGGATCCAGGTGGATCTACAAGATCAAGCATACTGCAGACTCAGATGAGGTCATTCATGATGACCAAGGGAGAAGACATGGAGCACTTCCTGTTCATATTGCAGTCAATCAGGGATTAGCTAACTGCAACGCGTGCAATGGTGGATGATGTTGTGATAGTCATAACTGCACTCAATGCAGTCACAGATGAGTGGGAAACCTTTGTCCAAAGTATCTTGGGCAGAGCCGACCTCCCAGATTGGGACAAATTGTGGTCAATTCTGCGTCAAGAAAAACTCCGCAGATTCACCAAGAGGCAGCACAACCCAGGATTGAGCAAAGTGAAGAAGGAAGATGAGGAAGTTGTAGCCTTGGAATCGAAGAAGCAGCCAAAGAAGAAGAAAGATCTCTCAAAGGTCAAGTGCTTCCAATGTGGTGAAATGGGACATTCTACCAACCATTGTCCTCGGAAGAAAAAGGATAAGGAAGCATCTTATTCCAAAGCAGTCGTGACAGATGATGGGTCAGAAGATGATGTAGCCATGAGTGCTCATGAACCACGGAGGTGGGGTGACATGGACATCTAGAGGAGCTACATGGAGGAGAGGCGGGATCCTTGAGCAGCTCATCTCTTGGATCACATGTCAGCTACGGCAACCTTAAGACAGTAGCGGGACAAGTAGAGCAGTGGGTGCATAGATCACAGATGAAGCAGAGGCAGAGGCAGATCTGAAGACTGGGAGGAGCAGCGCAGAGCAAAGCATCAGTAGCGTAGAAGCAGTAGCAACGCAGAGGCTGATGTGACTTCAATAGCACAGAGAAGTGTTGCTTACGCAGTGCAGAGCTGCAGCAGGGCAGAAGGCTTCAGAGGGACAGTGCAGTGCAGCAGCAGCGTGATAGATTTCAGCACAAGGAGCTGATGTGACTTCAGTAGTGCAGAGGGAGTCTGATTACGTAGGCAGAGTTGTAGTTGTACATCGTTCTTTAGATGCCAGCACAGATCTGTAGCCTATGGAGCTTCAGTGATGAGGATGCAGCCCATCAGACTTGTTTGTCAAAGATTGGGCAGGAGATTCAGTTGTTTCTCTCAACAACTGAAGTTGCAGTGCAGTAGATCAGCAGTGGCAGTGCTATGAGCAGCACAGATGCACCATATTGAGAGGGAGCTGCAATACAGTTGTTGCACTGGCAGTGGTAGAGTCATGGGCAGCAATACAGAATGGCAGGAGCAATGCAGAGTTGAGTGGCAACAGACCAAGCATCAGCAACACAAAACCAGTGCCCAAAATCATGTAATACATAAGTGTGATGTGTCACTAGAGCACACCCTTGATGCTAAGAGGGAGTGTTGAGATTTTGTGTATTTGGGGTAGAATCAGTTGTGCTCTAGCTCCCAAATTTTGAGGAGGAACTAGAGTACACTTGATCTACAAGACCCAAAAATTGATTTGGGAAATTTCATCTAGTTTAGGAGATATTAAATTAATTGATTATTTTATTGTATTTCCTAAGTTAGAACTTAGGGAACTTAAATAATTAAAGTAAATTTAATTAAACATGTGATGAAATTGTCTCAAGTCACACGGATCAAGCTTTCTTTTAATCTTAGCCATTGATTCAAGATTTGATCATGGTCGTTGATTTGTCAACGAGAAAAGTATAAAGGAAAGGCTTGGGGTCATTTGTAAAGATACACAGAGGCAGAGCACTGAAGCTAAGCTGAGATTCTAGGGCAGGGTTTGCTAAGAATACTCAGAAGTGTTTCAGCTGCAGAGAAGGGAGTTTAGGCCAAGGGGATGATCTGATCCCAGGGTCTAGAATACACAAGAGGCAGAGATCAGCTCAAGGACAACGCAGAAGAAGAGAGCAGCAGCAGCAGTAAGGACAGCGTGATTTTCAGTAGGAAATCCTCTGGGGTTACGCAGAGACCCTTCAAGAGCAGCGTAGTGACTGCGTCACCCAGTCTGGGGTAACGCAGTCTCTTCTGGAGCAGCACTGAGGGTTTGAAGGGCTTCAGAGGCTGACGCAAAGGCTTTCAAGGGTAGCACTGGGGTTTCGAGGCCCTAATCTTGGTTGAGTTCTGTAAATCCCATTTGAGGGTGTGGATCAGTCATTATTTTGGCCCTGATCAGCCAGTGAGTTGTAGATCTAGTGTATTCTTTGTCGGGTTTTCCAGATCTAGAACCGAGATTTGTGTATTTAGAAATATTCTTAATAGGAAGACCCTCCAGCAGCCAGAGACCGGTTTTCCCGCATTGGGTTTTTCCGGGGACTATTTGTCCAGAAATAACTGTGTCACTTTGTCAATGTGTGCATGAACTTGTTCTAGATCTAGATTGGTAGAGATCTGTTATGTGTTTTGCTTCGATTTAAACTTGAATTTATTAAGTTAATAACTTGTCTAAGTAGGAGGAGCATTACCAAATTAACTGTAATAATTTCTACATAAAGTGTAAGATTCAGAAATTTCTACAATACTCATCATCATAATCCTCATCAAAAATAGCAACAGAAGCATGCTCAACAGTGGATGGTGTGGCTGAAGAAGATGATTGGCCAATTCCACTTCTATGCGTCTGGTCCTAAATATTCATGGCAGCAAAAAAGATATCCAAATAAGGACTTTCTGGATCCACATCCCATTCTTTAGAAGGACCATTGCCATATTTTGGACCCCGACGAGATGCAAGGTGAAGGTTGGAGTGCACATAAACAAGATCCTCTGTCTTCTGAGATCCCAACCTGTTGCGCTTCACAGAATGAATAAAACCATAGGTGCTCCAATTCCTTTCTATTGATGAAGAGCTTGCCACTTGTGAAAGGAAGTGAATGGCAAGGTTTTGCAAATGTACACCATTTTCTCCATGACAAATCCACCACCTAACTAGATTCATGGTGCTTCTCTCCTCCAAAGATGATATATCTGAATAATCATCTATTCCTGTAGCAAAACTGGAAAATTCTTCCTTCACTTCCCTGTGTAGATGAGCTGGAAACATTCTCATAAGGGATTTTTTCACCCCATTAGCCACCTCTCTATCCTTATGAGGTGCCTTCCTCTTCCAATTGCTTTGAGCAATAAGCTCATCATCATAAAATTTTGGGTTCAAGGCATGTGCTAAAGTATGCAATGGAGTGTTGAAATTGTTCCACCTATCAACAATGATTTTCTTGACTAAATCAACAAAATGATCATCAACAAATAAAAGTTGTGGAGACTCTTGTGAAATGATTTCCATAGTTTTCTAAACCATGGAATCCATGCCATCATATACCTCTCCTAAGAAAGTTTGGTCAGTGTCAGCATTCCGAAGAAGCTCAAATGCAAGGGTTGTGAACTTTAGCAAGAAATCTATCTTGCTCCACCAATCCTCATCAAGGCACAATCTATGCACCGTATATCCCCGCTCTGAATCTGCCTGTCTCCACTCAGCCCAAACTTGACTCACTACCATAGAAACTAATGCTTTCTTAACCTCAACAAGGCGGCGCAACATTATGAAGTTTGAAGCATATCTTGTCTCAACAACTTTTAACAACTCCAATTTGGAGTACTCTCAAAATATTGCTTGAGATTGGGGGTGGTTGGTGATGAATTTAACAATCTCCCTTGCTTCCCCTGTGATTTCCTTTATCCATGGAACATTATTGTCGATCTCCTCTAAGATCAAATTCAGATTATGGACAATGCAGCGTGTCCAAAAGATGTGGTCATACCTCCCCTCAATAATTAAACCTGCAACTTTGCAAACTGGTGCATTATCCGTGATAACTTGCACCACCTTGTTAGGACCTATTTGTTCAACAGATTGTATAATAACATCAACAATGAATTGTGCATATTTTACCTCTCCTGAGCAGTCTTCCGCCTTTAAAAACATTAATCCTTTTGGTGAAGTGGCAATGATATTTATGAATGGTCTGCGCCTTGTATCTTTCCATCCATATGAGACTATGGTAACCCCAAAGCTACTCCAGGAAGAACGATTTGGTGATAAGATATCCTCCACAAGATCCTTCTCATTTTTGAGAAGCTGAGTTCTAACTTTCTCATAATTGGCTCCCTTGTACCCTTGAGGAGCTTTGTTAACTGCCCTTAACATATCTTTCTAGTAAGGAGAGCGAACAACATTGAATGGGATACCACATGCATAGATGCACCTAGCCACTCTGGAATCGACTTCTTCTCTTGCTTGCACATTCACCAATTTAGCAATTATGTTCTCCTAAACTATAGCGGATGCCCCTCTAGATGGTGGTTGTTCTGGTTTTTGAGTGGCTCTCCTCTTCCTTCCTTTAGCTACAATCCTTGGCTCAATGTTTGCTGGAGCTTTAGGAATACCATGACTAAGCTCTTCATGCCTTATTTTAATTCCATTTGCCTGATCTTTCTCTCTTTGATATGCCCTCCTCACCAATGGGTATGTCGTTTTTATGCAACCTGCAATCCCCTGTCCTCCTCCATGCAAAAGATGTGCCTTCACTCTTGGGTAAGAGCCCTTGTACGAATTACTGCAAAGATTTCATCGCCATTCCCATCATCCACCACCTCCACATTTTTTAACCTTTTGAACATGCTTCCAAAGAGGATAATATTCAGCCCTTGGATTGGACTTGGGGCTTGAACTTGAACCTTAGTTGGAAGCCATTGCTGCAAAAAAAAAAAATTAAAAATTAAAAAAACAAATCTGTAAAGAAAAAGAATTTTTCATAATTTTGGTAGCATAAACCCTCGAAAAATAGAACAATGGGAAAAAACCAAGAAGATGAATGATTGTTACCCAAATTAATTGTGTAGTTGAAGGCTATTCCAAAATGCCACAAAAGAGGAGAAATATGGTTGTAGCTGAGCCAAAAACCAAGAATGTCGTAGCTGGAAACTTCGCACTCCAAATATGCTTTTTAAATCAGTTTCTCTTGCTACTGAAATCTCCTTTGCTCACTGGTGAAAACCCCCTAGCTGAAGCACTATCTCTTCCTCTTTTCTCCTTACTAAAATCAGCCTTCTCCAAGTGAAACGACTTGCTCAATTCGTGTGATGAGAGAATGAGGCGAGAGTCTTTTTATAAGTTGAGAGAGCCATCTAGAAGGATCCAAAAGATACTTTACACGCCTAATAAAATAATACAAAAGACAAAAAAAAAAATGCAATAAAATAATATTAAATGCTGGAAACGTGCCTGTACGGCCTGGAAACGTGTTTCCGTCCGTACTGGGCACGTTTTCTCCACGCGAAACGGCCCAATACGGATGGAAACCCATTTGTAGGCCGTACGGTACAAGTTTCCACGTTTCTGTTTCGTTTCCGAGGTGAAACGACCCTCTGCCTAACGTTTCCTGCAACTTAGATTATAACTATTATTAACTAAAAACTTAGTAACACATCTGTTTGCTGATGAGTAATGACCTAATATCTTCAAGCAATATACGAAGTATTGCATTGTTCAATTGTATCATCTCATTTATATTCAACTATTTATTATTTTGTCAATCGACATTATATTTTATGGGCCTTTGTACTTTTTTGCAGCAAATATTTAAATATGACCAATGTCTCATATATCGTGTTGTCAAATATGTCACCAAGGGAGCAGAAAAGAACTGACTGGACATATCAGAAAATCTTAGCAAACTTTAAAAATACTAAATTCCCTTTTGTTCTAAATTCCAATCTTTTTTTCTTTAAATGACACAAAAATCCAAAAGTTCAAGAAATCTCATGACCCAGCTAATATTATCCATCATCTTGTGATATTTGGACGATATATCAGAACATTTTTCTTCCAATAGTATTGCGGAAATGAAAACACATGATATGTCATTGATATTTGCAACTATGGTAATGACTTGTTCAGAGCATCACAGTATGGCTTATTATAAAACATACATGCACATAAGAAGAACCTCATGTACATAAGAAAATCAAATTGGCCAATGTTCAAGAAAAAGAACCCACAGAGAAAAGAGCCATGGTTTCTAACTTTCTAGAAACACAAGTTAAAAAATGTTGTCTGAATTACAAGAAAATATATGTTTAAGGAAGAAGGGATATACGTTATGCGCCTATGCATAGCCTCATCAATATCTAAAGGTCGGTTAGTAGCTAGCATTATAATTCCTTCATACCGCTCCATCTCTGTCAAAAGTGTATTAAGCAATTTATCTCCACCGCCTTCTCTCTGAAAAGTGATGCATACATAAGGTGGCAGAAGAGTATCATATGTTAGCTACTATATATAATCATGCATAGGATGACAATCATAAACAACCGCGAATGATTTCAATTCATAGCTGCAATTCTACCTTCGCAAAAATAGCCTCACATTCATCAAAAAAAATAATGGCATCATTCATATCAGCATCTCGAAAAAGTCCACGAAGGTCAGCAGAATGGTCCTTCTGCTTGCTTCCTCCAGAAGCTGACTGAAGTGAATGAAAATCTACAAGAAGAACACGTTTCCCTGACAACAGAAAGAGAGGGTTAAAAAATCACCATGAATTCCTTCTGGCTTCCTAATAAGTAGCCTTGTGAATAACTTGCACCTAGATGATGAGCAACAGCATTGACTGTCATTGTCTTTCCAGTTCCTGATGGCCCACAGAGAAGTATAATAAGTCCTGCTCCATAAGTTATCACATCCTCAAGACCAGCATTCTTTCTGTATTGTTTAAATTTGCCAAAATTATCTGCAGTCCACAATAGCATTTCTTTTTGCTCATCAGGGAGCACTACCTGCTCCATTGACACCTGCTCAATTGATGGATGGAAATAAATAGCCACATAGAATCATTTAAAATGTGTAAATGAAATATAGAAAAAGGATATTGCAGTGAGTACATGTAAATACTAAATACACTGTTTGAAGGCATTTGATAATTGCTACCACTTATACCTTTGGCTTGTACAGATGGCTTCCTTCAACAAGCTCATTCATTTCAGTATCAAGACCCACAATCCAATCCAGCATGCGACGATCTAGTTCCACCTGCTGATCCATCAAGTCACCACCTCCATGAGAATATGTACTCGTTCTCAACTTAATCAGACCTCTAGCAACGAGTCTGCTGGACTTGTAGAAGTATTTACGAGCCAGAACCTAAACCAAAAACATAAATACAACCATCAGACATGATGGCATATGAATGGAAGTACAGGAATAAAAAAGATAATGCAGTAAGAATTTTGATAATATTGTAAGAGTATTCCAGATTCAGTATTCTGCTATCTGAGCTCAACAAATGTTATTTCTATGCAAATTTGGATTTGTCTTTGGTTGTTTTTTCTTCATATGTAAAATGAACTTGCCTTTCAACGAATAACAAACATGAATTCACAAATATAAACCATTGAAGAAATCAAATTGAGTAGACAAAGTAAAAAGAGAACAGCAATCCAACTATTACTTGCCCTCCCCTCCATTCGTCATAATATGTGAGGCAATTCCAAGCAATCTTTTGGAAACTGCACATTGCCAAACAAATGCATATTTTGTTGAAAAAAGACATCAAATATGACATTGTCTTGTGAATTCACTTGCTTACCACTTCATATTGGAAAGAAATAAGTAGTGAATGCCATCTTCATTAGCTGTTAACATTTGAGGTAAAACAATGGGAAAAAGTGTACGGATGTTCAAGGCATGCTCACCAAGGAATTGGTGTTATTTTACATAGCTTGGACAGGTGTTCTAGTCTCAGATGGTGTCCATGAGGCTAAGGAACACAGTGGATTAATTTTCTCCAATACCAAAAAAAACTTCTAAGGAAAATTGCCTTAATTAGAATTAATTAGCCAATTTATTAATTTTCCTAAGTCTATTAGGGAAATGGCTTACTTAATTGGCATATATTGAGGTAAATTGATTTTCCTCTAGTGACTTCTAGAAAAGTCATTTGATGGGGTCAAGATGATTTTAGCAATCGATTAAGAATAGATAGTAGCCATTGATTGCTCAACGAGCGATTATAAAAAAGAATCAATAGGCATTTGGAGCACACATCAGAGACACAAATTTGTAGTGATAGCAAGGGCACAGTGATAGCGTGAAGGCACTAGCAGATTGAGATCAGTAGTGATTGAAGACAGAGTTTCCAGAGAAAATTATTCACCACGATTTCCAATTTCTCAGAGATAGAGGGAAGTCGATTTTATTTGCAGATACATTGAGTTTCCCAATAGTGCGAATTGCTTCAAAGAGGCCGAGTTGTCGGTGCAAGGAGAAATTTGTCAAAGTGATCAATTTGCACAACAAAAGCCGAGTTTGCTCCCTTAGCTTTTGCTCCCTTACCCCCAAAATTTCTTCGAGTATAAAAATCAAATTCCCTTCTTCGTCCAATGGTGGAAGCTTAGTAGAAGTGGCAATGTGTTGCCCTTGTGCCTTCTTGAGGCATGAAATATGGAAGAAATTATGTATCTTACATCCCTTTGGAAACTCCATCTCATAGGCCACCTCCTCTATACACATCACAATCCTATAGAGTCCATAAAATCTCGGTTTCAATTTCTCTTCCCCTGGTCTTTTAAGTGATGATTGTCAATGGGGTTGCAGATGAAGATAGACCACGTCCCCAACCTCAAAACTACACTCCACCCAATGCCTATCTACATATTTAATTTGTTGATTCTAAGCCATCTGCAATTTATCTTTGAGGAGCCACAGTATGTCCTAGCTCTCTTGAATCCAGTCCTTAGCTATAGGTGCCCTATTGTCTCCAAACACCCAATTTACAAACGTTGGTGCATCACAGGTATGATGCGGGTTGCGGGGAAGCTTCAAACCCCCTTCGCTCCCGCTTCCGAAACTCGCTCCGTGCGGGAGCGTTTCGGAAACGCTTGGAAACGCGCTCCCGAAAACGCTTCCTGACGGGAGCGTTTTCGGGAGCGCGTTTCCGACCCTGTAAAAACGCTCCCTATTTTTTCGGGAGCGTTTCAGGAAGTGCTCGGGAGCGAACGCTCCCTGAGCGCTTCCGACGTTTAAAAAATGCTTCGGGAGCGTTTTTTAAACGCGGGAAGCATTCGAGGAGCGTTCGCTCCCGAACGCTCCCCGGCAAAAAAAACGTTTCCCGCCGCGCGGAAATTTTTTTATGAGAAAAATCATTTTTTTTAAAAGGGGGGGGGGGGTTCATTTGCATTTCAATGTTTGTTGAGTTGAGAGAGAGCAAGAAGGAGAGCGCAAGGTTGACAGGAGAGCAAGGAGCAAAGTTGACAGGAGAGCAAGGAGCAAGGCTGACAAGAGGATTGCAAGAAAGAGGTAGGCTTTCTAATCCAATTTTGTATTTTCTAGGATGAATTTGTAGATTGTTAAATTGTTTAAAAATGAAAACTTGAATTTTTCTTGAATGTTGCATTTTATTGGATTTAAAACTTAAAAAATGAATTGTTTTTTTTCCTATGTTGCATTTCCTATTCCCATTTGGCATTTCTCCATTTGTTTTGCAGGCTAGAAACTTGAAACTTGTTTCCATCATGGCTATATGGCTAGGGATTTTCCTCATGTTGGTTCCTTTCTTTGTGATAATGGTATTGGAGAGTGCTAGAAGAAAGAGGCAAATCAGAGAAGAGGAGGATGAAGAGGAGGGTTATGGTGGATCTGAAGAAAATCCTGAAGAGGAGGAGGATTATGTTGAGGAGGAAGTGGGGAGTGGAGAACCTGAGAACATAGATTCCCCAACTAAACAAGACCAAACTCCTTTGTGGAAATATGTTCAGAAAATGGAAGGAGGGAAAGGTGGTGGAACCACTAAATTTATTTGCCCCCATTGCAATAAATAATACCATGGTTCATACACCCGTCTGAGAAGGCACCTTTGTGGGATAATGCTAGGGGATGGAACTAAAAATCTTGGAATCAAAGTTTGTACTTTTGTGCCAGCACCACAGAGAGAGATATATAGGAAGGAAGAGGGGGTTGCCCTACAGAGATCGTCTAAAAGATCTAGGGGTTTCGTTGATTCAGGCCCAACACATCATGGACAAACAAGTTCAACTTCCACCCATGCCAGTGGTTTTGGAGGCAGTGGCATTGGATTAAGGCGTAGAACCATATCCGATTTCCTAGACGAAGGGTGTAGGAATGATGTGGATTCAAAAGTTTACCGGTTTCTATATGCATGTGGGGTGCCATTCAATGTTCTTCGCTCACCTTATTGGCATGAAATGGTTTCTGCTATTAATGATGCCCTCAAAGGATACAAAAGCCCTGGGTATGACAAGGCCAGAACCGTGGGTCTTGATCATGAAAGAGCTAAAATAAACAATTCTTTGGCTAGAATGACAGGTTCATGGAATGAGCATGGGCTGTCCATTGTCTCTGATGGATGGACCAATGTAAAAGGAAAACCATTGATAAATGTTTTGGCTGTGTCGGTTAGTGGTGCAGTCTTCCTGGCAGCTTATGATTATTCAGAGAAATTCAAAACCAACATTAACATTGCAGAACCATTACTTGATATAATTGAAAAGACTGGGCCATACAATGTCATACAGGTCATCACTGATAATGCTGCTAACTGTAAGGCAGCAGGAGCAATTGTTGAGGATAAATACCCCAACATTTTTTGGTCTGGGTGTTTGGCTCACACAATGAACCTTTTGACGCATGATATCATCAAAAACAAACAACCTCAATTCAAATGGCTTGGTGATTTGTACAAGAGAGGTAAAAAAATGATCAAATTTATTACAAATCATAGCAATACCCATGGGCTTTTCCGTACTCACTCCAAATTGGAGTTGTTGAAAATAGCAAAAACTAGATTTGCTAGCTATTACCTCACCTTCAAGCGCCTTTTGAAGGTAAGAGAGTCATTGGCTGCAATGGTATCAAGCCCACACTGGCAGCTATTAAAGGACAGGGCGGCAACAATAGTTGACAAGCAAAGTTTCGAACATGTGGAGGAGACCGCCCTTGACCCTCAGTTTTGGGCACGTATGAGGGAAATTGTGAGTTTTACCAAGCCCATTTATAACATGATTCGCTTTGCAGATACTGATAAACCAGTGATTGGAGAGGTTTATGAGCAGATGGATAGCATGCTGGGGCAAATAAAAGATATTGTTAAGGATAATGATCCCAACTTGTGTGCTATGATTCATGACTCTGTGTGTGCACGGTGGAATAAACTCAATGTTCCACTACATGCTTTGGCATATATCCTTACGCCAAAATATTACTCTCCATCTTGGTTGGGCCAACCTGCACCTGGAGGTGGGGTTAGGGTGAAACCTCACACAGATCCAGAGGTACAAGAAGGGCACATGAAGGCATTGGACAAATTGGTACCTGACAGGGAAGAGTGTGCTAGATTGCGCCTTGAATTAGGCAAATACTTCAGTTGCACTGCTAACTTTGGTTCTTTCCATGCAATGGAAGACAGGGACAGATTCGATGCTCTCACATTGTGGGAAGCATATGGCGGCATGGGACTTTTGCCAAAGTTGGCTAAAAAAGTTCTCTCACAAGTTGTGGGCCAGCTTTCCGGCAGAGAGGTGTTGGGAGCACCTACACTTTATACACACAATGTGAGAAGAAACAGTCAATGGTAAAACCGGAAATGAAAGCTTGGTTTATGTGCATTATAACTCGAGGTTGTTGAGCCATTACTGTGATCGGGCAAAATGAGGATCAATCATACAGAGTCTGGGACAACAACCCAGAGGATGATAATTTGGAGGACGGCACGTTACATCTGGAAGAATTGGAAGCAGAACTTTATAGGGATGATGATGAAGCATCAACAACACCGCCACACACAGGGCCAGTCCCACCATCTACTGGTAGCAGTGCGGGTGCCAGTGCCAGTGCCACTCCTCGATATCACACTGTTGTTCCTTTGCAGATCCAGCCTCCACCTTCTAGTCGTGGTCGTGGTACTCCTGAGAGTACTAGAAGACCAACATTTCCTCGGGGCTCACAAAAATTAGACATTTCTCGCGAGCGTGGCAAGGGGCCAGCCAGATAAAATATATTTGTTGTTTACTATATTCTATTTATTGTTGACAGTTGAACAGTTGAAACTTGACTCTATCTGATTTCATATATTTAATGACAATTTAAGTTTGAAGTTTGAATTTGAAAGGTGAAACTTTGAAGTTGGCATTTATAAGTTTACTGTTTACAAGTCATTATGAACTATGAATATGATGCTTCATGAAAGTTATATGGTGATCAATGAATCAATGATGATAAATGTTATATAATATCAATGATGATAAATGTTATATATTGAATTTTGAAATCAATGAATCAATGATGATAAATGTTATATATCAAAATGATGATAAATGTTAGATATTGAAATTTGAAATCAATGATGATAAATGTTATATATCAAATTATCAATGATGATAAATGTTATATATTGAATTTTGAAAGCTTGAAACCTTCAGATTGATGATTTGCGAGACTCAAGAGTCAATATGTTGCATGCTTCCAACTCGTGGGCGTGGTTGATGAAGATTATAACTTCTAGATGATTGATGTTATATGATTCAATCTATGTTTTTATGTTTTTTATGTCTAATTCATCATTCTACATGTTTTTGTTGACATATATGCATCAAAGTATAAAAAATATTAAAAAAAACATATATATATATATATATCAAAGTAACAAACATCGCGATTTTATCGCGAGTTTTTCGGGCTGCCGATTTTATTGGCGATTTTTTCAATGATTTTTTGAAAAAATCGTTATCGCGAAAAAATCGCGATTTTTACGAAAAAATCGCGATTATTTTGGTAAAAATCGTGGGCCCATCAAATAGAAACCCTATAAGTTCAAAAATCGATTTTTTTTTTGTCATTTTTGCAGCCCTCTCATTTTCCTAACACACCTTGTTGGCAGTTCATGGTAATGTTAAATTGGCAGTTCATGGTAATGTTAAATTCTTAAAGTAAAAGTGATATTTCCTTTATTTTTCATTATATTTCCTTTATTTTTCATTTTCATCCTTTTACTTAAATTTTTAACATTACCATGAAATGACTCGGGATGTTTAAGAGTGGTTTCGACCTCATTGGATTTCATATGGAGAAACTAGAATTTTAGATTTCACTCAAAATTCAGCAGACTTAATGGTTTTCAGGGTTTCATGGTTTGGGGATTTGCATTGTTTCCATTTGATTCTATTATGTGTAAGAGTATGAGATTGGCATTTGATCAAGAGTATGAAGTCCTTTAAGAAACTTGATGTTGGTGGCATTGATTGTTGAACTTTGTTGATGTTGGTGGTATTGATTGTTGAACTCCCCTACTGTGGCCTTAACAAGAATGTACCCTTCACTCAAAAGAAAACAACTGGTTAGGCATGTTAATCTTTTTCTACCGCATTTTAAGGTTGAGCAATCCAAGTCTGAAGACTTTGAGCTAGATGATGTTTATGTATCTCTTGTTGATGATCCCATTTCTAGTAGCGATGAATCAATCATGAGTTTCATGAGGAGGAGGAGGAGGAGCAACAATAGGAGGAAGAGGTGACACCACCTACCCCCTCACATCAGAGGACGGTTCACCTCCTTTCACTCGCTAGTGCTTCAGATCCGGGAGCACAATGGGTATGTATTGTCACTTGCCAACTTCTTCTATTTAGGAAAGTCACAGCATTTTCAAGAGGGCAAGAGAAATCAAAGGTATAGGTTATTTGGTATTCCTTTGTATATAAGACATAATTCATGATATGAGATACATTATTATATTTTTTTGTTGATATTTTGAGGCTGGAGTTGAGACTCGGCATTCTAGTATTCACAGAGATGTATCTGGGCCATGTGTGATGTAGCACTAGACATGATATTACACATCTTATATATTAGTTTTTTCATATTTATGTGTCAATGCATTTATTTTATGCTGTAGATGCTTTAGATATTAAAAAAATTGAAAAAAAATGAATATTTTTGTATGTGCCGATTTTTTCCCGATTTTTACGATTTTTTCCGATTTTTTCCCCTCGGCGATTTTATCCCGATCGCGATTTTTGTTACTTTGATATATATATATATATATAAAAACGCTCCCGAAAACGCTCCGGACCCGGAAACTTTTAAAAATGGCGCTCCGCGCTCCCGCTCCCACTCTCGCTTCCAAGTAACCTTCCCTGTTACCGACCACCTGTGGGTAGTGTATATAGGAGAAAAAATTTCTCCTAGATGCTCCTCAGTTGGCAGCTAGCAGCCCCTTGCAGCCACCAGATAGCTCAATGTGCCATTATCTCCGCCACCTGAGCCAGCGATGTGGTCTTATTGACCTTGCCACCTATACCTACCTACATTTTGTTGATTTTTGTAGCATCAGAAAGTGCTCTAAGTCTCAAATTTTGTGGAGAGGCTTAAACACTAGTGTTCCAAAGAATCCAAAAACCGTTTGTGAAAATTCCACTCGGTTAATGTTTTATTAAAATCATTAATTAATTTAATGGAGACCCTAAGTTAAACTTAGGGAAATTAAATAACTAAAGGGTATTAATAAAACATGGGTGAGAATGATCTAGAAGGCGGAGATCAAGTCATGTTATAATCTTAGCCGGTCTCGGCCATTGATGTCTCAACGAGAAGACTATAAAGGAAGGCTTGAGGGACATTTGGAAAAAGAAACTGAATTGATCTATGAGTTCGAAATTTCAGGGGCGTGGTTCGCTGAGAAATTCGAGCTAGAGATTTGAGCAGTGAGGAGCAGAGATAGCATCCGAAGAGAGATTTTCTCAGCCGATGGATGTAATATTCCCAATTAGCAGACAACTAATTGGAATATTAATTTTTGTTAAATTTTTCTTTTCTAATGTTCAGCAGGAAATAAAGGGGTGAAGGGACCCATAACCCAACCTTAGAATAAAATTACTTTCCTAAAGTCACTAAGACAGATAATTAGAAGCAAGGTGGGGCCCATGAGGCCAAGTGACAGCGCAGGAGAGGTGGCAGCTTAGTCAGCACAGAGGCAGCGTGGGGACAAGCAGCGCAGTTGGCAGCGTGGGGATAGGCAACGTAGAGTAGTGTAGGGACAGTGTGGCAGAGGGGCAACGCAACACCAGTGGGCCCAAGGGAACGTGGAGGCTCAATAGCATAAAAAGGAGATGAGGAAAGTCATTTCCATTCATTCATACATCTTCAAAATTTATGTATATCTAGACCAGAGCATGCTTGAGATGTTTAGCAGAGTCTGCAAGTGTTTTTTAGCACACAAGTGTCTCTGAGCGGACATCCCAACCTCGTCCTTGGGGGACTTCGAGTGCCCACTCAAGATGTTATGAACCTAATTCATAACTTAAGTATTAAATATAGTCATTAATAGGATAAATAGAAATAAATGTAATTACTAACTAATTAGTTAGGATTATGTTAAATAGTCATTAGGTTAATGAAAAGGCATGTCTAAAAAGACATGCCCATTCGTGAAAAGGTACCTGCAAGAGTATAAAAGTGGGACCTCATTGTAATCATTAAATCATGTCATATCTTATCAATAAAATATTTATTATTATAAATACCCCGTGTATTTTTATAATTAAAGCTTTTTGCTATTAAATCTACAAATCTGCAAGTCTTCTGCTACAGTATTCAAATCTACAACTTCCGTTGCTACACAAGAAAGGAGTCCTACCTTCAGTTTTTGTGATCAGCATCATTAGTTTAGCACCAAAAATACGCAGTTCTTCCCAGGGCAGCGCAGTCAGTCAAGGGATTACGCAGTCCAGCAGTGGAGCAGCTCCGGAATAGGAGAAAGGCTGAGATATTTCAGTCTGGAGTCTTGTGAGGGGATCAACCCTTCCATAGCAGAGTTCTTGGGCAGTTGGCAGCCATTCTTTCCAATAGTTCAGTTTAGAGGCCAATGTACCTAGCAGAAGTGCGTACTCAGCCCAATAGGGTGATTTTCCGGGGTCAGCCTTTTCGGAAATCCTTCGCGAGTTATTCGTTTTTGGAGGAGATTCCAGTGTTCGAGTCCTGGATTTTTCTGAGTAGCAGAATAATCTCTTTTCGCAGTCCCTTTCCAGCCAGCAGCAGCATTTCTAGCAGGGTAGAGTAGAGGAGGAGCCACGCAGAGCAGCGATGTTTCTGAGAAGGGAAAGAGAGGCCATTTCAGCCTGCCTAGAGCAGGCCAAGGTGCTATCCTTCTGAGCACTATTTGTACTAGTCCCTCATTTCAGAAATATTAATAAAATGGCTCAACAGTTTTGGTATATTTGCAGTGTTTTTGATGCATATTTCTATTTGTTGTAGTTTTAGTCTTGTGTTGTTTTGTATTACTATCTATTCCCAATTTGGGACTAGGGACTTGCAGGATGCCATGTCGAGGACGAGAGCTCTTTTTCTCCACAAAACAGCATTCCAGCAGAGAGGGAAAGACGTGAGAGCTCCACCCTCAAGAGGGAACCAGGGGCGAGGGACTTTGGATGAGGATACCCAGGGAGACTTGAGACAGATGAAGCTTTGCTTCACTTTCCAAGAGCCATGGGCACGGGGTCATCATTGTGCCACGGGGAAGGCATATTACATTGAGGTCTTCTCCAGCAGTGAGGGAGAAGAAGAGGCTTATGAGGAGTTGGAGGGAGATGCTAGCACCGGTGCAGCAAGAGGAGATCATCCACCACCACCTCCCCCAGCAACAACAGGAGCAACGTTTGCACCTAACGGAGGATTCCTTGCATCCTTGCGGGGAATTCCCAAGTACTTAACGCTGAGAGTTCGAGGCACCATTTAAGGGCAGCGTGTCTCAGTACTGGTGAAAAGCGGGGCCAAACACAACATCATCAATGCCCAACTAGTGCAGAGGAGGGGCATACAGACAGAGAGCTTTGATGGTTTCTCCGTGTTGGTTCTAGGTGTCAAGACCATGCAATGCACGCGGTATGTTCCGGTATTAGCAGTGACCATGGGGACATACACAGTGATGGATCACTTTTTTGTGGTCGATATTCCAGATACCAATGTGGTATTGGGTGTACAATGGCTTATCACACTTGTGAAGGTCACTATAGATTGGGAGACTCTGGAGATTGAGTGGACGGATAAGAAGAGTAAGAAGCATGTGATGATCCGAGGCATGCACACATATCGTCCCCAGACAGTCTCTGCATACCAGATGGAGGCAGATTTTCGGAAGGGAGACATAGTGTGGGCAGTGGAGCTACATATTTTAGAGGCAGGAGTCTCAGGTCAGCCGATGCATCCTGATGTGCAGTCTATCCTGGACCGTTACTCGACTGTTTTCGAGGACACACTGTTGATTTTTATAGCATCGGAAAGTGTTACAGGTCTCAAATTTTGAGGAGAGGCTTGGACAGCAGTATTCCATAGAACCCAACAATCGTTTGTGGAAATTCCACTCGGATTTTGCTTTATTAAAATAATTAATTATTTTAATGTGATCATTTTAATTAATAAAACTTAGGGAAATTAAATAATTAAAGGGTATTAATAAAGCAGAGTGTGAATCTTCTAGAAAACGAAGATCAAGTCATCTTTTAATCTGAGCCATTGATTAAGGACATAATCTGGGTCGTTGATTCATCAGCGAGAAGACTATAAGAGAAGGTTTGAGGGTCATTTGGAAATCAAGACGGACACATTCTCAGTACCTGAAGGAAATTGATTCTGAAGTAAGAGAATTTGATTTCAGTGGGTGAGTCTGTAGAGGCAAGGTTGCAGAGACAAAAGGAGGAGGGAGAAGTCAGCAAAGGCGGAGAAGACGAAAGGCAAAGGAAGAAGGGAAGACAGCACTGAGCAATAACACTAGCTCTCCACGCAGGCTTACGCGATCCAAGCAGGGACTGCGCAAAGGCGCTACGCAGATTGATGCAAAGGGTGCAGGAGGTCATCCCGTCTGTTGGGAATTCTTCCGGATTGTCCGGAAAATTCATATAAGGTGTATGTTATTCAAATCGTTGTTACTCTTGTAAAATATCTTTTCATTGTTGAAGAAAAATACAAACCCTCATTTGCTGTACCAGTTTTCCCACATTAGTTTTTTCCGGGGACAATTGTCCAAAAAAAACTATGTTCATGTGGTTGTTTCGATTGTGCGATATGTGTGATTTTTGTTTTTCTGCTTTTTTATTAGAGTGAAGTACTGCAGTTGTGTTTATTTCAAATTTACTGAAGCATTTATAAATAACTTATCAACTAAGTAGGCAAAATAAATCAATTACTGTAGTAAAAATTTTCATAGTGAAAATTTCACATGGTATCAGAGCAAAAGGCAAAAGACAGAAAGGGAGGTTCTGTAATGGAACAAAGATCCGACGTGAATTCAATTCGGAAGGGCCCACGCAGTCCTCCAGAGCACATAGAGAAACAGAGGGAACATGGCATATATGTTCTGGCATCCAGACCAGAGGAGGATTTCGCTTATGTGCCAAGCACGGCCTCTCCAGGAGTCTGGTATATCGACAGTGGAGCATTTTCTCATATGACGGGAGTTCGAGAATGTTTTTTGAGCTACCGAGAAGGATAGATGAATTTCCAGATCACAATGGGAAACAAGGCCAAGCGTACTCCCGTTGGAAGAGGTACCATAATATTTCAGACAAAAGTTGACAACAAGATTTGGGATACAAACATTCTGCATGTACTGGGTTTAGGGATGAACTTACTCTTGGTGTCTTAGCTCCAGAACAAGGGTTATTACGTATACTTTATTGGAAATAAAGTTTATGTCAAACATCCTAGCTGGAAAAGGAAGACACAAATTGAAGTAAGGAGCCATAAATTATATAAGCTCCAGCTTGAGTCCCAAATGACACTAATCGACAGTACGGACGAAAGGGATCTAAATGAATTATGGCACAGAAGGATGGGGCACTTACATCATGGAGCCTTGAAGATTCTCAAGAAAACTATCATAGGAGCTCCAGAACTCAGCATAAGGAAAGATGAGGTTTGCAAGGGGTGCGTACTAGGGAATTATGCCAAGGCAGCATTTCCAAGAAGCAGCAGTAGGACCAAGAGTGCATTAGAGTTGATACACTCAGACATCTGTGGTATGTCCACAACTGCTCTCAGTGGTGCAAAGTATTTTGCTACCTTTATTGATGACCATTCCAAAAAAACTTGGATCTACTTTCTCAAAACCAAGGATGAAGTCTTTGAGCGTTTCAAAGAATTCAAGGTGCTTGTAGAAAACTTAAACGGAAAGAAGATCAAGAAGCTACGATCAAATAATGGTAGAGAGTATATCGATAAAGACTTCACTAGTTTCTGCACAAAGGAAGGCATCAAGAGAGAATGAACAACTCCATACAATCCAGAGCAGAATGGAGTTGCATAAAGGAAGAACAGGACCATTGTAGAAGCTGCAAGGGCGATGTTATATGACCAAGACATTCCCAAATTTCTGTGGGTAGAAGCCTGCAATACAGTTGTGTATGTGCAGAACAGGGTGCCCCATAGAGCATTGGGGAAAGTGACCCCTGAGAGTGTGTTTACAGGCAGCAAGCCTCAGGTAAGCCATATCAGGATATTTGGCAGTATAGTGTATTTCCATGTACCAGCTGAGAAGAGAAAGAAGTTGGATCAAACTGCGGAGAAGGGTTATCTTGTGGGGTATAGTGAAAATGCGAAGGCATATCGCATCTATATTCCTGAAAATAGGAAAATCATAGTAAGGCGGGACGTAACATTCATGGAGGAGAGAGCCTTCAGAAGATCCCAGGAAATGGCTACAGATACGCAGGTTGAGGAAGATCCACTAGTTCAACCTCAGCGGCCTATAGAGGATGGCTCGAGTGCCTCTCCACGACACAAGGATTCTGAGGAAAGTTCTTCCAGAGAAGAGCAGGTAGGAGAGCAGGCAAATCCACCCACTACCAGTGGGAGAACGAGCAGAGAGCTCCAACAAATTCTGAGGGATGAAGAAGAGTTTGTTAGAGTCCCTAGAGATGGAAAGAGGGTACGCAGGCAACCTGACAGATACCAAGCACTGGTAGCACAGGTCGGAGAACCCTCCACCTTTCAAGAGGCAGCTCAACATCAAGTGTGGGTAGATGCCATGGTGGAGGAATATAGCTCCATCATGACGAATGATTTATGGAAAGTAGTCCCTAGACCTTAGAACAGATTGGTTGTAGGAACAAGGTGGATCTACAAGATCAAGTATGCAGTAGATGGCAGCATTGAGAAATTCAAAGCCAGGTTTGTGGCTAAGGGGTATGCACAGAAAGAAGGGATTGACTATGAAGAAACCTTCGCCCCTGTAGCTCGATACACTTCAATCAGACCCATCATCTCTCTTGCAGCACGGATGGGATGGGAAATTCACCAAATGGATGTTAAGACAGTGTTCTTGAATGGAGTGATAGAAGAAGAAGTGTACATAGAACAGCAAGAAGACTTTGAGACACATGAGCAGAAGATTCATGTTTGCAGGCTTAAGAAAGCCCTGTACGGTCTAAAACAAGCCCCCTAAGCATGGTATGGGCGAATTGATAGCTACTTGCAGAAGATGGGATTCGTCAAGAGTGACGGAGATCCCAACCTCTACTATCTAAGAGTAGGGGATGAGCCGCTAATCTTGGTATTATATATAGACGATCTGTTCCTTACTGGATCATCTAAGCTCATCAAGGACTACAAGGAGAATCTAGCTATCGAATTCGACATAAAGATCTGGGGAAGATGCACTATTTTCTTGGTTTTGGAGGTCTGACAGCAGAAGGGAGAAATCTTCCTTGGGCAAGGAAGATACACTACAGAAATATTGAAGAGATTTCAGATGGAAGACTATAGACCCATGCCTATGCCTATGATTACAAAGTGGAAGAAGATAGACACGTCAGAGGATGATGAGGTTGATCCCACCTTGTACAGGCAACTAATTGGATCATTGATGTACCTGATCAACACTAGACCAAACATCTGTTATGCAGTGACTACCCTCAACCAATTCATGGTGGAACCAAGGAGGGCTCACTGGGCAGCAGCCAAACATGTTCTCAGATATTTGAAGGGGATAGTCGAGTATGGGTTGAAGTACACCAAGGGCAATAAAGTCCAATTGAGTGGGTTTACAGACGCAGATTAGGCTGCAAACACAGTGAATCAGAAAAGTACCAGTGGGTATTGTTTTAGTCTCGGATCAGGAATGACTTCCTGGTGTAGTAGGAAACAGAAGTTCTTCGCACTAAGCTCAGCCGAGGCAGAGTATATGGCAGCAAGCACAGCTTCGTGTGAGGCCATATGGCTTTGTAAACTACTCTTGAACTTACTCAAGAAAAGGATGGATCCAACCGGAATTATGTGTGATAATCAGAGCTGCATCAAGCTCTAAATCATGTGTTTCATGACCGGTCGAAGCACATTGACATTCGGTGCCACTTCATCAAAGACTGTCCAATGGGGAGCTGTGAAGTTGAGGTACACTCCTACAGGAGAACAAGTGGCGGATATCCTCACCAAGGCTCTGAGTAAGATTAAGTTTACTTACTTCAAAGAAAAGATGGGGATGGTTGAGAACCATTTCCAGTAAAGGAATGGATTGTCTACACAGACAGAAAGAGCTGCAATACGGATGAGGTAGTGGCAAAGACAGTGTCACAGGCATCAGTACAGAGGGTAGCAATGCAGAGTTGAGAGGCAGCAGCCAGGACATCAGCAGCGCGGCAGATGCTTTAAATTCAGAGCAGTACAGTTAGTACCTTGCTTGAACACTTTCCTCGCTAAGAGGGAGTGTTGATTTTTATAGCATCGGAAAGTGTTCTAGGTCTCAAATTTTGAGGAGAGGCTTGGACAGCAGCATTCCAAAGAACACAAAAATCGTTTCTGGAAATTCCACTCGCATTTTTCTTTATTAAAATAATTAATTATTTTAATGTGATCCCTAAGTCTAAACTTGGAGAAATTAAATAATTAAAGGGTATTAATAAAGCAGAGTGTGAATCTTCTAGAAAACGAAGAACAAGTCATCTTTTAAGCTGAGCCATTGATTAAGGATATAATCTGGGTCGTTGACTCATCAACGAGAAGACTATAAGAGAAGGCTTGAGTGTCATTTGGAAATCAAGCCGAGCACATTCTCAGTACGCGAAGGAAATCGATTCTAAAGTAAGAGAATTCGATTTCAGTGGGTGAGTCTGTAGAGGCAGGGTTGCAGAGACGGAAGGAGGAGGGATAAGTCAGCAGAGGCGAAGAAGAAGAAAGGCAGAGGACGAAGGGAAGGCAGCATTGAGCAACAGCACTAGCTCTCCACGGAGGCTTACGCAGTCCAGGCAGGGACTGTGCAGAGGGGCTATGCAGATTAACGCAAAGGGAGCAGGAGGTCATCCCGTGTGTCGGGAATTCTTCTGGATTGTCTGGAAAATTCATATCAGGTGTATGCTATTCTGCTCATCAGTACTTCTTTAAAAGATCTTTTCACTGCTGAAGATAAATACAAACCCTCATCCGTTGCACCGGTTTTCCCACATTGGTTTTTCCTGGGGAAAATTTTCCAAAAATAACTATGTTCATGTGGTTATTTCTATTGTGCTATATGTATGATTTTTTTTCTTCTGCTTTTTTATTAGAGTGAAGTAGTAGTATTGCAGTTGTGTTTATTTCAAATTTACAAAAGCATCTGTAAATAACTTATCAACTAAGTGGGCGAAATAAATCTTTTACTACAATAATAATTTTCACAATGAAAATTTCATGCATACCATCAGGGCAACCACAAGACCAAGGGTTTGAGCACACCATCGACTTGGAGCAGGGCATCCAGGCCATGATCACCACTCCCTACATGCACCCCAAGGCCTATAGGGACAAGATTGAAAGAACCATACAGGAGCTCTTAGCTTTGGGACACATCAGGCCCAGCACTAGCCCCTTTGCTTCTTCCGTGGTTCTGGTGAAGAAGAAGGACGACACACTCGAATGTGTATAGATTACAGGGCACTGAACAAAAAGACCATGAAGCACTGCTACCCCATTTCCAGGATTGATGAACTGATGGATGAGTTGAGGGGAGCCAAGTTCTTCTCCAAGATCGATCTGAGGTCAAGGTACCATCAGATCAATGTGAGCGACCAAGATGTCCTAAAACTACGTTTCATGGTCATTATGGCCATTTCGAGTTTCTGGTTATGCCCTTTGGGCTGACCAATGCTCTGGCCACTTTTTGGTCTTGCATGAACCACATCTTCTGTGGTCAGTTGAGGAAATTTGTGCTGGTATTCTTTGATGACATTCTCATCTAGAGCCGCACAAGGGAAGAACATTTGCAGCACATTGAGGCTGTATTGTGTATCTTGGAAAAGCAGCATTTCTATGCCAAGTTGTCCAAGTGTGAATTTGGGCTTACAGAGATGCTCTACTTGGGGCATATTATCGGAGTGGATGGAGTGATATCCGAGATTGGCTGGAACCGAAGAACGTGACAGAGCTTCAGGAGTTTTTAGGTGTAATATTCCTTTTTCTGGTGTCACCTATGACAGGGCTAGGATGGACTTCCAGAGTTAGGAGCAGACAGGTCACATGTACAGATTGGTGCTACCAGTGGGCTCAGGAGCTCTTTGGAGGAGTTTTGAGGAGTTTTCATGGTTTCCGGAGGCATTCACTTGATATACTCCATCATCCGAGCAGTTTGGCTTTCGTTCCGGTGCATTCCGATAACTTTCGGAAATTTGAGTTATTTCTGAGCTTAACTCGGCTAATTACACTCAAGGTGGCATTCCGAGAGGAATACATGATGGAACACCTTAGTGTAATAGCTCATTGGAACTGGAACGAGGATACCTACATGGTGGGACAATTAGACACGAATTTCAGTGACTGGAGGAGGCGTGGTAGCCGATTTACCCTTTTCTGCATTAAAAAGGAATATTTTAATAAAAGGGAAAAGTACTCCATGAATAAAATAATAATAAAATAATGCTCTAGAAGGCTTCAAGAGATCTATAAAAGAAAGGGAGGAGGCCATTGGGAGATATCTTTGGAGTAAATCATTTTCTTGTGTATAAGAGGTTTGAGAACGTGGTTCTCTACTTCAGCCGTAGCCCCAGGACGGAAACCCTCGGGTGATTTGTGAGTATTGGACGAAAACCCAACTCTCTTGAGGAGACTTCACTCAGAAGTTTCACAGAGCTTCAGAGATATTGGAGTGAGGATCATTCAGATCTTCAACAGGTGCTTCGGTGGATTCAGTGGTAGCTGTTGCCGGAGGGAGAGTGCAGCAGTTCAGTTTTGGAGGTCATCGCAGTGTAGCAGGGCAGCAGATTATCTTGGTGACCAGTTTTCCATCTCAGCTCTTTTTGGGTCAGATCTATATGTAACCCTCATTATTATTTATAATAAAATCTGAGATTCTTCCTATTCTATGTGGTATTGGATTGCAGTATTTTATGTGTTTTATTTTACATCGCAATCTCCTGTTTATTAATTCGGTAAATTTATGGTAAAATGTTGGATTAGAAATATTTAGGCAAAATTTGTGAAATATCCCATTTGGGGATATTACAGTGGTATCAGAGCTTCAATCTTGGATCAGCCTGCGGGTTTCCAGTTTTCAATTGCAGCTATTTTGGTTAGAAGGGCCTATGCAGTCATTGGAGGAGGCTCATTTGTGGGCGCTGCATTGGTGGGATTTTAGAGCTGGGGTGTTGGGAAATTGATAGGAGAGACATATGAGGAGGTTTGCTGGGATTTTGGAGAGCAACGATTGACAGTAGCAGCTACAGTGCCAGAAAACGAAATTGGAAGAGGGCTAAACTACAAAGGGTCAGATTTTGAAGTTTGGAATTAAAAGAAACCCTTCCTGGGTTTTTCTGGGTTTTGGGCAAGGATCACCTTCCCAAATTCCTAGAATTTTTTGAGCAGTTTTCAGTGGGTAAATCAGAGGTCGAAGTCAGGCAGTAGTGTAGTCTTGGAGCAGCAGTGCAGTTTCTGGAGGAGCTTGCTGGAGCGATTTCCAGCAATATGTATTTGAACTGGTTGACAAAAACTACATCTACATCACTATAACAAAGAAAAACAGTGACCACATCATTGGTTGAACCATGGAGGGATTCCTAAACAGCTTGAGAAGAATAAAAGTTGGTTCCTTGAACCACCATGCAGCAAAAGACCAGAAAACAAAATAGAACAGCAAACCCTTCTCCAAGAAGGTACATAATTTTCTCCAACAAAGGCATCCGAGGAATTTACATAAGGAGGAAGAAGTGGGAAATTGGCTTTATGCACATGGTATGGACTTAAAGAGTGGAAGATCAAAAAATGACTTTCCCATGTTAGAGAAACTGGAATCCTGCCTTTCAAAGGTAGAGCAATCTGATTGGAGTTTAAATTGGGCTTTGGAGCCATCTATGCTTACATTGGTACAAGCTAGATTCTTGGAACATCCAAGTGAGAGAGTCAAGCTTATAGCTGCCTCTTGTTTCAGTGATATTTTGAGGATAACAACACCCTTCCCTCCCTACAATGATGACATTATGAAAAGAATTTTCAGATTGATAGTAGGAACCTTTCGGGATTTGGACAACTGTGCAGGCTCTACATTTGGGAGGAAGCTTAAGGTTTTAGAAGTCATGGCCATGACCCGGACTTATGAGATCATGTTTGACCTTGAGTGTGATGGCTTGATTCTGCAGATGTTCCAATGCTTCTTTAGCATTATGAGACATCATTCTGACACAGTCATAGCACACATGCAGTCCATCCTGTCGTCATGTATGGGAGTTCGTGAGGCCATTTGCTGGGAGTTGCAGACTAGGTTGTTGAGCATTTGGAGGAGAGAGTAGTTGGTCTCACCTGCTGCTTATGAACTAGCCCAAGGGTTGGTTGAGCAGAACATTGAGCTTTTCAGGAGACAGTTGACCAGGGAGGAGCTGTTTCAATTTGGTGGATCATGCAACAGAAATGAACTGAGGAGGAAGGGACTTTGCTTCATTTGCAAAGAACCATGGGGGCCTGATCACTGATGTTTGAGAGATGCAGATGAGGTGGCAGAGGTAGAGCAGGTAGACGTTCCTTCTGTATGTCAGGATGAGGACTCTTCTCCAGATGAGTCCATGGGATCAAATGATGATGCTTCTGGGGAGCGAGAGCGGTCATGCAGAGTTGATGCTAGTAGGCTAGAGCTGCATTCTATTGTGCAGGGTGAGCAGTCAGGGGACTCTACGGGAGATACTCTGGGTGATGAGTCACTTGTGACGATTCAGCCAGAGCAACATATGATGGAGCCTAAGTCAGCAGAGGAGGATACTATGCACATCATGCATGATAGTCCTTTGAGGGAGAGCCAGATGGAGGCTCACATTGAGTCTATGATGGATATGCGACTAACCTTGAGGTTAGCCACTGAGGAGGAGCAATCAGATGCACAGACACCGAGCACGGTGACAGCAAGTGCAGATCCATATCCTCTAGAGATGTTGGAGGTTGATGGAATAGTTCTACAAGGGGCTAGGGGACAGCAGGAGCATTACATTCCCGATGAGAGGGATGAGCTGTTGGAGATGGTGGACCATCCATTTGTGGGCCGACACATTGATGAGGTGCAAGTAGGTGCACATGCAGTCAGCAGAGCTGCGGTACCCTCAGGGAGTAGCACTTTCCAGGAGTACATAGATGGGGCTTGCAACATATCTTGCCCACTTTGGCCCATTATAGAGAGAGGGGCTTTCTTCTACAGGCAGCTTTCGTTGGCAGACTGGATAGAGCAACGTGAGTTGATTATGAGCTGGCGACAGTTCTCTGGGCATATTTTGTATGTAGTTGACACTACATCGGATTCTTCTTCCAGGATAATTGGCGGGAGATCATGAGCTGGTACCCTCATGATGGTACGATTTTCTTCGTAGGGAGCAAAACAAATCAGGGGCCCTTAGACATAGCAGATGTTACAGATTCCAGCTGGCAGTGGGGCACAAGTCGTCATTTCTTCAGCACACCATCCCGATTTCAGGAGAGCAGGATCAACATGGGATTGAGTCAGGACTTGGATTGGAGAGAGGTGATGAGTTGGTACGCAGTTGGTGGGGCAACTTATACTGTTAGTGGTACAACACAACAGGAGTCAGGGAGCATTGATGCCTGTTGGCGGACTTCACTTCATGGGGCATCAGCTATAGCTAGAGGCAGTGCGCAGTCTGAGCCATGGGAGTTGGGCGATGTTTGGCCATGGTGGCGTGGGGATCCGGGAGGATTGTTTGTTGACTGGTATAGTGAGAGATCAGTTTGGGATCCCGGCATTGAGGGGCCTATTCCGAGTGGTTTGACACAGGTGCATAGCAGCACCTAGAGGTTTGTATGGGATCCGGGCATTGGGTCTCAGTTGCGGCGGGCCAACAGAGTGGCCCACATATTTCGATTGCTTGAGGGCAAGCAATCTTGGGGCGGAAGGTCTGTAATATTCCCATTTTTGGTGTCACCTACGACAGGGCCAGGTTGGACTTCCAGAGTTAGGAGCAGACAGGTCACATGTACAGATTGGTGCTATCAGTGGGCTCAGGAGCTTTTCGGAGGAGTTTTGAGGAGTTTTCATGGTGTCCGGAGGCATTCGCTTGATATACTCCATCATCCGAGCAGTTTGGCTTTCGTTCCGATGCATTTCGATAACTTTCGGAAATTTGAGTTATTTATGGGCTTAACTCAGCTGATTATGCTCAAGGTGGCATTCCGGGAGGAATACATGATGGAACACCTTAGTGTAATAGCTCATTGGAATAGGGACGAGGATACCTACATGGTGGGACAGTTAGACACAGATTTCAGTGACCGGAGGAGGCGTGGTAGCCGATTTACCCTTTTCTGCATTAAAAAGGAATATTTTAATAAAAGGGAAAAGTGCTCCATGAATAAAATAATAATAAAATAATGCTCTAGAAGGCTTCAAGAGATCTATAAAAGAAAGGGAGGAGGCCATTGGGAGATATCTTTGGAGTAGATCATTTTCTTGTGTATGAGAGGTTTGAGAACGTGGTCTCTACTTCAACCGTAGCCCCAGGATGGAAACCCTCGGGTGATTTGTGAGTGTTGGACGAAAACCCAACTCTCTTGAGGAGACTTCACTCAGAAGTTTCACAGAGCTTCAGAGATATTGGAGTGAGGATCATTCAGATCTTCAACAGGTGCTTCGGTGGATTCAGTGGTAGTTGTTGCCGGAGGGAGAGTGCCGCAGTTCAGTTTTGGAGGTCATCACAGTGTAGCAGTGCAGCAGATTATCTTGGTGACCAGTTTTCCATCTCAGCTCTTTATGGGTCAGATCTATATGTAACCCTCATTATTATTTATAATAAAAGCTGAGATTCTTCCTATTCTATGTGGTATTGGATTGCAGTATTTTATGTGTTTTATTTTACATCGCAATCTCCTATTTATTAATTCGGTAAATTTATGGTAAAATGTTGGATTAGAAATATTTAGGAAAAATTTGTGAAATATCCCATTTGGGGATATTACAGTAGGCATCTACACCTACTACTGGAAGTTTGTCAAGGGATTTTCACAGCTTGCAGCACCCCTCACGGATCTCACCAAGAAGGGAGCTTTCAGTTGGACAGATGTTGTGCAGAGGGCCTTTGACAGGCTCAAGGAGGTGATGAGCAATTGCCCGGTATTGGCATTGCCCGATTTCACGCAGCCCTTTGTGCTGGAGTGTGATGCTTTAGGAGAAGGGGTGGGCGCAGTATTGATGCAGGGGGGCCATCCTATAGCTTTCGAGAGTCGGAAGTTGTTGTTGCACGAGAGATTGTAACCCATATACGACAAGGAGATGCTAGCCATCATGCATGTGTTGGCCAAGTTCATGCAGTATCTGGTGGGGAACAGGTTTCGGGTGAGGACTGACCACAACAGTCTTTGTTTCTTCCTTGAGCGGAAGCAGTTGCAGGAGAGACAACAAAAATGGGTTAGAAAGATCCAAGCCTATGATTTTGACATTGAGTATGTCAAGGGGAAGCACAATGTGGTGACTGATGCTTTGTCATGGAGACCGGCGGCGCGCTATCCTTGATGAGTCTTGACGCAGACTGGAGGGCTCAATTGTTGGTGGAATACTCCAATGACCGTTTTTCTTGTGAGATATTAGATGGGCAAGTGACAGACGACAGGTATCGGGTGATGGATGAGGTGATCTATTACCGAGACCAGATTTTCTTGACAAGTAACTCCCAGCTCAGGGAGAAGATATTGCGCGCAGCCCACGACTCATCACTTTCAGACCATCATGGGTTCACTAAAACATACATGGCCATCAGGGAGAGGTTCTTGTGGAAGGGCCTCAAGGAGGACGTACTCTGGTATGTCAGGGAGTGCGAAGTTTGTCAGAGGAACAAGGGGGAGTTGAACCACCCCGCAAGTTTGCTACAACCACTTCCCATTCTAGAGGGAAAATGGGAGAGCATCTCGATGGATTTCATCACGAGATTTCCCATGGTGCAGGGCAAGGATTGCATCTTTGTAGTTGTTGATCGACTCACAAAGTATACGCATTTCTTCGCAATCTCCGCACGGTACACTGCTTCACAGGTGGCCGTGTTGTTTTTCCGGGATTTTTTCAGACTCCATGGTCTTCCAAAGACCATAGTCAGTGACAGGGACAGTCAATTCATGGGCGGCTTTTAGCAGGAGCTATTCCGTTTGGTGGGTACTAAGTTGACACCCAGTACCAGTTATCACCCACAAACAGATGGAAAGACAGAGATAGTGAACAAGTGGTTGGAGAGCTACTTGAGAAACTATGTCATGGAGCAGCATAAGGCATGGCTGCGTTGGCTTCACCTGGGGGAGTACTCCTACAACACAACATTCCACATGTCGATTGGTATGTCTCCGTTCTCCACTTTGTATGATTATAATACTCTAACTTTTATTGATGTGATGTTTGGAGCTAGAAAGGCCTCAAGGGCCAAAGAAAGGATCCAAGAGAGCCAAGACATACTCTGAGCTCTCAAGGACAACCTAGCTACAGCACAAAACCAGCAGAAATTATATCTAGACAGAGGCCGCGTAGAGAGGCAGTTTGAGGTGGATGATCTGGTTTACCTTCTTCTTCAGTCGTACAAGCAGTCCACACTGAAGCAGAAAGGAGTTGAGAAGCTCAAGCCCCACTTCTATGGACCATACAGGGTGATCAGACGTGTTGGGAAGGTAGCGTATGAGCTGGAGCTGCCAGTCGGGAGTAGGATCCACAACATTTTTCAAGTTTCATGTCTGAAGAAATCTCTTGGGCAGCGGGTGACTGCAACTATGGAGTTCCCACCTATAGATGATGAGGGGCATTTGGTGTTGCAACCGGAGGCCATTCTAGACACTCGGGAGAGACAACTAAGGAGCAAGACAGTCAAGGAATATTTGATCAGATGGAGGAACCTTCCAGATGAGGATGCCACTTGGGAGGGGGAAAAGATCCTGCAGCATCCATCCTTGCAGTTGCTTGAGGACAAGTAATGTTTTGGCGGGGAGGACTATAATATCCCAATTAGCAAACAGCTAATCAGAATATTATTTTTTGTTAGATTTTGTTTTTCTACTGTTCAGCTGGAAATGAAAGGGTGAAGGGACCCATAACCCAACCTTAGAATAAAATTACTTTCCTAAAGTCACTAAGACAGATAATTAAAATCAAGGTGGGGCCCATGAGGCCAAGTGACAATGTCCTAGTGACAGCGCAGGAGAGGTGGCAGCTTATTCAGCACAGAGGCAGCGTGGGGACAGGGAGCGCAATGGTAGCGTAGACACAAGCAGCGTAGGGATATCGTGGTAGAGGGGCAGCGCAGCACCAGTGGGCCCAAGGAAACGTTCGAGGCTCAATAGCATAAAAAAGGGATGAGGGAAGTCATTTCCATTTATTCATACATTTAAAGAATTTTTGTCCATCTAGACTAGAGCACGCTTGAGTTGTTTAGCCGAGTCTGCAAGTGTTGTTTAGCACACGGGTGTCTCCGAGCAAAGATCCCAACCTCGTCCTCGGGGGACCTCAAGTGCCCACTCAAGAGAGGAGTCCTAACTTCAATTTTTGTGAGCAGCATCATCAGTTCAGCACCAGGAATACGCAGTTCTTCCCAGGGCAGCGTAGTCAATCAAGGGCTTACGCAGTCCAGCAATGGAGCAGCTCCAGAATAGGTGAAAGGCTGAGATATTTCAATTTGGAGTTTTGTGAGGGGATCAGCCCTTCCATAGCAGAGTTCTTGGGAAGTTAGCAGCCATTCTTTCCAATAGTTCAGAGGTCAGCGTACCCAGCAAAAGTGCGTACTCAGCCCAATAAGGTGATTTTCTGAGGTCAGCCTTTCCGAAAATCCTTCGCGGGTTATTCTAGGTTTTTGGAGGCGAGTCAAGTGTTCGAGTCCTGGATTTTTCTGAGCAGCAGAACAACCCCTTTTCGCAGTACCTTTCCAGCCAGCAACAGCATTTCCAGTAGGGTAGCATAAAGGAGGAGCCACGCAGAGCAGCAGAATTTCTGAGTAGGGAAAGAGAGGCCATTTCAGCCTCCCTGGAGTAGGCCAAGGTGTTATCCTTCTGAGCACTATTTGTACTTGTCCCTCATTTCAGAAATATTAATAAAATGGCTCAGCAGTTCTGGTTTATTTGCAGTGTTTTTCATGCATGTTTCTATTTGTTGTAGTTTTAGTCTTGTGTTGCTTTGTATTACTGTTTATTCCCAATTTGGGATATTACAGTGGAGCATTAGTTAGAAAGAGGCAGAGGTGATCTAACCAAGCTAGCGCTGAAGGAAAGGGGTTGACGCAGTGATTGCGCAAGGCTCACGCAAAAGAAACACAGAGGCAGAGGAGGGTTTCAGGAATTTTGCTTGTAGATCAGTTTCAGAGGCTAGGATCCAGAAAGTGACACTGGGAGGCTATTCCTCAGGGTCCACAGAGGCAAAATGACTCGGTTGGGGCTGAACGCTTAGCGTGGAAGGGGGTGACACAGTAGCAAGAAGGTCCAACATTGGGACTGCGCAGAGGTTGCGCAGTGCCTCCCCAGGGCAATTTTCTCTTCATCTGGATCAGTCGGGAACTCAGTGATCGAGTGAGGTAAATCCTCACAAATTCTTTTGCTAGTATTTCTCTCTGTAACTAAATTACCCTAGGGGTCTTCAGAGATGTATTCAGAGATTGCTACTACTTAACAATAAAACCCTCAGATCTGTTGCACCGATTTTCTCGCATTGGGTTTTTCCGGGGACTTAGTCTAAAATAAAGGTGTCATATGTGTGAACGATTTTTCTTGTTTAGTTTCCTTGTTTCGGAATCGTGAGTATTATATTGTAGGTTGCTTCAGTGATTTCTTCAGTATTTCATGTATTATTCAGAAATAATTGTGTAAAGTAAATTACATAACAGGATAAGTAATAAAGTTGGTTGCAGTGGGATTCCTTAGATTATGTTAGATCTAGGAATTTTCACATGGTATCAGAGCATTGATGTGAAACAGGAAGAACAGATCTGAATTCCGAAGTGAAGGTCGTTGTTGCTGTAGTGCAGCGGAATGATCCATTATAGGATTGTGCAGTTCTAGCCAGGAGGGCTAAGATTTTCGTGGCAGTCTCTCTCTGAGTGAATCGACACAGAGAAAGGACTTCCAGATTCGAGATCTTGTTGTGGCAGAGGGAGCAATGCAGAGCCTCCACGCAGAAGACAGAGGGACACAGTTTTTGTTGAGATTTTGGGTAGCATCGAATGTGCTCTAGCTCTGAAACTTTGTGGAGGAACTACAACACATGAGATCTCCAAGACCTAGAAGTCGTTTGGAGAAATTCCACCCAGTGCAAAAGTTATTCAAACAATTAAATTTTTAATGGGAACCCTAAGTCGAACTTAGGGAAATTGAAATATTAAAGTGAATTACTTTACACATGTGGTGAGAATGTTCTTAAGTGACGTGGATCAAGCTTTCTCTAATCTTTTTGCATTCTCCTTGCTTTATTGCATTCCTCGTCAAACCAAGCATTGACTGGAAAGCAAATTTTTTCAGACTTCTTGCTTTTTGCTCTCTTGCACTCTGCAAGTGCGCTTTGAATTAAATGTGTTAATTCGTGACTATGCAAGTCGGGATTTTCTCCTTCTCCAAGAGTCTCTCTAGCGCTAATTTGAATTTATTACAATTTTCTGGAGTCAAAAGAATTATGCCCTTCGGAAAATTTTGTTGAACACATTGAGTTTTTGACCCTAACTGCTTCTTTCCAGTCCAAGAGAAGCCTAGATAAATTGGCTTGTGATCTGATTTTAAGTCCCAAAGCTGATCTCCAATCAAGACTTCCTCAATTTTCTCACACAAACTATGTGAGCAAATTACAAAGTCTACTACACTTGCTCCATTGTAAGTATTGCAACTGAAATTACCAGACTTTTCCCATCTAGTCAAACCATTACAAATGACTAAATCGAAAGCCCTGCATAGAGTAAGCAATTGTTCACCAAAGAGATTGCAGCCCTTTTCCTCTTAAATTCTTTCCCATTGATGATTACTCTCTCCTATAACCTAGATAGGGTCGCAATCTTCTTCACTACAAGGAATGCTAGCTTGCTCACTCGTGGTCCTAGCATTGAAATCACCCACAATAATGACTTCACCTAGCTGAGAATATGTTGCAATATCTGCCTTTAAGGCTACAAAAGGATCTTTGTGGTCAAGCCCTCTACTTTTGTAGATTTTTGAAAGCACAAAATAGCATGCTACAATTATGATGTGGTTTCCATTTTCTGATATTTTAAACTAAATGAATTGTTTATTTGAGTTTTCTTTTTCTAGCTGAATGAAACGACCTTCTTTTTCTCTCACTAATACCATGACACCCCCGTGTCCTTTGCCATTCCCTGCTACCTTGTTCCACACTGCCATCTTCCAGTACCCTTCAAACAAATGTGTCTTCCACCCTTCATGCTCATGTGTTTCTATGAGGCAAATTGTGTCTCTATCTTCCGCAATAGGCCCTAACCCAAGTCCTCGTCTCCATGGATAACCTCTGCAGTTCCAACAAAATAAACTTAAGGAAACCTGAGCATGACTTGATTGCTATTTGTTTTGCCTTGCAAGACTCACATTTGAGTCTTTGTCCCTGTTTGCCCATACTGACCTTGCTCCCTGATTTCCTGTTAAAGAATTTGTTGCCTCTTCTTTATTATCATCTTGTTGCCTGTTTTGGGAGGAGGTCCAAATCGCACTATCACACCTTTACCTTTATAAATCCATGCTCTTTTTCCCTCATCTCTTGCTGCCCTAACCTTTGACATTTCCTCCCTCCTTTCCTCTTGTTGTCTTATAGTGAAATCTTCTTCTAGAAAAAAGAGAGAACCCCTCAAGAGTTGCTTCTTGCTTAGAATGATATCTTTATCAAGCAAACTAGGCATGATGACTCTTATGGGCCTGGCTGTCTCACCGTTAAACTTTCCTATCCTCCATGCCTGACCTATTTTTCCTTGCCATAGCAGCTTGTCTTTCAAGAAGTCCCTTGCAACATCAAAAGTAGATTCATTTTTCCCATAGCCTTTTACCACTTTAATAATTATGTCTGTTGCTCTATCTTGTCTTTCCTTGCTTTCTCTATCATGCATGTTGCCGACCTGAAAGCTTGCGCCTCCTTCCCTATTAGCAGAATTGCTAATAACTTCAACCCAAGTTTTGGAAACTTTTATGGAGCCTTCTTTCCTTTCTTCTCTTGTTGTCCCTCCATGGTTGTCTATGTTGAGATTTTGTGTATTTGCGGTAGCATCAGTTGTGCTCTAAGTCCTAAATTTTGTGGAGGGACTAGAATACACCTAATCTACAAGACCCTGAAATGGATTTGAGAAATTTCAAGTTGTGTTGAAGTTATTCAAATAATTAATTATTTTAATGGATTTCCTAAGTCTAACTTAGGAAAATAAAATAATTAAAGTGAATTAATTAACACGTGCTGAAATTGTCTTAAGTCACATGGATCAAGCAGTCTTTTAATCTCAGCCGTTGATGGATGATTTAATCTAGGCTGTTGAAGGGTTCAACGAAAAAGTATAAGAGAAAGGCTTGAGGGTCAGTTGAAGACACACAATTTCTGTAGAACTGAAGAATAGATCTGGAATTCTAGGGCGGGTTTGCTAAGAATTTCCGGAGGGATTTCCTGCAGTGAGGGGTAGTATTGGCTGAGGGAATGATCTGATTCCAAGAGCCAAGAGGCAGCAAGAGGCAAGAGGAGCAGCCACAAGGACAACGCAAAGAGGCTTCAAAGCCACGCAGAGCAGCAGGTACAGCGCAAAGGGAGCTAGGGCCACGTTGGGCTAACGCTGGCCAAGTAGAGGCAGGGCAGGGGCAGCATAGATCCTCCTAGGGTAACACAGGCCCTCCTAGAGCCACGCAGAGGCTGACGCAGTCCCTCCAAGGAAAAGCTATGGCTTCAGAAGCAGCGCTGAGGGTTTCTAGGGCCATATCCGGGCTGAGTCCTGTAAATCCCGTTTGAGGGTGTGGATCAGTCAGATATTTGGCACTAGATCTTCAGGTTAGCTGCAGATTTTATATCTTATATTCTTTGTCGGGTTTTCCAAGGTTGGAACCCAGATTTGTTGTACTCAGAACTACTTAATAATAAAACCTTCATATCTGCTGAACCGGTTTTCCCGCTTTGGGTTTTTCCTTGGACTTATGTCCAAGAATCCATGTGTCACTTTGTTGCATGAGTGAATTATTCAGTAATTGATCTGCATGTGTAGACTGTAGTTGTGTTTATTTTCGATATTTTCTGAATTTAACTTCTGAAAATAACTTGTATAAATTAAATCAAGTAGGATGAAATAAACCAATATAATGTAGTAAAATTTTCACAGTCTATCTGGGCAACCGCTTTCCCTTTATCTTCGGATGGTTTTGCCTTCACCACCTCTATACTCTCCACTACAAATTTCTTCATGTTTTCCACATCTGCTTTCATCCGTTGCCATTTTGTCTTCCCTATGAAGAGAGCTTCCTGGAGCAATGCCACTTGCTCCTTCAAAATTTTATTGCTTTTTGCTAAAGCCTGGTTCTCAACTGTGATTACATGAATTGTATGCTCCTTTTCCTTCTCTTTAGCTTCTAGAACCTCCAACCTCTTTTCTGCACTTAACAATTTTGTCACATAAAGATCAAATGATTAGGTGAGAGGTGTGGATGTGGGATTGTACAAGGCAGAATCATCAATGACTTATCATAAAATAAGTAGGCAAAATAAATCTATCACTGCAGTAGTGTTTCAATTTGAAAATTTCACATGGTGCCCTTGAATGTATTCAGAATTCTGCATAATAATAAAACCATCTAAGAGTTGTTGCACCGGTTTTCCCACATTGGGTTTTTCCGGGGACATTTTTTCGAAAAATCTTGTGTGTCCTTTGTCATGTGTGCTTATTTCTCCAGTACCTGACTTGTATGTATGTGTAGATCTGCAGTGTGTTTACTTCGTTGTTTTTTGAATATTTTTGAAAATAACTTGTAAATGTAAAAACACAAGTAGGATAGTAAACCAGATTTCTGTAGTAGAAATTTTTGTTAGGTAGTTTCATGAATTTTCACATCATATTCCACATATGACTCATGGACTTCCACATATTACATTTTTTCATTTCCTTTTGACAACTACATCATTACTTCCACAAATGATGTGGCAAGACACATGGACACACATGACATTTTGATGACACTTGTACAACTTTACAAGTCACAACTTAACTATGATGACATGGACTTCACGATGAGATGGCAATGCCAAGTTGTTCTTCTTGTTGCTTTGTCTTCAATCTTCATGAGAGGTTTGTTCAATACTTCATATTCATGAAAGATCTACTTTGTTCTTCATCTTCACCCTCCAAAGGGTGAATGAGATGGAGTCTTTACTATGATCTTGATCTTCCAACTTCCGTCGCAATCTAGTGGCCCTTCATCTTCTTGTTCAATGATCAACTTGTATTCACCACTTCATGACTGTCTTCTAGCAGTCTCCTCCTTTTCTTCAATTATAGTCCTATCATGTTAAGATATAATACCTGCAACTGGAAATCACTAATAACAAGACAACATCAGCCCGAAAAACTCCTAGTCTAACATGCTTCATGAAAATCATTGATGGAGTTGGAATTGGATACTAGACTGGGAGGAAAATTGAGGGATTGCGCAATGCACAGCTCAAGAGGCCAGGAGCGGAGGATTGGTGCTTGTCAATGTGCAATGCAAAGTTCTAGAGGCCTAGGCAGGAATACTGCACAATTGAGGAGCTCAGTGAGGTAGGCTTGCCCACTGCGCAATGCATAGTTTAGGAGAGAGGAAGACTAGGGGATTGCGTAGTTGTGTAGCTCAAGAAGGCATAGAGACAGCTTGTTGCTTGCCATTGTGAAATGCACAGAAGGAGACTGACAGGGAGGCTTGATTGCGCAGTTGTGGAGGTAAAGAGGCCACGGTTGAGCATTGTGATTGCGCAATGTGTAGTCCTTAGAGGAAGGAACTGTGCATTAAGTAGTTCCAAGAGGTACGCCACTGCACAATGCACAGTTCAAGGAGCGCAGAGTGAGCTTGAGTTGGTCGGGCAGAAGATCTTCCAGGATTCGGCTAAGTATGGGATCAGTGAAGTAGATATGAAATCAAGGTAAGACTTGAACATGATCATACACTCAGAACAATCGATGTCACAACATAGAACACTTAACACTTAGAAAAAACATGGTCTCCTTATTGTGACAACAAAATAACATACTCCTCCGAGTGAGACACGTAAGGTACACGTTGCGACGACAGTGATGACACTTGTGCGATTGTGCATGAAACTTTGGAAATGGGTCTATTACATGTCTATATGATAAATAGGACCCATTGATACCAAAGTTTCCCCTTGAAATGAAGCATAACTCCGTTTTTTGCAATGTACGACACTTTTTGCAAAGTTTCCCCTTGCAAAGACTTAAAAAAGTGAAAGCGACACTTTCCAGAGCGAGGATAACATGAAAAAGACACTTTTTAAAGTGAAAGCAAGCCAAAACGACAGTTGTGAATGTGAAAGCAACACTTGCAAAAACAAAGGTGTGCCAGAGCAACAGTTGAGAAAACTCACCGAAATAAAAGTATAATTGCAATCAAAGTGAGGAGGAATATTGTTATGAATATAATTCATAACAAATAGTATAAATAGAATAAATGTAAATAATAAATATTCAAGATAATGGTTATTTACATATTCATTAGTTAACTGAAAAGGCATGTCTAAAAGACATGCCCAGTCATGAAAGGCCACCTGCGTAGGTATATAAGCAAGGCCTCATTGTAACATTTCTCATCACTTATACATTTTATATATAATAAATTATTATTACGAATACTGCTTGTGTATTTTACAATTAAGTCAACAAGCCTACGGTTTTGTTGCTCCATTTGGTATCAGAGCAGTTCGTGTTGTGACTGCCTTCCGCTGCTGCTGGCTGCCTTCAGCTGTTACAAGTGGTACTGCTCCCGCCACCGTGGTGCTACTGCCGCATTCAGCATTCCTTGAAAGCACTGCCGCTCAATGTTTTCATCAATGTCGATGGCCGACTTCAGCAAAAGGTTGATCGATCTTGAGGATAAGGTTACAGGACATTCCGAAGACATCAAAAAACTTCAAGACACGACAAATCAGATAGAAAGACAAATTTGGCAAAACCATAGTGAGTCCACAGACAATCATAACAAAGCAATGCAGAAGTTAAACGCCATTTGCAACAAGATAAATCTGACGCAAGAACAAATATTCCCGAATATTGGACATAATCAACAGAACAATTCAGCCGAATCAAAGAATTCAGAAGATAATCATGAAGAATCAATACATTTTGCAGAAGATCAAGTTATGAAAATTTCAGATTCAGATGAAGATAATTATGAAGATGACATGTTTGAGCAGGAAAAAGTGGATTATGAGAGAGAGGAGGAAGAAAATCATGATCAAAATGATGAGAATAATGAACAAAGAATTACATTTAATGGAAAAGACAAACTTGATCATAATGAAGAAGATGCACATGGTGAAGAAGATGAAGCAGTAGATGATTATAATGTCGAGGATGAAGAAGCTAAAAATGAGGTTGCTAATGCTGAAAGCACTGGAAATGGAGGGGATACCATGGTAAGGGAATCAAAAGAATTGGAACCCTCCATGTCAAATGACAAGATTGGAAGTGAGGGGATCATGGACAATAAGTTAAAAAGCCTACAAGATGGGAAAAAATCAGTGGATTTGCAGGGTTCTTCACAATCTCTGCCTAAGCCCAAGAGCTCACAGAATTCTAAGTCAAAAAAAAAAAAATTCAGTGATCATAATATTGTCATGAAACCAAAAATGAAAGCCCTTCAAACAATTAATACAAAAAAAGGGGTTGCAATTGCTGACCCTTCCATTCACCCTGATGAGGAGCAAATGGAACAGGTTAAGTCTGTATTTCTTGATGGATTGGCCCGATTTTTGGATGGAGAGGAATCTGAAATCAACCAACAAAATGGAAATGCTAGAATAGGACTTGAGGTAATGGGGGCATCGACAGAAAAGAGGGCGTCTAAGGGTCCAGTTCAGTCCTCTCAACCACTGGGTTTTAGAGACAGTTATCGGTAATGGTTAATTGGAGTTTTGGAACATGCAGAAACTGGAAGTGCTGGAATAAGACCAGACATAAGCAAGGGTCATGAATTTGGGACCACTTCTGTACAAGGTTCTTGTTTGCATGCATGCAGACCCAACTTTTCACACATGGGTTTGGAATCTAGTTTTGACAGTCCTTCCTTTTTCCATCAGGGTTCAGGACCTAGTTTTGAACATAATCATGGTAAAGAAATTGATCACTCAAATTTGTATGTGGGATATTTACCTCCTACCATGGAAGAAGAACAATTGATTAAGCTATTCTCTCCTTTTGGTAGAATAGTTGAAGCCAAAGTCATCAGGGACGATGTGAAATTTTCAAGCGAAGTTTATGGTTATATAAAATTTTATAATATCAATTGTGATGCCCAAGCTATTTCCCATATGAATGGCTACAGGTTGGACGATCAGACTTTAGCTGAAGGGTGGCAAGATGGCCTCCTCGCTCTGAGATGGGATCTACAACAGATTACACTAAAGCCTTAAACTCAACAGATATGCAACATATGTTGAATGGATTGGTTATAGCTGGAGAGAAACCTTTGATCGCTAGTAAAAGCGGCGATGATAATGAAACAAAAGCGAGTTCGAAGATCTTGTGGCAGAAGTTGAATCTAATCCGTCTTTATTGCCAATACAAGGCAGGAAATAGAGACATTTTTGTTAGTCAAGGGATACGAATACTTGCTGAAGGCAATAAAATCCGCATTATACCTGTTATCCTTCCATTCCTCCTCTTCCCTTGAAGATACCCGAGAAGCAGGCAAATAAGTGGCCAAGATAATATCTGTCATCAGTTTGAAAAACAACAATTTGGAGTTGGTCCATGTAGAGAATATATCAGCTCTTTTAGAAATTCTCGCTGTCGTCAAATTCAAAACCGTCCACGGCGTCGAGGCTATGGTGTTTACCCTCAAATCGTATAGACACGGGCAGTCTATGATTACAGCTACAAAATACACAACGGACCGGGGTGAGCACAACCGTGTCCACACCGGCAGCCCTTCCACAGACGTCGCGCTAACCCGTCTATCGTGACAACCCCCACTGCCTGTCGTGCCCCGCCGCTGCCCACTGTTGACTGATGGCTCCATTGATGCCTTCAGTAAAAGGATTTGCGAATAGGTGCGTGGTAGTGTTACATCAGTTGTGATACATCACACGCGTACAGAGTTAATTAATATTCGACTATCGACTATATTATACATACAATAAGATTATAATATAATCATAAATTAATTAATTTATATAACTTAATTAATTGAGTATATAAATTAATTAATTAATTCAATTAAAATTATTTAATTCATTAAATTATTTATATAAAAAAAGGGGAATATTACTGACGAACCTTAGAGATGATTGACGAATTATATGTATCAAGATGACAATACAAAGTGAAGAAATTTCCAGCAATAAGCTTTGAGCACAAAGCTTTTCGAAGAAAGGGGCAATGTTATGAATATAATTCATAACAAATAGTATAAATAGAATAAATGTAAATAATAAATATTCAAGATAATGGTTATTTACATAGTCATTAGTTAACTAAAAAGGCATGTCTTTTAGACATGCCCAGTCATGAAAGGCCACCTGCGTAGGTATATAAGCAGGGCCTCATTGTAACATTTCTCATCACTTATACATTTTATATATAATAAATTATTATTACGAATACTTCTTGTGTATTTTACAATTAAGTCAACAAGCCAACAGTTTTGTTGCTCCAAATATCAATGGAGAGTGCACACAAACTGTCGACATGTGTTGCGTAGTACATTGTGCTTATGGATTGCGCAATCACTGTCGCCAGTGATTGTGCAAGCCTTATGTTTAAGAGTTGCGCGGTGCCTACGTAAGCTTGCATCGAAAGAAGTGCACTTGTAAATTCTTCAAAAACTGAGCATGCATAAGCAAGTGACTTTGACACTTAGAAGATGACTCAATACTTTACAAAGAATTAGATGACCACGAAGTGACCATAGAACGACAGATTGCAAGATCCTTAGTAGGCTCCAAAATTCAAGTGCAAGCAAAATTTTGGAAGGTGTTTGTCGCAATTTCATAAAAATTTATGTGGAATTGTATGGCATTTTATTAATATCTCCAGCAAAATTTCTGTTGAAATATTTCCTGGGTATTTTTAGCAGAATAAATAAAAAGGAATATAACATTTTGACTTGGTATAATGCCTATATTTTTATAAAACATCCCATGAACCATGAAAAAAGGTAGAGTATGATCCTCTGCCGGCCTCAATCTTCATAATCAGTACCAATTTTCCTTACCAAGTCTAGATAGCACTCTAGACATTTTCCATATGATTATTTACTTTACCTACGCTAGATTTCAACAAAACTAACCTTTTATGTAGTTCTGGCAATATTATGCATTAGGCGGCTAAGGACAAGTTGATAGAGATCATCTCTTACCTCTCCATTGTAGACTGCATTCTTTCAAAATGGCTCAACTAATTGGAGGTATTCGTTGTATTGTAATTTAATCATGTCAATGGAGCTTCCATCATTCTGAACAATACTTATCGCCCATGAATATAAAGGATTTGCTTCCCCAAACGGTGGAATGTATTCTTGATAGTTTTTCCATTACGATGTTTTCATGAATAATCACCAGGATTCCATTCAATGCAGCTTAGCAATGCCATTTTCATGGATAGTTCTTTAGCCATTCAAATAACTCAGCAAGCCCAGAATCCAAATTAAATAAATTACACCAAACATGAACTAACACTTTTAAGCAAATGCTAGAAGCAGACAACAAAAATCTGAACTGGGACAACTTTAACCCCGTTTTTAAAACCAGTCTAGAAAATCAAGAAAACTGAAAACTTGAAAAAATAGTACCTGTTCCTTGAAGGAATCACAAAAGACTGTCAAAATATCTTTCACCTGCAGGAAAGATTAAGATAAATATCTATTCAAAATACACAGCCTGGTTAAACTTTAAGCCAGAATTCAAACAAATAAAACATTTGAAAAGTTCAATTCAATGTAATTACATGCCTGCACCGAGTCATGATAATGACGAAAGCTACGATCTCCAACTTCACCGTCAAAAATACTCTTCACAACCGGAGATATTGCAATCCCTAAAATTATGGTAGATCATAAGTTTTAACTAACAATGAAAAATTAATAATACATAGAACTAAAACCAGATGGCATTACCCAAAAACATCCCAACTTTCCCAACCTACCCGTAAGCATAATGACAGCTCCTTTTTCAAATTCATCTAGTCCAAGTTTTCTAGCCAGTGCCTGAATGAGGGAACCAGACAATCTATTAAGATATCAATTTACATAAATTGGAAGCTACCCAGCCTCCTAAATTAGATGTATAACGTTAGGTTGGTCAAAAAGTATAAAAGGGCACATGTGCATGAAAGCTAGTCACCTCCAAACGAGGAAGTTCTGTAAACCCATTTTTCAATCCTTGCACCGTAAGTTTGATCCTCTCATGTAACCGATTTTGGACATATTTCAACTTTGCACGTAATTCCCGTACGCTAGAAGCCTATAAAAAGTCAACAAAGAAATAATTGTCAACATGAATATCAAGTTCAGCCAAACCCACAAAGCACACACATAAACAGAAATAAAAAACTAGAATATAACAGCAACTAGTAACAAACAAAAAGTAGTGTAAAGTCTTCCTATTTATTGTTAAAAATGTGTGGAGTTCAAACAACATGAATTACCATTGATTATTGTTACATGCACTTATGCTAGCATCCAAATTTTGGAAAAAGATTGAAGGCCGTTAAGGTACAACCTATTTAATCTTGAGTTAAGGACCTCCATTTTAACCATAGATTAAAAACAACTAATACTAAAAAAAACTATGCTTTTCTCCCTATTTCTGGTTTCCTTTCATGGTGGCTGCATAGAGGCCTCAAATTCCCCCTTCTATCTTTCCTACCAGTCTTCCCAGGCTGTAGAAGTGTTTAATACCTTAGCAGATGCAGCAGCAAAGAAAGCCAAGCCAATTAGAATGGTCCTGCATCCTATTTCTTTAAGAGATAAGAAGGTTCCTCACATTAAGATGGAAAAATCGGTGCCCCATTTAGTAAGGATATGACTTTTGAACCTGTTGACCACACTTTGTCAACGATCCCATCGCAGTACACCCCATTTTTTCAAATGGGATTCATCATGTTTGATGTGGTCGCGCCATTCAGATTCCATCATCAGTCGACAGTTTTATGAATGATGTAAATCCATTTTGCATGTTTATGATGTAAATGATCTAAGTAAGACCATCATGTATGTAACAACTTAGGTAAACCTAGTATGTTGGTGACGATTTCTATCCTAGGAGGGTTTTTGTCTCACTGATTTACTTGTGTTTTTCGACACAAGTTATCGGCGGAGTTTTTCCCTCTAGCCTCACCCCAAAGCTAGGGTGGATTTTGTCATCAGCATGCTAAGTGAGTCCTAGTGTTTTCTATCGAGTCCTTGTAAAAGTAGTTTGGAAATAATCCTAGCTATTTGCCTAGATTATTTTATTACAAGCTACTTGGTCTACTAGATCATGTTTTGAGTCGCAGAATTGGGTACCTATTTGAGGGTCTATACGAATGGGTATTCCCCCTTCATGTGTCTAAATGTATTTATTTTATGTAAAGAGAGTTGGAAAAAATAATTAAAATCCCCTCTCAGTCAATTAATCAAATTTTCTGGTCAAATTAATTAAAAAATCCTAAGCCAGAAATTTAATTAATTTTAGGTCGTAGGTGAGTTAAAATCCTTCAAAGGCAAAATTCGTTGGTCCTTAAAAAATGAATTTTTAAAACCCCAGGCCAAGGGAATATTGAGAATTTTAAAAAAATTTGGACCCTTGGGCCTAGGTGGTTAAGTCAAAGTCAAAATTTTGAGGTAATTAACTCAAAAATAGTATTTTTGAGTTAATTAAAATGAAATTAAATGATAAATTACTTTTTCCTCAAAATTATAATTTCAACGGCCCAGATCAAAAGATGATCAAATCTTTTCGACAGTCGAGATTATTTTGACATGGATCAACCGAACTAGCCGTTGGAGATTTTGTCCTATAAATTAAAGGTCTTTGTTAGTCTTGAGTCATCCGATCTTAGGATCGTGCACTTGTTCTTGAAAGCTCTTGTAATTCCTTTTCATGAATAAAAGATAAAGACTTTGGGGTTACAAACTTTGGTGTTCCTTTTCCAAATCTATGTGGTGATTTATCTCTAAACTCTGCTACTTTATTTTTGTATTTTTATGGTTGATGGTCTTCATGGACTAATCTGCATACAGGTATCTTGTGCAGTTTTCTGGGTTCATAAAATGACATTTTTGATTTAACAGGAAGACTAGTTATCTATTTTTCTAAAGGAACTCATGTTATTTTCTTAAATCTCTGTTGACCACACTTTGTCAACGACCCCATAGCAGTACACCCCCATTTTTTAAAATGGGATTCTTCATGTTCGACGTAGTTGCGCCATTCAGATTCCATCATCAGTCGACAGTTTTGCAAATGATGTAAACCCATTCTGCATGTTATGATGTAAATGATCTAAGTAAGACCGTCAATGTATGTAACAACCTAGGTAAGCCTAGTATGTTGTTGATGATCTCTATCCTAGGAAGTTTTTTGTCTCACTGATTCACGAAAGTGATCGGCAAAGTTTTTCCCTCCAACCTCACCCCAAAGCTAGGGTGGGTTTTGTCATCAGCATGCTAAGTGAGTCCTAGTGTTTTCTATCAAGTCCTTGTAAAAGTAGCTTGAGCTACTTGGTCTACTAGATCATATTTTGAGTCGCAGAATTGGGTATTTATTTGAGGGTCTATACAAATGGGTATTCCCCCTTCATGTATGTAAATGTATTATCTCATGTAAAAGAGGGTTGGAAAAATAATTATAATCCCCTCTTGGTCAATTAATTAAATTTTCTGGTCAATTAATTAATAAAATCTTAAACCAGAAATTTAATTAATTTAGGGTCCTAAATTAGGATTAAATCTTTAAAGGCAAAATTTGTGGGTCCTTGGAAAATGATTTTGAAAGCCCCAGGCCAAAGGAATATTGCGAATTTTAAGAAATATTGGACCCTTGGGCCTTGGTGGTTAAGACAAAGTCAAAATTTTGGGGTAATTAACTCAAAAATAATACTTTTGAGTTAATTAAAATTGAATTAAATGATAAATTCGTTTTTTCCCCAAAATTTTAATTTCAACGCTCTGGATTAAAAGATAATTAAATCTTTTGGACGGTTGAGATTATTTTGACGAGGATCATCCAAACTAGCTGTTAGAGATCTTGTCCTATAAATTTAGAGGTCTTTCTCATTTTTGAGACATCCGATCTCAGGATCGTGCACTTGCTCTTAGAAGCTCTTGTAAACTTTTTTGAGGAATAAAGCTAAAGACTTTGGGGTTGCAAATCTGGATGTTCCTTCTCAAATCTATGTGGTGAATTCTCTCTAAACTCTGCTACTTGGTTTCTTGCATTTTATGGTTGATGGCCTTCATGGATTAATCTGCATATAGGTATCTTATGCAGTTTTCTGGGTTTATAAAATAACATTCTGATTTTTCTACAAAGGTCTCATGTTGTTTTCTTAAATCTCTATTAGTCTAAAGTTCAGATCTAAGTGTGCAGGGAAATTTTTTTTAAGATTGGGCGTCTGGGGAAGTCTTCGGTTGGACCAGCCGACTCCCAATAAACATAAATCTGATAAGCTCTTTATTTGTTAAATTCCGGGTCTATCTTACGATATTTGTGATTTTGCAGGGTTTCGAAGGCTTGTGCCTCTCACTAAAACTTTAAATCTCTGAAAATTTGTGCTAAAATGGATTCGGATCTGACCATGAGGGTTTTAAACTTGTAAATTAGTTGTAAATTTGTAAATTTTTCAGGATTGTCAGGGTTTAATCATTAAATTGGTGTGTATATCTTCGGATCTGACTGATTGTTGCAGGTTACAGGTTCAAATCGAATTTTTTTTTAAAGATCTAAGGTAAATCTGGCTTCCCAAGGCCAGATCTGGCCTCAGAACTGCCACTGTGGGCAAGATCTGGACCATATTTGATTCAAGAAGCATAGAAAATCCGAGTTTAATTGAGGAAAATTCTGAATTTGCTGGGAAATTTGTGTATCGCTGTTCATTCCATCATCTCTGTCCTCAAGTCACTACACGTCCTCCATCTCCACGCTGCCTTCGATTTCATCAATCTGCCCTTCTTTCCTTACGGTCCTCCATTACAGCTTCTTTCCCGTCCAGCATTCAATCTGCATAAACGTTGTCCATCTTTCCTATATTCCTTGCTCTTCGATTTCTGTTGAGCTCTCCTCTTTACCACAGTTAATCTTTAACGCTGTGTTACCTTACCCATCCAGCCTGCAACACAAAGCGTTCATTGTCTCTGCAAGCTGTCTTATCGAAACCCTCATCTCTGCATTGAAGAATACCTTCGATCTTCACACTGCGTCCTCATTTTTCCTTGACCTGCGTCCTCATCCATCTGTCGTCCGTCTTTCCTCGCTCTCCCATCCTTCGCCGTCGAGCTTTGTCTCCTCACGTCGTGGTTGGTTCTGCTCAATCGACCTGCAAACAACAAAGCATAAACGTTAAGCCTGTATTCCAAATTTTGTGCAGATTTCTCAGGTTAGCGTTGATCTCATCTTGCCGTCGTGCCGCTGTCCAGTCCACCTGCATAACAAAAAATCAACCAAAACGAAACACACGTTAAAATTTTCAAAGCCCTTGTGTATATACGTTTGATTTTTTTCATTTTTTGTATAGTTTTGATACTATTGGATTTTAGTGTTAGTCGTAGGTTTTATTGTAAGTAGGGTAGTGTAGTTTTAGTTTAGAATTAATGATTTTCGATTTCTTTTTTTTTTTAATTTTTAATGATAGCGTAATTTTTTAGATCTTAGATTTTATTTAGTTTCGATCTTGGTTTCAGTCTTAGCATAGGTTTAGTTTTAATTTCATTTTAGTTTAGATTTTAAATTCATTTGTGTAACCTTAGCTTTAGATTTTAAGATTTTGATTTAACTTTAGGATTTTAAAATATAGATTAAAATTTTTATTTAGATTTAAATTTGTTTTAAATTCAAAAAATAATAAAAAAAATTTCAAAATCCAAAAAAAATAATAAAAAATTTCTCAAAAATATCTTCTATAGTCAAATAAGCTTTTAAGATTTTATCTTAAGTGTGACTATACAAAATTTGGAATTTGCTGAAGTGAAATAAACTGGAACATCTTAAATCTCTGGCATTTTCATCTTATTGTTTCATGGTTGTGGTGCTTTTTCAATTAAATATCATCGTCATCAATCGTGTTTTAATAAGCAGTAGTTAATCATCATTTGCTTGTTTCTAATCACATAGCGGGATCTTGTTTGACTCCATAAGGCACTGGTTTTAATCCAATCTTTAAGGTATCTCGTTAAATCTTATCAAGTACTTGATGTTTTAGCTGTGTCTCCAGGATTTATCGTCCTCATTTATAATAGGGTCTACCTCCCTTAGCTTGCAAGGAGACAGCTTAAATAGAGAGATTGGGGATAAAGGTGACAACCCCCAATCTGAGCCGTTGTCGCGGTGCCTAGACAATCTGTGCGACAACATTTTTTGGCGCCGTTGCTGGGGATAGAGTTTTTCTGTCCTTGGTCTTAACGACATTTTATAATCTTCTGATCTTTCATTGCCATTCATTAGCCTGTTGCAAGGGATCACATTTTCTGACGACTTTTCATCTCTGCATATTTTCATCGTCTTATCTTTCGTCATATCACTAATCATTTCATCATCGTATCTTTAACACCTGGACATTTCGGTTGGCTTCTTGTTTGGGTGGCGACTCCACTTATTCACCTATTTACTCCCAGACAAGAATCCCCCCATGATATCCATTTGCTAGCTCTCGATTATTTCTTCGGTTTTAGAATTAGTTTCATGTTCAAGTGGCGACTCCAACTCTTTCATTTCTTACAAGAGTTCCTGCCAAGAAGTTCGCTTCTTGAGGACCTTTTGACTATTCTTGAACACGGATCTATTTCTAAAATCCTAAAAACGATATCATGGATGTTTTTGCCCCGTGTAATTTTGCTAATATTCAGGGTTATCCCCATGATCTCCCTCAAATGGATAAATTACCTATCTTTCAAGGAAATGATGCAGTTAGTGTTAAATCTCATTTATTTGTTTTCACTAGCTGGTGGAATAGATTTGCAGTTGCAAAAAATAATTTCGATGATGTAAAGATGAAAACTTTTGTTCTTACTTTTGGTGAGGATGTTGCTGAATGGTTCATGGAAAAACCTGATAATTCATTTGATACTTTTGAATCAATTGTAACTGCTTTTAAGGAAAAGTATGGTGATAAAAGGGAAGATAGGCATTTGGTAAGAGATATCAGTACTATAGAAAAGAAAGAAAATGAAACGACTGAAGAATTTAACAAGAGATTTAATGGTATTCTTAGAGAAATATCTCAAACTCATAAACCTCCTGATGGATCTCTTCTGAATTTTTACATTGATGCTTTTGATTCGGATACTTCATATCAGTTAAGGCGGGCTAAAACTGCAAATTATAAGGCTTGTCAATCTTTAGCTGAGGAGATTGAAAATGATAAGAAAGCATCTGGAATGTCCAAAACTCCAGATTTTGATAGGTCTTTGACAAAATCTAAGGAAAAAGAAATTGAAAAAGATGATGATGATCCTATGAAAAAGTTAATGCAAAAACTCGAAAGAATGGAGCTTAATCATGCTAAGAAACTTGAAAGCATAGAGCTTAATCATGCTAAGGAAATAAGTGTCTTACAGGCTAGGTTGGTCGAAATGGAAAAGGCTCAAACGCAGAATTCCCAACTTAGAAATAATAATGCTTTGCAGGAAAGAGACCTATCTTATGAGCAGAGACCGACAAATCAACTTGAGTTTGCAAATCTTGCGGATGAAGCTCCGCCTTATTGTAGAGCCTGTAATGATCTTCATGAAGAGGCTACTTGTCCCGTTATCAAAAGGATCATAGCTAGTAGAATGGCAAGGTCAAGATATCAAATTAATGTTGTTGGTAAGGACTATCACATGCTTATAGAAGATCATGAAAGTCAGGTTAAGGAGCCAGCTCAGATGATTAAGGATGTGCAACCCAGTCATATGCAAATAATTCAAAACATGGAAGCTAACCAAATCAGTTTTCAAAATAAGATAACTTCCATGGAAGAAATCCATGCACAGGAAATAAATGTCATGGAAAACAGGTTAAAAATGATGGAAGTTAATCATTCTAATCAGATGTCCATCATGGAAGCAAGACACACCCAGGAAATCACTGCCATGAAGGAAAATCACATGTTGGAAATAAAAAATATGGAGGCAAATCAGACGAAATTAATAGTAAGGCATGCCAGGGAGATGAGTTCCATACAGAAGAAATTGGAAAAAATGGAAGAATTACAAAAGTTTCAGCCGAAATTTGATTATGAAGATTCATCAATAGATCATAAGACTTCTTTTTTCTAAAGCCATTCCCATCTCATCACACGGAGGATTTAACTATGGTTTCAAAGGACTTTGAGAAAGACCAAACTTATGTGTCACCATTGACAGGGTATATCCAGAATAATATTGGTCACACTCCAGGTTCTTCAGATACTTTGTACAGGCATCTTCAAGATGAGGACAAGAATTCTACAGTGGTATCATTGCAAACATCACAACCCACTCAGAAGAAGAGAAAGAAGCAAAGAAGAAGTAACTGGTCTGATTTGTCTGATGGTCGAGAGCAGCTTGACATTTGGATAAGACAGAGTCCTACATTATGCAAGATCGGCCATGGTACATCTGAGAAGCAGCCTACAAACTTGCCTGAAAGCAGGCAAATGCTCAGCATACACTATATTGAGCACATCTGATGCCACAGGGCATCCTTTGTATTGTATCTCTAACTTTACACCTTGTTATTTCAGCGTTTCATTTTGCAGTTAGAGTAGATTTACTTTTCATGTTAAGTAGAATAATAAATAAAAGAAGAGCTTCTATTTTTCATGAACTTAATGTTATATGATGATATTTGGATGGACGCTACTTATGTAAGCTTGTGTGTTGCTTGGATGCAGATTCTGGATTCTCACATTTCTTCAATGAAGCAACGTGTCCCCAAGTAGAGCCAGATGTTGACCACACTTTGTCAACGACCCCATAGCAGTACACCCCCATTTTTTAAAATGGGATTCTTCATGTTCGACATGGTTGCGCCATTCAGATTCCATCATCAGTCATCAGTCGACAGTTTTGCAAATGATGTAAACCCATTCTGCATGTTATGATGTAAATGATCTAAGTAAGATCGTCATGTATGTAACAACCTAGGTAAGCCTAGTATGTTGTTGATGATCTCTATCCTAGGAGGTTTTTTGTCTCACTAATTCACGAAAGTGATCGGCAGAGTTTTTCCCTCCAGCCTCACCCCAAAGCTAGGGTGGATTTTGTCATCAGCATGCTAAGTGAGTCCTAGTGTTTTTTATCGAGTCCCTGTAAAAGTAGCTTGAGCTACTTGGTCTACTAGATCATATTTTGAGTCGCAGAATTGGGTATTTATTTGAGGATCTATACAAATGGGTTTTCCCCCTTCGTGTATGTAAATGTATTATCTCATGTAAAAGAGGGTTGGAAAAATAATTATAATCCCCTCTTAGTCAATTAATTAAATTTTCTGGTCAATTAATTAATAAAATCCTAAACCAGAAATTTAATTAATTTAGGGTCCTAAATTAGGATTAAATCTTTAAAGACAAAATTTGTGGGTCCTTGGAAAATGATTTTGACAGCCCCAGGCCAAGGGAATATTGAGAATTTTAAGAAATATTGGACCCTTGGGCCTTGGTGGTTAAGTCAAGGTCAAAATTTTGGAGTAATTAACTCAAAAATAATATTTTTGAGTTAATTAAAATTGAATTAAATGATAAATTCGTTTTTTTCCCAAAATTTTAATTTCAACGCTACGGATTAAAAGATAATTAAATCTTTTGGACGGTTGAGATTATTTTGACGAGGATCATCCAAACTAGCCGTTAGAGATCTTGTCCTATAAATTTAGAGGTCTTTGTCATTCTTGAATCATCCGATCTCAGAATCGTGCACTTGCTCTTAGAAGCTCTTGTAAACTTTTTGAGGAATAAAGTTAAAGACTTTGGGGTTACAAATCTGGATGTTCCTTCTCAGATCTATGTGGTGAATTGTCTCTAAACTCTGCTACTTGGTTTCTTGCATTTTATGATTGATGGCCTTCATGGATTAATCTGCATATAGGTATCTTATGCAGTTTTCTGGGTTTATAAAATAACATTCTGATTTTTCTGCAAAGGTCTCATGTTGTTTTCTTAAATCTCTATTGATCTAAGATTCAGATCTAAGTGTGCAGGGAAATTTTTTTTTAAGATTGGACGTTTGGGGAAGTCTTCGGTTGGACCAGCCGACTCCCAATAAACATAAATCTGATAAGCTCTTTATTTGTTAAATTCCGGGTCTATCTTACGATATTTGTGATTTTGCAGGGTTTCGAAGGCTTGTGCCTCTCACTAAAACTTTAAATCTCTGAAAATTTGTGCTAAAATGGATTCAGATCTGACCATGAGGGTTTTAAACTTGTAAATTAGTTGTAAATTTGTAAATTTTTCAGGATTGTCAGGGTTTAATCATTAAATTGGTGTGTATATCTTCGGATCTGACTGATTGTTGCGGATTCTGAGTTCAAATCGATTTTTTTTTTAAAGATCTAAGGCAGATCTGGCTTCCCAAGGCCAGATCTGGCCTCAGAACTGCCACTGTGGGCAAGATCTGGACCATATTTGATTCAAGAAGCATAGAAAATCAGAGTTTAATTGAGGAAAATTCTGAATTTGCTGGGAAATTTGTGTATCGTTGTTCATTCCATCATCTCTGTCCTCAAGTCACTGCACGTCCTCCATCTCCACGCTGCCTTCGATTTCATCAATCTGCCCTTCTTTCCTTACGGTCCTCCATTACAGCTTCTTTCCCGTCCAGCATTCAATCTGCATAAACGCTGTCCATCTTTCCTATATTCCTTGCTCTTCGATTTCTGTTGAGCTCTCCTCTTTACCACAGTTAATCTTTAACGCTGTGTTACCTTACCCGTCCAACCTGCAACACAAAGCGTTCATTGTCTGTGCAAGCTGTCTTATCGAAACCCTCATCTCTGCATTGAAGAATACCTTCGATCTTCACACTGCGTCCTCATCCATCTGCCATCCGTCTTTCCTCGCTCTCCCATCCTTCGCCGTCGAGCTTTGTCTCCACACGTCGTGGTTGCTTCTGTTCAATCGACCTGCAAACAACAAAGCATAAACGTTAAGCCTGTATTCCAAATTTTGTGCGGATTTCTCAGGTTAGCGTTGATCTCATCTTGCCGTCGTGCCGCTGTCCAGTCCACCTGCTTAACAAAAAATCAACCAAAACGAAACACACGTTAAAATTTTCAAAGCCCTTGTGTATATACGTTTGATTTTTTTTATTTTTTGTATAGTTTTGATAGTATTGGATTTTAGTGTTAGTCGTAGGTTTTATTGTGAGTAGGGTAGCGTAGTTTTAGTTTAGAATTAATGATTTTCGATTTCTTTATTTTTTTTAATTTTTAATGATAGCGTAATTTTTTAGATCTTAGATTTTATTTAGTTTCGATCTTGGTTTCAGTCTTAGCATAGGTTTAGTTTTAATTTCATTTTAGTTTAGATTTTAAATTCATTTGTCTAACCTTAGCTTTAGATTTTAAGATTTTGATTTAACTTTAGGATTTTAAAATATAGATTAAAATTTTTATTTAGATTTAAATTTGTTTTAAATTCAAAAAATAATAAAAAAATAGAAAAAATTTCAAAATCCAAAAAAAATATTAAAAATTTCTCAAAAATATCTTCTATAGTCAAATAAGCTTTTAAGATTTTATCCTAAGTGTGACTATACAAAATTTTGGAATTTGCTGAAGTGAAATAAACTGGAACATCTTAAATCTCTGGCATTTTCATCTTATTGTTTCATGGTTGTGGTGCTTTTTCAATTAAATATCATCGTCATCAATCGTGTTTTAATAAGCAACAGTTAATCATCATTTGCTTGTTTCTAATCACATAGCGGGATCTTGTTTGACTCCATAAGGCACTGGTTTTAATCCAATCTTTAAGGTATCTCGTTAAATCTTATCAAGTACTTGATGTTTTAGCTGTGTCTCCTGGATTTATCGTCCTCATTTATAATAGGGTCTACCTCCCTTAGCTTTCAAGGAGACAGCTTAAATAGAGAGATTGGGGATAAAGGTGACAGCCCCCAATCTGAGCCGTTGTCGCGGTGCCTGGACAATCTGTGCGACAACAATCTCTATCGATCTAAAGTTCAGATCAAAGTGTGCAAGGAATATATTTTTTTAAAAGGTTTGAGCGTCTGGGGAAGTCTTTAGTTGGACCAGCCAACTCTCAGATTTCGTAAATCTGAAAAAGCCCATTGTTTCTAATTTTTCAAAGCTATCTTATGAAATTGTGGTTTTGCAGAGTCTTCTAGGACTTGTGCCTCTCTTTAAAAATTTTATTTTTTCAAAATTGTGCTGAAATGGGTTTAAACCTAGCCATGAGGGTCTCAGATCTGTATATTATCTTGTAAATTTGTATTTCTTCTCTAGGCTGTAAGGGTTTAATAAATTTTTTTGCGCATATAATTTTGGATCTGTTCTAGTTTTGCAGGTTGCAGGGTTTTCTCAGAATTTTTTTTTAAGATCTGAGCCAGATCTAACCCCCGAGGGCAAGATCTGGCCTCAGAATCGCTTCTGTGGGCAAATCTGAATATTATATGATTAAAGGAGCATCGAAGATCAGAGTTTGACGGAAGAATTTTAAGTTTTCTGGACGTTTTAAATGTGTACTTGGTTTGTTTTTTATCGTTGCCTCTGTCCGCCGACCCTTCTCCACGCTGTTCCTGTCAACGATTTTTTTTTCTTCCTTCATTTGCTCTCACGTTGCTGCCCACCATCAATAGCATTCCCTCCTTCTCTGCATTCGTTCCCTCATTCTCTGCACCAGCCTTCACGAATTTGCAAATTCATATGCTGCCTCCTTAAGCTGCGTTTTTCCCTTGCCATCGAATCCTCTGCCCTTGCCATTCTGCAATTCCCTCCTTCCCTGCATAATGCTATCTCTCTCTGCAGTCAAACCATTTTATCCTCATCTGCTTCTGCCCTCGTCCTCCTTACCCTTCGATCTCCATTCCTCCTCTACCGTCCTCGTCGAGCTTACCCGCAGTCTTCTTCCCGTCACGCTTCATTACCCCTCTCGTTTGCGTCGACCCTTCTTTCATTGCCATCCTTCGAAGCCGTTTGCTCATCCATCTTCCCTCTTCCTTGCCGTCCATCGACTTCCCTCTCATTCATTCATGCCGTCTAGCTCCTTTCCCGTTGACCTGCAAGCAAACAAGTGAACGCATACATTACAAACTCAGAAACCCGTGTTGCATTTATTTATGGTTCGGATTCAATTGTATAGTTAGCGTTTTGGTTAACAGTTTCATTTATTTTTTTGTTTAGTTTGGGTTTAGATTTATTTTGTTGTTAGATTTTAATTTTGTTATGATTAGCGCTTAGTTTAGGTGTATATATTTAGTTCGACCTTTTTTTAATCAGTTTTAGTTAGGATCTATTTTTAATTTGATATTTTTAAGTTAGTCGTAGCTTTGGGTTTTAATTTTTTCATTTATTAACATTAGTTTAATTTAGACGTTAGTTAGTTTTAAATTTTAGATTTTAATTTTTAATTGTTTTCTTTAGATTTTAGATTTCGCCTTAGTTTGTTTAGCTTTACTTTTTAATAGTAGCTTTTACATTTTAGTTTTAATTTCGTTAGTTTTTAGTTTTAGAATTACATTTTTAAAACTTTTAGTTTAGTTTGACTTTAGTTTAGTTTTAAATTTTGTTTGTTTTAGATTTAGATTTTAATCTTAGTTTCATTTGTGTAAGATATATTTGGTTTTGAAAAAATAATAAAAATAATAAAAAACATAAAAAATTTCCTAAAAATTTTTCTAGTCAAAAGAGCTTTTAAATTTCTATCTAAAGTTTGACTATAGGAGCATTCTTAATTTCTGGATTGGAATAAATTGAAACATTATAAATTCGGAAATATTGCAAGCATCTGGCATTTATTTTTTAAATGATCGTTTCATGATAACCTTTGTTGTTGGCTTAAGTATTTTAATGAATGGTTGTGGTGCTTTCTATTGAATATCATTGGAGTCATTTGTGTTTTTCATAGCAGCAGTTATACATCAATTACTTGGCTTTAATTGCATAACGGGATCTTTTAACTCCATAAGGCGATGGTTTTAATATAATTGATCTGTGAAATCTCGTTAATCTCATCAAGTACTTGGTTATTTGACTGTGTCTCCTGAGTTGGTTGATTTGCAACCAATTTGTTTTCTTCATTTCTATTAGGGTCTACCTGCCTTAGCTTACAAGGAGACAGTTTAGATAGAGAGATTGGGGATCAGGGTGACAGCCCCCGATTTGAGCCGTTGTCGCAATGCCTAGACATTTTGTGCGACATCATTTTTTGGCGCCATTGCCGGGGATAAAGTTTTTTTGTCCTTGGTCTTAACGACATTTTATAATATTCTAATCTTCTTTCGCCATTCATTAGCCTGTCACAAGGGATCACATTTTCTGGTGTCATTTCATCTCTTCATCTTTTCATCATCTTATCTTTCGTCATATCACTAATCATTTCATTATCGTATCTTGAGCACATGGACATTTCGGTTGGCTTCTTGTTTGGGTGGCGACTTGTTATGTAAATTTTATTAATTGTTAATTAGATTTAGTTATCTTAGGTTATTAATGTGGAAGGGCATGATCAAAGATCATGCCTCTTCGCCAAGGGACACCTTGAGGCTATATTTAAAGCCTAGGCGATCCCTCATTGTAATCATCTTTCATCTTCATCATTAATAATATATATTTATCAAGTTTACCAGAGTTTTTACACTCTATTGGTATCGGAGCCATCGCTCTTCGGGATCCGTGTGATCACCCAAATTAAGGAATTAAAGAATTCCAGAATTGCAGATTTTTACCCAACCCCTTCTGCTCTCTCACTCCCAACTCGGCCTTTGCTCACCAACCCTGATTCCCAACTCCCTCACGTAAAAAAATAAATAATTTTTTTACAAACTACCCTCCCCTTTTCACACTCAATGCTTCCCAACTCCGCTTTCAACCTATCCGCCTATCTCCCTTACGGTATCTCCCTTACGGCTAACCTTCCCCATACAACCTGCCCCTTCAGTATTTCTCGACCTCAACCCTGCTTTTCCGTCCTTTTATTTTCTGACTAGCAGAACTCGTTGTTCCGCGTTGTTGTTATCACTTGTCTTTTTTCTAATTTTCAACCACCCCAACCACGACCCCGCTCTACAACTTGCCCCTTCACTACCCTACGCTCAGTCCGAACTTCCCTTCTGTCGTTCCCCGCAGCAATTTACGACCACAGCAACTGCACCTTGAGCCTTTTTAAACGACGCGTCCGTTTCGGAATAAGCTCCTCGAACCATTGCAAATAACGACTTACCTTAACGAGAAAACTGCCACCGCCAAAAGACTGAAACGATTAGCGACTGAAACGAATTTCAATATACGCTGACAAAGCCACTATACGGGCCAGCGACGCAGAGACATACTCAAAAACCGCGGGTTGTCATTTTCTATTTGACACTGCTACGTCTACGATTCCACATCCAATTCCAGTCACTGCCACCATAAACTTTGTCACAACCGTCTAGCCGCCAGTCTTGTGTGTCGATTGCTGTCCATTGCCGTCGTAGCCACTCTCCCAACCGGCAGACCAGTAAAAAAATCGTCAAAGCAACACACGCCACTCCATTACTTCCACCGCCTTTTCCTGACAGATATATTAATAAAAAACTCGATTTGTTAAAATCAGAAGAAACAGTGTGTCGTTTGCAAAACGGAACGGGCAAATCGTGAACAGGTGGACGGTTGGTAAGAATCCACGTTAAAAAAAAATCGATTTGTTTCCCCAAACAGTGTGTCTTTTCAACCACGGGCACATTTCTTTTTTTAACGGGCACACATTTTTTTTAAAACGAAATTTATATATATATATATTATGAATTACAATTCGTAATATTATATATATATATAAAATCAAATAATAAAATAATAACTCTTATTATTATTAAATTAATTAATTAATTAATTATAAAAAAAAAACAATATTATTTATTTAATTAATTAATTAAATATTTATTAATTAATTAATTAAAAACAAAAATTTTAATTAATTAATTAAATATTAATTAATTAATTTTAAAGAAAAAAGAGGAGAAACCGGTAGAAAAATACTCTCCACCTCATACGCGTTCAATGTCTTCTTCGATGTCGATGGCTGAATTCCAGAAGAAATTGGTAGATCTCGAGAAACAGATCAATAACAATTCCGAAGAATTCGGAAAACGATTAGTCGATCTGGAAGGTACAGTTGCAGGGCATTCCAATGACATCAAAAAGGTTCATGATACAACAAATCGAATAGAAAGACAAATGTGGCTAAATCATCACGAGGCCACAGAAAAGCTTAACGAAGCAATGAACAAGATGACAAAGCATAGCGAAGCAATGAACAATATGACAGAACTCTTCAGTAAGCTAAATGATAAAATAGATAAGTTAAGTCAGACACAATCCCCAATATCTCCTAACAGGGAACAAAATCAACAAAACAATTCCGCAGATTCAGGGAACTCCGAAGAGCATCAGGAAAAAACTGATTCCCCACATCATCAAGAAGATAGTAATGCAGATTTTCAAAATAAGCAACTCTGGAATGCATTCGCTAATCAATATCCCCTTCTTGTTCCACCATTAGCATATCAGCGCAAAGCCAAGATCGACCTACCCAAATTTTATGGTAATGAAAAAAATAGCGTTGCATGGCTTAATAAAGCAGAAGAATATTTTGAGATTTATGACATTACTAGTGATGACGAAAAAATTAAGCATGCTTCCATGAAAATGGAAGGAGAAGAATATAATTGGTATATGTGGTGGAAAAAGACGACGCTCGCTATCAGTTGGAGGAAATTTAAGGATGCGTTCTTCAAAAGGTTTCAAGGCATAAAAGAAGAAAAGTTCTTTTCAACCTTTATCAAATTACGCCAAAAAGGAGATGTGGATGAGTACACTCGAGAATGGGAGACCTTGGCAACACGAGTACCCGGATTGTCGGAATCTCGTCTAATCCAGTCTTACATCTCAGGACTTAAAATCCACATACAGGAAGAGCTAGAACTACATGAAATTACGTCCATAGAAGTAGCAAGACAAAAAGCAAAAGCTGCTGAAAAGAAATTTGAAGGATTATCAAAACCAGAAAAAGTATATTCGAGACGACGGTTTCCTCAATCTGAAAATGTAGATGACACAAAATATGTCCTTGTCCATCTTCGTGAAGAAGAAAAATCTAGTTTGGAAAAACAAAGAATGCGAGAGGGCAAGTGCAAACGTTGCGGTGAAAACTGGGACCCTAAGCACATATGTGCTAATGGAAAAGCGAAGAATCTATACAGTTGTGAAGCAACTAACGATGCTAACAGTACTAATTCATGTATAGAAGGTTTAGAAGACAACTTAGAGTTCTCTCCAGAAGTGGATGGCGAAACTATTCCGCAAGTGTCGTTATCAGCTATGACAGGCATATTACAACCTCAAACCCTAAGGTTCAGAGGACATATTAAGAAAAACAATGTAATGGTTCTCATAGACACAGGCATCACGCACAATTTTCTAGATTCAGCCATGGCCAAAAGACTCAACCTCTTTACTTTTCCCATGCCTAATATGAAGGTAATGGTGGCCGATGGTAAGAAGATTGAACAAGTAGGAAAATGCCATAAAGTCAAATTGCGGATTAAAGACTTTCATTTAGAATCTCCATTCTACACAGTTCCATTACGAGGAGTAGATGTGGTCTTAGGAATTCAATGGCTACAAACTCTAGGTACTTATTCTGCCAACCATCAGAAGCAGTTTATAAGTTTTAAGTGGAAAGGGCAGAAACACAAGTTGTATGGATTCCAAGCCCCAGAAAATCAAGTCGTATCTTCCTCTCTGATGACGAAGATGATTCAAATTGGAGCGCCAACATCTACAGTACAATGTCATCAGTTAGAAATGTTATCTTCAAAAGGGAGCCACGAAGAGTCACCAGAAGTCAAGACAGGATCCGACCCTGTCGATATCAGATATTTTCACTATCCAGATCAACAAAAGATTGAACTCGAGAATATGCTCCACGATCTTTTTAAATTGTGGGAAGCAAGAGCCCGCCGCTCAAGAAACCCAGGCGTTCGTCAACATTGTCCATCGTTACATATGCTTTGAGGACAAAACATCTTTAAGAGAGGGGCAATGTTATGTAAATTTTATTAATTGTTAATTAGATTTAGTTATCTTAGGTTATTAATGTGGAAGGGCATGATCAAAGATCATGCCTCTTCGCCAAGGGACACCTTGAAGCTATATTTAAAGCCTAGGCGATCCCTCATTGTAATCATCTTTCATCTTCATCATTAATAATATATATTTATCAAGTTTACCAGAGTTTTTACACTCCACGACTCCACTTATTCATCTATTTACTCCAAGACAAGCATCCCCCCCTGATATCCATCTACTACTCTCGATTATTCTTCTATTTTAGAATTAGTTTCATGTTCAAGTGGCGACTCCAATTCTTTCATTTCTTACGAGAATTTCTACTAAGAAGCTCGCTTCTTGTGGATCTCTTGATTTTTCTTGAACGAGGATCTCTTTCTCTAACATCCATTTGGTTTTGTCATTCAAGTAAGTCATCATGGATGATCCTTTTTATGACATGCCAATGGAAGCCATTTGAAAAATACCTGTGTTCTCAGGTGGTAATTCAGCCGCTGCTCGAAATCATCTCTTAACGATTACTCATATAATATACAGATATTGTCTTCCTTCACAATATAATCGAGAAGATATCAAGATATGTCTCTTTTGTTGTTCCTTAGATGGCGATGTTTTGAAAGGGTTGAATAATTGGCCTAGGGGTTATATTACTTCTTGGCGAAGTATCATCAGAGCTTTTATAGATAAATATATGGAACAAGATAATTTGCCTTGTGCTCCCAGTATTGTGCAAAATAATGAAATTGATCGTGTAGAGAACTCAACTATTAGCAGGAGATTTCCAGACAATTCTCAGGATGAATCCACTTGTACCACGACAGCACAAATCCATGATAGTGGTGAAGCAAAAACAAGTTGTCAAATCGGTGTTGACAACGATAAGTATCTTGTTAACGAATTGATTCAGATGGTTAAGGATATAAAGCTAAATCAAGCTCAGGTAATCAAGAATATGGAGGCCAACCAGGCTCAAATCATTAAGAATATGGAACTTAACCAAGCAAGATTAACAACTGATCATACCAGGGAAATTGATGCTATACAAAACAAGTTGTTAGCATTAGAGGAAAACATAACAATCATGGAATTCAATCACTCCAATCAAATGATTGCCATGGAAGAAAATCATATTGAAGAAATGACGATCATGGAATTTAGTCACTCTAATCAAATGGCCACCATGCAAAATCATTTGATCACCATGGAAGCAAAACATGAGAAAGAAATGAACTATATTCATAATCGCTTCATGGCCATGAAAGCAGGTAATGATAAAATTATAAAGGACATGGAAACCGGTCCAATGTCTCTTCAGCACAGGTTATTGACTGTTGAAAAGAGTCATGCAAAGGAAATCAGTACTATAAAGGTTAAGCATTCTAATCAAACGACTGTTATTCAGAATAATTTGGAAAAAATGGAAAGATCACATATACAGAATGTCCAACCCAGGTCAGAATTGTCAACAGATTATAGGCCTCCCAGTTTGCTGAATCAAGCTCCATCCTATTATGAGGAGACCATTTCTTCATTTGAAAAGTGGTTGATTGAAGGCGACCCGGATAAAAGGAAAACCGAAGGGAATCAGGTTAATACATCACCCTTGACAAAGCAGATGCAGAATGAAGAGAGGCATGTCACACATATATTGTTTACTCTGTCTGAAAGTTCACAAGCAAAATGTTCCACATCATCAACAATACAATCTTCCATGAAGAAGAGCCTGAAGCGAAAAAGAAAAAGAATAAGGAAGTAGTTTGATTCATCTGATGGTCGAGAGCAGCTTGACATTCAGATAAGACAGAGTCCTACAATTAGCAAGATTAGACATGGCACATCTGAAAAGCAGCCTACAGACTTGCCTAAAAGCAGGCAAATGCTCAACATGCACTATATTGAGCACATCTGATGCCACAGGGCATCCTTTGTATTGTATCTCTAACCTTACACCTTGTTATTTCAGCATTTCATTTTGCAGTTAGAGTAGATTTACTTTTCATGTTAAGTAGAATAATAAATAAAAGAAGAGCTTATATTTTTCATGTGCTTAATGTTATATGATGATATTTGGATGGACGCTACTTATGTAATTTTGTGTGTTGCTTGGATACAGATTCTGGATTCTCACATTCCTCCGATGAAGCAATGTGTCCCCAAGTAGAGCCAGATGTTGACCACACTTTGTCAACGACCCCATAGCAGTACACCCCCATTTTTTCAAATGGGATTCATCATGTTCGACGTGGTCGCGCCATTCAGATTCCATCATCAGTCGACAGTTTTATGAATAATGTAAACCCATTCTGCATGTTTATGATGTAAATGATCTAAGTAAGACCGTCATGTATGTAACAACCTAGGTAAGCCTAGTATGTTGGTGACGATTTCTATCCTAGGAGGTTTTTTGTCTCACTGATTTACTTGTGTTTTTCGACACAAGTTATCGGCAGAGTTTTCCCCTCCAGCCTCACCCCAAAGCTAAGGTGGATTTTGTCATCAGCATGCTAAGTGAGTCCTAGTGTTTTCTATCGAGTCCTTGTAAAAGTAGTTTGGGAATAATCCTAGCTATTTGGCTAGATTATTTTATTACAAGCTACTTGGTCTACTAGATCATGTTTTGAGTCGTAGAATTGGGTACCTATTTGAGGGTCTATACGAATGGGTATTCCCCCTTCATGTGTCTAAATGTATTTATCTTATGTAAAGAGGGTTGGAAAAAATAATTAAATCCCCTCTTAGTTAACTAATTAAATTTTATGGCCAAATTAATTAAAAATCCTAAGCCAGAAATTTAATTAATTTTGGGTCCTAGGTGAGATAAAATTCTTCAAAGGTAAAATTCGTTGGTCCTTAAAAAATGTATTTTTAAAGGTCCCAGGCCAAGAGAATATTGAGATTTTCAAGAAATTTTGGACCCTTGGGCCTAGGTGGTTAAGTCAAAGTCAAAATTTTGAGATAATTAACTCAAAAATATTATTTTTGAGTTAATTAAAATGGAATTAAATGATAAATTCGTTTTTTCCTCAAATTTATAATTTCGACAGTCCAGATTAAAAGATGATCAAATCTTTTCGACGGTCGAGATTATTTTGACATGGATCAACCGAACTAGCCGTTGGAGATTTTGTCTTATAAATTAGAGGTCTTGATGTGACATTTGCATCCGATCTTTGGATCGTGCACTTGTTCTTGGAAGCTCTTGTGATTCCTTTTGATGAATAAAGCATAAAGACTTTGGGGTTACAAACTTCGGTGTTCCTTTTCCAGATCTATGTGATGATTTATCTCTAAACTCTGCTACTTTATTTTTGTATTTTTATGGTTGATGGCCTTCATGGATTAATCTGCATACAGGTATCTTGTGCAGTTTTCTGAGTTCATAAAATGACATTTTTTATTTAACGGGAAGACTAGGTATCTATTTTTCTGAAAGATCTCGTGTTATTTTCTTAAATCTCTATCGATCTAAAGTTCAGATCTAAGTGTGCAGGGAATATTTTTTTTTTTTTAAGTTTGAGCGTCTGGGGAAGTCTTTAGTTGGACCAGCCGACTCTCAGATTTCGTAAATCTGAAAAAGCCCATTGTTTCTAATTTTTCAAATCTATCTTATGAAATTGTGGTTTTGCAGAGTCTTCTAGGACTTGTGCTTCTCTTTAAAAATTTTCTATCTTCAAAATTGTGCTGAAATGGGTTTAAATATAGCCATGAGAGCCTCAGATCTGTATATTAGCTTGTAAATTTGTATTTATTCTCTAGGCTGTAAGGGTTTAATAAACTTTTTCGTGCATATAATTTTGGATCTGTTCTAGTTTTGCAGGTTGCAAGGTTTTCTCAAATTTCTTTTTTAAGATCTAAGCCAGATCTAACCCTCGAGGGCAAGATCTGGGCTCGGAATCGCTTCTGTGGGCAAATCTAAATATTATATGATTAAAGGAGCATCGAAGATCAAAGTTTGACGGAAGAATTTTAAGTTTGCTGGACGTTTTAAATGTGTACTGGGTTTGTTTTTTATCACTGCCTCTGTCCGCCGCCCCTTCTCCACGCTGTCCCTGTCAATGATTTTTTTTCTGCCTTCATTTGCTCTCACGCTGCTGCCCACCATCAGTAGCGTTCCCTCCTTCTCTGCATTCGTTCCCTCATTCTCTGCACCAGCCTTCACGAATTTGCAAATTCATATGCTTCCTCCTTAAGCTGCGTTTTTCCCTTGCCATCGAATCCTCTGCCCTTGCCATTCTGCAATTCCCTCCTTCCTTGCATAACGATATCTCTCTCTGCAGTCGAACCATTTTATCCTCATCTTCCTCTGCCCTCGTCCTCCTTACCCTTCGATCTCCATTCCTCCTCTGCCGTCCTCGTCGAGCTTACCCGCAGTCTTCTTCTCCTCACGCTTCATTACCCCTCCCGTTTGCATCGACCCTTCTTTCATTGCCATCCTTCGAAGCCATCCACTCATCCATCTTCCCTCTTCCTTGCCATCCGACTTCCCTCACATTCATTCACGTCGTCCAGCTCCTTTCCCGTCGACCTACAAGAAAACAAGTGAACGCATACATTACAAACTCAGAAACCCGTGTTGCATATATTTATGGTTCGGATTCAATTGTATAGTTAGCGTTTTGGTTAACAGTTTCATTTCTTTTTTTGTTTAGTTTAGGTTTAGATTTATTTTGTTGTTAGATTTTAATTTTGTTATGATTAGCATTTAGTTTAGATGTATATATTTAGTTCGACCTTTTTTTAATCAGTTTTAGTAGGATCTATTTTTAATTCGATATTTTTAAGTTAGTCGTAGCTTTGGGTTTTAATTTTTTCATTTATTAACATTAGTTTAGTTTAGATGTTAGTTAGTTTTAAATTTTAGATTTTAATTTGTAATTGTTTTCTTTAGATTTTAGATTTAGCCTTAGTTTGTTTAGCTTTACTTTTTAATAGTAGCTTTTACATTTTAGTTTTAATTTCGTTAGTTTTTAGTTTTAGAATTACATTTTTAAAACTTTTAGTTTAGTTTGACTTTAGTTTAGTTTTAAATTTTGTTTGTTTTAGATTTAGATTTTAATCTTAGTTTCTGTAAGGTCCCAGAACAGAATCAGGACTGAGAATAATGCTGGTTAGAGACAACATCCATCACTTCAGTTGCTTGAGGACAAGCAACGTTTTGCCGGGGGAGACTGTAATATTCCCAATTAGCCTTGCTAATTGGAATATTTCATTTTTGCTCTATTTTGCCGCTTTAGCTAGACATAATAAATAAAGTGAGAAATAAGAGGGGTCACCTCACTTTAGTCACCTCACTTTATAATAAAGTGTTCTTTTCCTAGTAGATTGACGTTGTAACTTAAGAGGGGGGGCCTTGGGGGTCCACATGAGTATGATGGGGGAGGCATCAGGCTGACCCAAGGTAAACTGCGCAGGTCAAAGGAGAGTTAAGTTTTGGAGGGAGTTTGGCATTATAAAAGGAGAGGTTCTCACCTCATTTGGATCATGCATATTTTGATATTGATATTGAGAGCTAGACTTTTGTCTGCTTCAGCAGGCCGGTTGCTTAGTCGGTCTGCAGCACTGTTTAGTGCACGAGTGTCTCCGGTCGGAGATCTCACCCTTAGCCTCGGGGGACTTCGAGTGCCTGCCCTGGTAAGGTTATTTCTGGTTTCACCCTTAGCTTCGGGGGACTTCGAGTGCCCGCCCTAGTAAGGTTAATTTCTGAGTTCTATCTTTCGGTTTCAGTAGCAGTTTCAGGTGGAGAGTCGGAGAGGAAGAAGCCCTCTAGTGGCTGCGCAGATCTAGCAGGAAAAACGCAGTTTCAGCAGCAGGAAGGACGCAGATCAGTTTGGAGTGAGGACGTTGTTCCAGTAGGAAGAGGAAGGAAGCAGATCTGAAGGCACAGTGATAGATCCAGCCTTGGAGATTGTAGATCCGAGCAGATATTTGCAGATCTGGTTCTGTAGGTTGCAGATCTGGAGGGGTAGCACTAGATCCAGCTTGGGAGATTGCAGATCTGAGGAGATATTGGCAGATCCAGCCTAGATCTGAAGAGATAACATCAGATCCAGCCTTTGAGGTTGCAGATCTGAGGAGTTATTGGCAGATCTAGCATAGATCTGAAGAGCTAGCAGCAGATCTAGCCTTGTGGGACGCAGATCTGGAGAGATAGTAGCAGATCCCGCCTTGTATGACTCAGATCCAGCAGATCTGGGCAGAGAGGACGCAGATCCAGTCAGGGAGGACGCAGATCTGATGAGTAGGGTCTTTATGTGGGGTTCTGGCAGCATTTTTCAGTGTTTTCAGCCTTGAGGAGTTGGTCATCTCATCTGGAGGATTTGTGGGTAGATCCAGCGCTTTTGCCAGCATATTTCTTGAGCTTCTGAGCTGTTCCTGAAGGCACAGCGTTTTTGTAGAGGAGGGTTTCTGGGGGCGATTTTCGGAGGTGGTCCATTTGCTTCACGGTTTCTGGGTTTTGTCCGGAGCAACGAGTATAGGTGATCTGTAGATTTTTAGCTCATTCCGGCAAGGGGATCAGCCCCTAGCTTCAGTTCACTCCAGCAGCAGCAGTTTACGGCAGTTTCTTCCAGCAGCTGGGATGCAGTTTCTGTAGTAGCCATTTCCTATTTTCTCAGAGGATTCTTCACTTGCCTTGAGCAAGGATAGGTGCCCTCATTCTGATTTTCTTGTACTCCTCTCTATGTACTTTCAGATTAATAAAATGGCTAAGTTTTCTGGCATTCTATGTGTAATTGTTCCATGATCTGGTTCAGCATTGTATTTTCTATATCTGTCTGGCATATTTCTGTTTATTACTGGTTATTTCCCTTTGGGGATATTACAGACAACAGAACCAAATGCCCGTATTTGAAAGTTCAATGGAAAATGGCGAAGCCCAATAAGTCTGAAAGCTTCAATTCATATTCAATGCATCTCTTACATGCAAGGTGTTACCGCCTAAACTTACATCTAAGTGGAAAATTCCAATCCATGGATGCAACCTAGAAGTAATGGATAGGAGTCATATCCCTATCACCTCAATACAAACTCCCCTTCACTTTTGGCTGGCTCTCAAGAGGCCAAAGGACGTATCCCTTTGATATAAAATGGTTATTACAAGAGTCTGAGTAAATCTTTAATGTGGTCAACTAAAAGACACAAAGACTTTAACAATAGAGAATCAAATCCAATAAAAGATATAGCATGTAACATATAAAATATTCAACACTTGCAATATAATATCTTAAATTGATTTTAACCTTAGTGAAATAACTCTATCTCACATCAATCCACTTAGATGCTAAGCCAATTAACAAATTAACGGATTAAGCTCAAAATCAGATGTATTATGCATAGCTGAGGCAAAATTCCAGATTTGAACCTATTACCCCTCATTTCAGCAGGGGTACATATGCAGGCTTTCATTTTTGGCAGCAACATTTTAAGCCCAAAGAAATTAAGAATGTAAGTGAAAATCCCTAAAGCCATGCAGAGGCTATGTATTATGGTATCTTAGACTTATCAGGGTCGGTTGTGACTGGTCCCTTTGGGTTAAGTTCCAAGTGGATTCAGCTTGTATCGGATTAGAGGGCTTTGGATGGATCCCATCGTGACTCATGGTTTAGGGGAGCCATTGGTTTTGCAGGGGTGATCACACACTGTAAGGTCTATTACGCCGCATGTCAGTAAGGATACATACAAAAAAAATTGCATCGTTTGTCACCACCATTGTAAGCCCAAGGTCACAAGTCAAAGCATTGTAACAAACATGTGAGGCTTCATATTAGATATCCCAGGCATGTGTCATGTTCTCATTGTTTGTATCTCGTTGTCTTGGTCAAACCATGGCTGGTCCCTTGTAGGTCATTTTGGGTTCCTCTCATCCTATATAGGATTGGAGGGCCTGAGTTGGGCTTACTTGAGGACTCTTGGTTTTATGGGAGCCTGCTTTTATAGAGGTGATTGTGAAAATTTCTTATCTAAGAAACCCTACTGCTAACTACTGATTTATTTCTCCTAATTGATTATTTATATAAGCTATTAATCTGAATATTCAGAAAAACAGCCAAGTAAACACAAATAGCAGCCTACACATACAGATCATCTTGTCCTGAAGATGGATCCCCGTTGGGATTCGAAACGTCGACCAATGTTTTTCGATACTGTGGATAATCCAGAGAATTTTACAATACAGATCATTTACTGAATATAACGTTCATATGACAAAGTGACACACAGAATTTTTGGACAAATGTCTCCGGAAAAACCCAATGTGGGAAAACCGATGCAGCTAGCTCTGGAGAGTTTTATTATTATGCAAAATTTGAATACAACAATTTAAGGCCAACAGACATGGTTGGCCCTACAGAGAAAATAACAGCAACAATACCTCTTTCACTTGGAGACAGAAAATATGGCTGATTCACACCCTCAAATGGGATTTATAAAACTCGAGCCCTTTCTGGCCCACCGAAAACCCCAGCGTTGCTCCTCAACCCTCTGCGTCAGTCTTATTGGCTTGCGTCAGCCTCTGCGCTACTCTGGAAGGGCCTACATTACCCTCTTTAGGCTTACGCTGCCCCTGTGCTGCCTTCATTGGGTTTGCATCAGCCCTGAAGGGCTCCTGTTGCCTCTGCGCTTCCCCTGACTGGGCTCTGGCTGGACTGCATAGCAGTGGCTGCCCTCTGCGCTGATATGTTGCCTCTTTGCTGCTGTTGTATTCTTGGCTTTGGATCAGAATCCCTTGCCAATACTGCCCCTCACTTCACTGCAAACTCTCTCTGAAATTCTTAGCAAACCACGCCCTAGAATTTCAACTTAGCTTCAGTGCTATGCCAATGCGTGTCCTCCAACTGACCCCAAACCCTTCTCTTGTACTTTTCTCGTTGGCAAACCAACAGTCGTGATCTAATCTCTAATCAACAGCCAAGATTAGAAGTTGCTTGATCCACGTCACTTAGAACATTCTCATCATATGTTTAATTTAATTCAATTTAATCTTTTAATTTTCCTAAGTTAGACTTAGAGTCCTTAATTAAAAAGATTAATTATTTGAATATCTCTTAAACCAGATGGAATTTCCCCAAATGCTTTCTAGGTCTTGGAGATCTCAGGTACTCCACCTCCTCCACAAAAATTCGGAGCTAGAGCATCCGATGCTACCCCAAAATCTCAACAGTGATCACTGGCAAATGGGCCAATCTAGCCCATGTCAAAGTGCACCTATGTCTTACCATATGGTTAACCATCTATAGAGTCTATAGGTGGCCTTGGCTTTAGTTCAGTGTCTCTCAGACAACTCTCATGCATGGTAGTCTCATAATGACAACTTTTCACATTTCCTGAGGCAATTTATGTTTCCTAATGCAAGGTGGTATAGGTGGTAAAAGAGTCAACTTGGTCTCGACTCTCACATTATTTAGTTTGATGAGAGAAGTCCATGCCACATTGAATTTTCCCATTGGAGGACACAATGGCTAATTACAGCTCGGTCAAACTTGATCAATAAGTCAAACAAGATTCCAAGTGGCAGAACAAGGAAAGAATTTGGAAGCATTACATCAAAAATAATCAACATAATGAGAGGAACAATTACCCAAGTGTCAAATTTCCCAAATTCCTCAAGGTGTTATGGAAACAACACAGGCGGAAGATGACGTGGCAAGGACAGGATGATGCGGAAACGCTAGGCAAGATACGAAGATTTCGAGAGAGATCCGGTTCAGATCATGGCCAATTTAGTCAACCTAAGTGTCAGAATTGTCAAAAAGTCAAATTGATTAGTGATTAGATCACGAACGTTGATTTCTCAACGAGAAAATTATTAAAGGAAGGCTTGGGGTCAGTTGGAGAACACAGACAGAGTAGCAGCACTTGAGCTAAGTCGAAATTCTAGGGCGTGGTTTGCTGAATTTTTGAGTGAGCTTGCAGTGCTAGTGAGTGGCAGATCAGCAAGGGATGTTCTCATCCGAGGCTGAGAATACATAGATCAGAGAGGCAGATCCGTACCAGGCAATGCAGAGGCCAGCAGAAGGGACGCAGCCCAGCCAGGCTGATGCGAAGACCACGCAGAGAGTGATGCAAAGGCAGCTAGAGGCCTTCTGGGTGACACAGGGGCAACCTGTGCTGGGCAGAGGCTGCGTTGGGCAGGAGAGGCTGACGCAGAGGCTGGAAGAGCTGCACTGAGGGTTCCAATGGGCCAGAAAGGGCTCGTATTCAGTAATTCCAAGGAGGCCCATGCATAGTAAAAATATGAATAAAATCACTCATAATGTGAAAAGCGATCATCATAGGAGTTGGATTTCACACCCTCATGTGTGAAAAGGAGCATTTGCATGTAGACAAGGTCAAGTTTGACCAAGTCAACAACACTGCGATAGGAGGTGGAGATCATCTTTAGAGACAGCGCAGAGATAGTGGGAGGAAGATTCTTTGGTGGAGGAAACTCTAATGAGTGGGACCCAAGATGAGAGGGCTTCCATTTGTATAAATGGAGGGCAAGGCAGCCATAGCAAGACATGTTATGGATTATTGATTTTATGGTCTGTATGACTATTTTGCATTCTCTTGCTGTTTAGCAGAGTTGCTATGCTGCTTAGCACAAGGCATTCTTGTTTAGAAATTCCTTCTCCTTTCAAGAGAGGCCTCTTGAAGGATCTTGTACTTCATTTCTCCACATTCAGGCTTAAGGCCAAGCCTCTTCCTTCAACTACAGCATTATTTTTGCCGAAGTATAACGTTGTGTTGCAGGGTGTTGCAGTGGAGGTTTCACAACACCACTTCCAGAGCTTATTTTACAGAGGAGGAAGCTTTCTTTCCTTCAGGAGATCAGTGAGGAAGCCCTTGGAGCAGATTTCAGATCTTAGCACTTGGCCAATACAGTTTCTATCTCCTATAGCGTAGTCCCTCTCCTTGACGACGTTATTTTCAGTGTGCATTTGCAGTAAGGGTTTGTAGGTTGTTTGGAGGGTGAGATCTTCAGTGTTGGGATTAGCCTTTCACTTGGAAGATCCATTGGAGGAGGTTTGCTCAACTTGTACATCATCTTCAGCCATCTCCATCCAGTTCTTGAGTTGCAGCTGCTACTCAGTCTTAGGACTGCAACTCCGGCATTTTTGTATTCAGGGTTAAACCCCATGGTTTTGAGCTAGTTTCCTAAGGAAAGGGTCAATCCTTCTTCCGGAAAGCTAGTAAAGGGGATTCTCATCTATTTCTTGTATCATTCAGTTATATGTATGTAAAGCTGCAATAAGACTGCGTTATTTCATAGCTGGTTGTGTAGATCTACTCTTTTGTACTTATGCTTTCAAGAAACCCTTGCCGGGTTATCTCAATAATGTATTTAAGAGGCTAGATCTCCGTTTTCTCAGCATATTGTTTAATAAAACTCCAGATCTATGGTTTTCTATCATATTGTTGCAGAAACCCCCATCAAATCACGCAGTCACTTGCTTCAGAAATTCTGCATGGTGTAAGTCATGGGATTTGGGTGTTGTTAAGCCATTTTGAGGTCGAGAGATCTGTTTAACTTAGCAAAATGGATTTGTTTCTGATCCCCTTTTGTATTTGAGGGCCATAATACATATTCTAAAGGATCTAAGTGTTATTTCCCACTGTTATAGCGTAATTTTATGGAAATAATGTTTTTATGGTCAATATTGTTGAATTTTCCGTTTTGGGATATTACAATGGTATCAGAGCATAATCTTGGCTCAGCCTGTGGAATCTCAGCCAATATGCTATCAAGAAAACAAGAAAAAGAAAAGATGAACAGAAAATACAAAAAGAATAATCCATTCTTTGGAGGAAGGAAGGAAGAGAGGCTCTCAAAGCTTCTTTTTCAATCTATACAGAGCATTAAAGGAGATCTCAAGGAGATGAGGAAGGAGATGTGTAGAGAATCTCCAAGAGAGTCTGATTCTGAAGCAAACTCTAAATTTTCATATGATGAGTGTGAACATGGAGCCACACACCATGATGCACAGTGCAGTCATATACTCAGATTTTCTATGAGGGAGATAGAAGAAGAAGGAATGCCTAGGAGGGAAACTCTTAGTGATTTACTGCAAGAATATGAATCTCAAACTGAGAAGTTTAGAGATCATATCACTTTTCTAGAGTTTTGCAAGATCAAGGTGGAGAGAAGCAAGCAGAATAATGGGAGTAGATTTTTCTTATCTACTTTTGATGGTTCACCTACATGTTCAACTAGAGCTTGGGTGGAGGAGCTGGACACCTATTTGCAGCACCACCAAATTTCTGAAGATGAAGCCATCAAAGTTGCAGCGCTGCATTTTGGAGGTAAGGCCTATGCATGGTGGATATTTGAGTCTTTTTCTTTGAAAAATGCAAATACTTCTTCTTATGCAAGGTTCACTAAGACATTAGTGGAAAGATTTGATGAAAGACTTTCTGTAACACATGTGGTGAAGTGTAATATCCCCAACGGGAAATAACCAGTAATACCCAGAAAAACAACAAGCAGCTATATAGAACAAAATGCCAGAACTGGAATATGGGACAAATACACATAAAATACCAGAAAAGCTAAGCCATTTTATTAATTTGAGAATATAAATGGGTACAATGGATAATCAGAATAAGAGCACCTATCCTTGCACCAGGCAAGTGAAGAACCCTCTCAGAAACAGGAAATGGCTACTACAGAAACTGCTTCCCAGCTGCGGGAAGAAACTGCCGTAAACTGCTGCTCCTGGGAAGAACTGGAACTAGAGGCTGATCCCCTCGCCGGAATGAGCTAAAAATCTACAGATCACCTATACTCGCTGCTCCGGACAAAACCCAGAAATCATAGACCAAACGGACCACCTCCGAAAATCACCCCCAGAAACCCTCCTCCTACAAAAACGCTGTGCCTCCAGGAACAGCGCAGAAGCTCAAGAAACACGCTGAGAAAAGGCGTTGAATCCTCCTGCAAAACCTCCAGATGAAACGACAACCTCCTCAAGGCTGAAAAACGCTAAACCCACTGCCAAATCACCCCACAAAAACGCTGCTCAACCAAGACAGCGTCCTCCCTGCTGGAACTGCGTCCTCTCTCCTAGACTGCGCAGTCACTCAAAATGGGCAGCTCCTCTGCAACTCGTCCACTAGAAATCCACCACAAATCACCAACTGAAACTGAAGGAAAAACCTTGCTCGAGCAGGCACTCGAAGTCCCCCGGAGCCAAGGGTGAGATCTCCGACCAGAGACACTCAGTTCGCACTAAACAGTGCTGCAGACCGACTAAACAACCGGCGTGCTGAAGTAGACAGAAGTCTAGCTCTCAATATCAATAACATATCAATGATGCCAAATGAAGTGGAAACCCCTCCTTTTATAGTGCTAAACTCCCTCCAAAACCTTGACTGCGTCCTTCACCCTCCTTGGCCTGCGCAGTTACCCTTGGGTCAGCGTGAGGCCTTCCCTCATACTCGTGTGGACCCCCAAGGCCCCCCTTTAAGTTACAACGTCATTCAACTAGGAAAAGCACTTTATTTTATAAAGTGAGATGACCCCTCTAATTTCTCACTTTATTTATTAATTTTAGCTAAAGCGGCAAAATTAAACAAAAATGAAATATTCCAATTAGCAATGCTAATTAGGAATATTACAGTCTCCCCCGGCAAAACGTTGCTTGTCCTCAAGCAACTGAAGTGATGGATGCTGTAAAGTCTGCTCGCTCTCCCAAGTGGCATCCTCATCCGGCAAAAATTGCTTGTTCTCAAGCAATTCTTGAACAAGCCTACTCTCTAGCCGATGCTCCCCACCGATACTGCAAAATGTGCCTGGGTCCCACTGAAACCTCTCTGTCTCCTGCATCACCCTGATACGAAGGGATATCTCAATGCCAGGATCCAAACTGGCCTCTCACAGTACCAGCCAACCAATAGTCCTCCTGGATCCCATCGCCACTGTGGCCAATAATCGCACAAGTCCCACAGCTCGGACTGTGCACTGCCTCTGGCTATGACCAATGCTCTAAGAGGTGAAGACCACCAACAAGCATCAATGCTCTCGGGCTCCTGCTGCGCTGTACCTGTAGCTGCATATGCTACCCCTCCAACTGCATACCAGCTCATCACCTCTCTCCAATCCAAGTGGTGACTCAATCCCATGCTGATCCTGCTCTCCTGAAATCGGGATGGAGTGCTGAAGAAATGATGTCCTATGCTGCCCTGCCAGCTGGAATCTATAACCTCTGTTATGTCCAAGGGCCCCTGCTCGACTGTGCTCCCTACGAAGAATATCGTACCATCTAGAGGGTACCAACTCATGATCTCCCGCCAGTCCATCCTAGAAGAAGAATCTGATGTAGCAACAACAACGGTATATGGAACATGCCTGGGATGTTGCCGCCAGCCTGTAATCAACTCCCACTGCTCTACACTGTCTGTCAATGGAAGCTGCCTGTAGAAGGAAGCCCCTCTCTCTATAATGGGCAAAAGTGGGCAAGGTATGCTGCAAGCTCCATCGATGTACTCCTGGAGAGTGCTACCCACTAAAAATGCTGCAGCTCTGCTGACTGCGAGTACATCTATCTGTGCCTCATCCCAGTGTCGACCCAAAGATGGATGCTCCAACATATCCAACAGCTCCTGCTGTCTACTAGTCCCCTGCAAAACGATCCCATCAACCTCCAACGCCTCCAGAGGATATGGATCTGCAACAACTGTCACCGTACTCGATGTCAATGCAGCCAACTGCTCCTCCTCAATGGCTAACCCCGCGGTTAGCTGCATATCCACCACAGACTCGATGTGAGTGCCCATCTGGCTCTCTCTCAAAGGAATATCATGCCTGATGTGAGTAGTGTCCTCCTCTGTCGACTCAGGCTCCATCACCTGCTGCTCTAGCTAATTGTCGCAAGTGACTCTTCACCCAGAGTATCTCTCGCAGAGTCCCATGACTGCTCACCCTGGACGCTAGAATATAGCTCCGGTCTACTGTCACCATCCATGCATGACTGCCCTCGCTCCCCAGAAGCGACCTCAACTGATCCTATGGACTCATGTGAAAAGGAGTCCTCACCCTGGCATACAGAAGGAATGCCCTCCTGTTCTACCTCCGCCATCTCATCTGCATCGAACATGCCATCCACCCTCTCAACAAAGTGTCGATACAGCGTCTGGAGCCTAGACACATACTGGGATACTACCTCTGCTGTACCCCGTATCCTCTGCTCATGCATGATCTCGACATGCCCTGAGGGAAAAATGATGCATGTCTCCCTCATGACCTGCTCCCCAAGCGTAGGCTCAGTGATGACTGATGCACCACCTCTGCAAAGGATCATCTCATCCCCCAAACCGTGGCTGTCAACTAGCGTACTGACCCCGTGCCACCGCTGAGAAGTCTCTCGCCTAGTGTGCTGAGGGCCATCCCAATGTCGTGGGTGTACCTCACGGACCCTGTTGCTCATGCCCAAAGTGCCAAAGGACAACAACAAAATCAGTTGTGCCCATGAGTGATGTAGAAGAGTGTCGGATGTGTGAGTCCCCACCGATACCATCAAGTATCGCTCCTCTGTCTCCTCATCGATCCTGGGTGAGATACCCCCAAAGGTAAGCCCAGTGTCCCGGTCTGCGAGTCTCCCTGGATGCAATACTCTAAGACCCTGCTGTGCAGCACCGTATGTCCTCGCAAACCACTGATCATCCAAATACTCCTCAACATGCCACTGCACACTGAGACACACCTCGGTATACTGCTGGATACCATGTGCTGCTGCTGTAGCATCCTGTACCCTCTCGTGCCCTGACTGTGTCCAGGCATCGGTCACTCTCTGCATGCTCTCAAGGTGATGTAGGATACTCCTACTCCACAATGCAGTCCCACACACTATGGCACACCGCCATGCTACTCCATGTCCACCGGCAATCCACCTCTCAATGCTAGAGGCTCCCACACATCCCTGGATGTGATGACATAGAGTTGTGCCTCTACATGTCCAACTACCATCAACCGGTAACATCATCTCCACCGTCGTATCACTATACCTGCCGACGAAAGGATCATCACTCCAAATCCTCCTCAAGGGGTCTGAGAAATGAATCTCCCTGTGTGTCAGTAGTGTTACCACCACTGCTCGGCTCTGCTGCGTCCTCCGTGCCCCACACAAAGGTGAAGAATCCTTGGCCCCATACAAGATGCCATCTGGTGGCCTGCCAATGCCACCTCCTCCGACAAGCTCCTGCCAAGGTGTGCTGACCACCCCGTGATCCCGTGTACGTGTGTCACACCAAAACAATCTAGGGAGTCTACCCATAAACTGGTTGGCCACTGGAGCTGACCCAAACTGCACATGCTCTGCTACTAGGCCAACTGTACTCTCCAAGGCATAGTTAGCCGACCTGCCTGGGAAATGATAGGTGATCCCACCTGGATCCCAATGCCAATCTGGGGTCCCTGTATGCTCAACACCTAGGAACTCCTCCTGAACTGCACCTGGGTCCACCACTATCTCCATAGCCCGCTCCACCGAGTACCAACTCAAAATCTCTCGCCATCCAACCTCAACACGTGGCTGTTGTACCCTGTGCAGCTCTGATCGTCTCATACCACTATCCAAGTCAACATATGAGACCTGACTAGGTGGCTCTGCCTCTCTCTCTCCAACGGGAAGAGATGACCCAACAACACGGCTAGTCCCATCCATGCATACCTGAAGGGGAATGATCTGACACTCCAACGTGCCCTCTGGTTGTACCATCAGGGAATCCAGCTGTTCCCCAATGCGGACCAACTTGGTTGCCGACTTGGCGCAAGTCACTCTCATACCCTCCAGCTCCTGGTCCTGCAACAAAATGGTCTCCCGTACTGACGTGGCCTTCTCCCTCAAAACTCGAAGGTCCGTCCGAAGCCGATGATACTGCTGTCTGCGACCGTCATCCAATACCTCTGTATCTCCTAGTGCCTCATCGATAGTGGATATATCTCCTGATACCTCACCCATCTGTCGTGTGCTGCTACCACCCGAAGACTCGGACATGGCTTCAGTCATCACCTCAGTGGATGGCTCTCCCGGGGTAGGCTCTACCTCCTCCACTACGATATCAACCGGCACGGTCAAGGAGGTCTCTAAGGATGGTGAGTCCTGTGTCACACTAAGTGTATCCTCGAACTCCCTGCAATCCTGTGTGTCCTCATCCTCCAAGTGCGAGGTAACCATTTTAATGGTTTTCCTCTCCGATACTCGGTCAAGCTGGAAAGAGGTATCCAACTTGTCCACCCAAGCTTTTTCTGAGCGCCTGGATGACCCGTCAAATGTCGGTAGATGGAATCTGTCCACTGTGCGTTGTAAGCCCCTATCATGTGAGTGCTTGTTCCCTCTGTGAAAGTTGTGAGGTCTACTATCACGTTGGAGCTGAACATAATCTCTACTAGCTGTGCGGTGGTAGTCTCCCCCATGATGATGCCGGTGCCCCCGGTGTTGATCACGGAGTCTAATGCCATACTGGATCTGGATATATTTTCTGAACGAGAGAGCCTCCATGAACGCTGGTCCGAAAGCCTAGTACTCTGCAAGAATGTCAGCCATCCGAGCCGGATCTATCTCTCGCTGCACTGCCGGCCCTGCGTCCTCTGCCAGGAAGGTAGGCATGGTAGGTCGCGTGGGTGCATGAAATGCCACAATGGGGATAGCATCATGCACTGGTATGTGGTGAGACCTACCGGATCCCTCACCGATCTGGGTAACCCTGGGAGGTTTCCTCTGTCTGATCTCTACGGCTGCGAGCCTCTGTGACATATCCTGCATGTGATGGAGGATTGCATCCAGTTTTTTATCTGTGTCTGCCATCGGATCCCGCTGCTCTGTGCCCCTCACAGGCTCCTCAGAAACTGCACGGCTGCTGCAAAACCATACTGCTGCTTAACTTCGACCTCCGATTTACCCACTGAAAACTACTCAGAAGATTCCAAGAATTTGGGAAGGTAATCCTTGCCCAAAACCCAGAAAAACCCAGAAAACGTTTCTTCTAATTCCAAACTTCAAAATTTGACCCTTTATATTTTGGCCCTTTTTCCAATTGCGTTTTTGGTACTGCAACTGCTATTGCTCTGTATGATCTCTTTCCCGATGTCATAGACCACAGGCTGAGCCAGAATTATGCTCTGATACCACTGTAACATCCCCAACGGGAAATAACCAATAATACCCAGAAAAACAACAAGCAGCTATATAGAACAAAATGCCAGAACTGGAATATGGGACAAATACACATAAAATACCAGAAATGCTAAGCCATTTTATTAATCTGAGAATATAAATGGGTACAATGGATAATCAGAATAAGAGCACCTATCCTTGCACCAGGCAAGTGAAGAACCCTCTCAGAAACAGGAAATGGCTACTACGAGCGCTTCCCGGTGGCACGGAAAAGCTGGTAAGCCTAACGCTCTGGAAAAGAAGCAACAATTAGAGGCTGATCCCCTCGCCTATCAAATATAAAAATATACGGAATCACTCACGCGCATTGCTCACAGGACAAAACCCGAAATCATAGACCAAGCAGGACCCTCCGAAAATCACCCCCGAAACCTCCTCCTACAAAAACAGCGTGCCTCCGAGAGCAGTAACGAAATCTGCAAGAAACACGGCGAGAAAAGGCTGAATCCTCTTACCGAAACCTCCGAGATGAAACGACAACCTCCTCAAGGCTGAAAAACCTTTGAACCCACGCAAATCCTCTGAAAGACGCATCCTCTCTCCCTAGAGCGTACGATCACTCAAAATGGGCAGCTCTCTTGCAACTCGTCCACTAAGGCTCCACCGCAAATCACCAGCGGCCTGAAGGAAAAACCTTGCTGCGGCAGACACTCGAAGTCCCCCGAGGCTAAGGGTGAGATCTCCGACCGGAGACACTCGGTTGCACTAAACAGTGCTGCAGACCGACTAAACAACCGGCGTGCTAAAGCAGACAGAAGTCTAGCTCTCAATAATAATATCAAATCATGAATGTCCAAATGAGGTGAGAACCCCTCCTTTTATAATGCAAACTCCCTCCAAAACCTTGACTGCGTCCTTCACCCTCCTTGGCCTGCGCAGTTACCCTTGGGTCAGCGTGAGGCCTTCCCTCATACTCGTGTGGACCCCCAAGGCCCCCCTTTAAGTTACAACGTCATTCAACTAGGAAAAGCACTTTATTTTATAAAGTGAGATGACCCCTCTTATTTCTCACTTTATTTATTAATTTTAGCTAAAGCGGCAAAATTAAACAAAAATGAAATATTCCAATTAGCAATGCTAATTAGGAATATTACATGAAGTTAAACAAACCTAAGCAAACAAAAACCTTGCATGTGATAGAGGAAACCATAAACTCAACTCCACTTCAGAAAACCATTAAGGAGGTTGATCTCTTGCATTATACCTTGCTAGAGGCAAGACCTCTATCTTATATTCTTGAGCAAGAGGGTATGGAGATCCCTTTTTCAAAAGAGGATCCAGTCATTGGGAGGTTGCCCATACATATTGATGAGGATGAGGGCAACAACACTGTCATGTCTAGAGTTTATCTAGCACCTCATGTAGAGGTAGATGGAGCACATGCTCCAACTAGAGGGGTTCTTGCATCATTGCAAATAATTCCCTAGGATCTCATATGTGGAGATCAAGGCACAACCCATGATCAACATGTGCCATTGATGATAGGGTATGAAACTATGGAGATAAAAGGAGGAGGTAGGGAGGATGACCAACATCATGTGATGAGAAGCACACACCCCTATCTATTTCAGGAGGTTGATGCACCTGAGAGGGAGATTCGATTGCGCAATGAGGGTAAGGACAAGTCTGTCCATCCATATATATAGTCTACTCTTGATGATGATGTCTCATTGCATGGAGACATTTCACCGGGGAGACCACTAGATCAATAGATGATGAGGGATGCTTCACATTTGGAGGCATTACTCATTGATTTCAGAGGAGTGGAGACCTTGGGAGAGCTTGGTACAGCGCTGGGAGTCTTGGGTAGACTCAAGGAGAGAAGGAACATTCTCTCAACATCATCATTACCCACTCTCATTTCAGACTCTGCGCTGTGGCAGAAGCAACATGGGAAGGATAGCAACCTTCCAACTTGCATCTTTGGCATGAGAGATGTCAAAGAAGAGGACAACCATATGACAGATGTTCTTCATGATAGTTCATCAGCGCTGTCACTATGGAGGATAGATCCATATTGGAATTCCCAGCTATTGGTGGAGTATTCCAAGGATCTTTTTACTTGTATGATATTGGATGACAAAGGAGGGGTATTCAATCAGAGATGGGGTCATCTACTATCATAATAGGATATTCTTATCTAGAGCTTTCAAGCTCAAGAAGAAGTTGCTACAAGCAGCTCATAAATATTTCCTTTTCAGCCACACTATTTCTATGAAAGCATACCACACCATCATGGAGGGGTATTTTTGGGAAGGCTTTGAGGAGGAGATATATCAGCATATGAGGAGATGCATGGATCATATGGAGATGGAGGAGATACATAACTCTTTGGAAGAGTTAGCACAGCCACCTCTTTTCTTTTTTAGGATGGGAGGAGACTCATCTATGAGCCACACCATTTGCATGGGAAAAACATATGGTAAGGGTACTGTTTGTTTGCATAATGGTTTGTATAATGTATATGTGCAACCCTTAACCATATATGTGCAGGATATTGCTCAAGGAGGGAGCATTCTTCCTTCTAGACTTCATGATCTACTGGAGGCCACGAGAAGTATTGGTGATGGCCACTCCCTAGGAGGACTTGGGGAGATTGTATCTTTTGCAGAGCATGCTCACTTTGCACCATACACCATACACTTTCTCCAAACTTGTGAGGAGATAAGCAAGTGGTGGAGAGGCCACTCATCATTTCATTTTCTGTTGCAGTTGAGAGTCAAACTGCATTGGTTGCATTTGAGGGACCATTGTCCTTCTCCCTTACTACATATGGCAGCAAGTATGATTATCATTATGGTTCCTCTATGTTGCTGTTGTTCTCATTTTTATTGGGAGTATGATTGGGGGAGAGACACATTGGATGGATGTGTCCCTTGGAGAAGAGGATTCCCACACTTTTTGCATTACATGTTCTAAGGGGAGCATGGGAGGAGCTATGGCCACTACTGTAAAACATTTATTTCTTTATGAGGTGGGCCATGGGATTGATGGGATGCCATATGATGGTGATTTCCAACTCATCATATATGGGATAGTTTGGGCCACCAAGATGCATAACGTTGGAGAGGAGATCCTTGGAGATCTAGTCTTCTTCTTGCCACTTGAGGGCAACATTATTGCAGCCCAAGATCAACAAATACTCTACACTTATCATGAGTGGAGAGGAGGACAGCGTGGGGTAGGCTACTTTGTCTACCATGTTCGGAATTTCAGCCCACCTACATTGCAGGAGTCAAAGGTGGAGGAGGATTTCTAGGAGTCGCCATGTTGGGAGGTAACTCATTTTGTATGGATGATAGCTTGGGGATGGAGCATCCACATGGGAATGATGATTCCCAATACATTTTAGATCCCATACCTCAAAGAGACCTTTAGACAACACCTTATTGCCTCCTTGAGTACTCTACTTATTCATGATGATAGCTATTTGGCTAGCTTGCATGCTTGGGAGGGGCAATATGGAGATTTATTGATTAGACACCATCTCTTTCCTTGGAAGAGTTCATCATATGTGGATGCTATAGTAGGAAGAGGGGGGACTTCTCAGGTCTATCCTTGCAGTTGCTTGAGGACAAGCAACATTTGAGAGGGGAGGAATGTAATATTCCAAATTTAGCATACAACTAATTGGAACATTGATTTTTGTTTTTATCACCTAATAGTTGAATAAATGGGTAAGGAGGCCCATGCATAATAAAAATATGAATAAAATCTCTCATAATGTGAAAAGGAATCATCATAGGAGCTGGATTTCACACCCTCATGTGTGAAAAGGGGCATTTGCATGTGGACAAGGTCAAGTTTGACCAAGTCAACAGCACTGAGATAGGAGGTGGAGATCATCTTTAGAGACAACACAGAGATAGTGGGAGGAAGATTCCTTGGTGGAGGAAACCCTTATGAGTGGGACCCAAGATGAGAGGACAAGCAAGCAAAAGGACAAGCGGGTTTTAGGCCGAAGCATTCTATAGTGGATCATGGCATCACGTTGAGACACATTATTGAAAAGGTTTGGGGGATAAAGAAGAAGTATTGTGTTGTTTTGTTGATTTCAAAAAGGCATTTGACACAGTCCCTAGAGATAACTTGTGGCGTAGAATGCAAGAACTTGAAATTCCTTTGCATTATATATTTGTTGTCCATAGACTTTATGAAGAGGTGAAAGTCAAAATTAGAACCTTAGCGGGTATTTCAAAAAGCTTTAGAAGTGACATTGGAATCAAGCAAGGCTGCCCTCTATCTCCTACTATTTTTGGTTTATAGATAAACTGGAAGAGTGGCTAAATTTGCAAGGTCGAGATGGTGTTCGATTGGGGGAGTTTGTGATAAAGCTTCTTTTATATGTTGATGATCTTGTATTGATTTATAAATCGGCCCATAGATTGCAGATGCATCTATATGCCCTTGAGCATTTTTGTAGAGCAACGGGGATGCAAGTCAATATTAGCAAGACCAAAATAATGATTTTCTCTAATAAAAGGAAGCAGAGTCAGTGTACGTTCTTCTTTGAAGGCAACATTCTTGAAGAAGTAAATGAGTACAAATACCTTGGGATTGATTTCAACAACAAACTTAATTGGGAGGACTGCAGAAAGAAGAGAATCTTAGGAGGGTGGAAAGCATTATATGCTCTTCAAAACAGATGTAGAGAGGTAGAGTTATGGAATTGGAAAACGATTAAAGTGCTTTTTGGACTCCTAGTTTGTCCAGTGATGCTATATGGGTGTGAATTATGGGCTAGTAGCACCCCTGTCTCAAAATGGAAGCAAACTGAGAAAATCCAAAAACGCTTGATCATGAGCAAGTTCAAAATAAAAAGTTTGGTACCTGATGAGATAATGTTGAGTGAAACAAGAGCAACTCTCATCAAAGCAATTGCTCTGGTCGGCTCATAAGATATCTAAAAAGAATTGAGCAAATGGGAGTAGGTAGATGGCGTAATGTTATCTTCAAGGAAGGCATGAGTGAAAGAAAGAAAACATGGATGAGACAAAACTACACATCGATGCAAAATGGAATATCTACCTCAATGCTTGTCCCACAAATAGCAAGGAGCTAAAGAATTTTGTTATGGAGAAGTTTCGTAAACAGGTATGGTGAAAAGAGTTGGGTTGAAAGAAAAAGTACTACATCGAAGAATTCAACCCTACGTATAATCTCCAACAAAAAGAGTACATTTGAGTTAACATTCCGTGGAGGGTTGCTCAATTAAGAACCAACTCGCATCAACTTCGGTGTGAAACAGGTCGGTGGAAAAGGCCTAAAGAAGCTTGGAAAGAACGGTTATGCACATCATGCACGCCTGGGCAGTGGAATCAGAAAAACATGTCATTTGGGAATGTGATGCATTCAAAGACATCAGAAAAAGTTATGGGAATATGTTAGCATCGATTTCTTGACATTGTCTTTTCAGTGATGAGATTGTTAGAAAATTGGGTCAGCTCATCATCAATTTGAATAAAAAAAAGGCTGATATACAAAAAAACAAAAAACAAAAAAATCGTAATCCCATAAACTATTTTTAAACTCGTAGACATTAAAATCTGATTTCATTTCATTTCTATGCAAATTAAACAATAAAATTTATATAATAGAGAAATTTTTCAAAATATTAAATCAAATTTTATATTCAAAATACTATTTTAAATTCAAAATAAATAAATATAATGTGCTAATTCCAAAACCCAAAAACATAAAATAATTAGAATACCAATGATAAAATGATACCAATAAAACTCTCAATACAATAACGCTACAACAAAGCAATGTTTGTGCGCCAAAGCTTATGTGATTAGAATTGATTTCATGTTCGTCTTCGGAATCCTTAGACTTCTATGGCTTTTATTAATATTGGATTTGGGTTCCTTTTACAATAAAAGTAGTATTAATATTAATAATAATTTTTCCTTAAAATTTTTTGTTAAGTAATAATTAAGTTATATTGATTTTTAAAATTAAAAAAATATATAAAATTATTGTATGATTATTATGAATATTGATTTTTAAAATTAAAAAAATATATAAAATTATTGTATAATTATTATAAATATATATTATTAATAAAATAGTATTAATATTAATCATTGCTATTATAATAATTTTTTTTCCAAATACTTATTCTAAAAATATTTTTTTTAATTAGATTGTTAAGTAATAATTAAGTTATATTGATTTTTAAGATTAAAAAAATATATAAAATTATTATGTGTAAATACTATGAATATGTACTATCAATTAGGTTTTTTTATTAGTAATTGTTATAAGACATATTTATTTGTAATATATTGTTAAGTAATAATTAAGTTATATTTATTTTTAAGATTTAAAAAATATATAAACATTTTTTTTTATTATGCCTTTTAATTGGTTATTTTTTTTTTAGTTTTTATGGTTATTATTTCTAATTTATTCATTAATATTTACTTTTTAAGTATACTAAACTAAAATAAAATAAAATAAAACAAAAAAATTGATCTTTGGTTGTTTTATAATTAAAATGGATTTAAATTTAGGACCTACCACGCCGTCTAGAGGGATCAAAACTCTTTTCATTTTAAAAGAGCTTTGCATCTTAAGAAATTTGATAAATCCAGAGTTAAATAGATCTATGTTGGTTTAATTATTAATTATAATTATAATTTTAAATATAATTACTAATTTTATGTTTTTTCCCCTACTAAATTTATAGTTGAGTTTGTATACTTTCTTTTTTTTGTAACTCTAGTAGTACTTTTCATTTTTCTCTTTTTTCACTTTTTTTTTTCCACTCCATTTTCATGGACATGTCCAAATACATCACCCCGATCGGGGAAGGGAATTGAACCTGTGATGAGGGTTATAACAGCCAGCCTCATCACCCTTTAACCAAGACCCCACGAGTTTGTATACTTTCAAACTTCAAATATAAAGAAAAATTACAATAAGAAGTGGACCAGTTTAGGGGAAATATTGGGAAAAATTAATATTATACATTATATTTTACCCAATATAACTTAGTAAAAAGTTGATGGAGATAGGCAAAAATTTTAGATAAAATGTAATAACTATATTTTTTTGTAATATTTCCCCGTCTTTAAACATGTCAAGACAAATGCACAGTGCAAACATATCAATAAAAAAGTTTTAACTTTATAGGTTTCATGGATTCAACGTCATTATTTTCTACAGCTAATTATGTATCTAAATATAACATCAAACTAATATGGATCTAGGCTAGTTTAAGTTCCACCTGAAATAGGTTATATTCCACATGAATACCATGGGTCAATACCATGGATTCTTAAAACCATGGGTCATTTTTATTTTTTTTTATGTTTACATTCCATTATGTTATGTCACACATTTCTAATATTTTTTTACTTTATTTCACTATATAAAGTTTGATGTAAAAAAAGAATGAAAAGTGAAGTATTTTATTTATGGCCGACATTATTTTTTAAGTAACTTTATTATTATTTTTTAAATAACTTTACACACAACATGTCTAGCATATACATATATTAGTCAACACATATACATTTTTTAATCTTTTTAATGTATTGGGTTGTGCACAAAAATATAATTAATTATAATTATAATTATTAATTTTTTGTTTTTTATTTTATTTTTATTTTCATTTTCTTTTCACTGAGACAAAATGTTAAACAAGACATTAGAACGTTGACTATTTTGACTTAGCCAGCTAGAACATTGTGTTTCTGGGAATAGAGATCACTATATAGGAGGGAACAATATATTGTTCAATTGTGAAAGAAATATATATTCATTTTAATATCCACGTCGCTAAAAAATAGCCTGTGGGACATATTGTTTCTCCATCTAATTCTTGAATGAGATGAAAGAAGAGACAATGAAATTTTTTCCCAAAAGAACACCTCCACAATGGAATCATTGAATGTTATCACGGTCTAAACAGTTAGCCTAAAATTCATTTAGCCTGAAATTCTCAGAAATGGTGGAATTCGTGAGAAGGGGCAGCATTTGGGGGCGTTAGTCAAAAGCAGAGAGGGCAGGGTTAGAGAATGCTGCAGTGGAAGCACGCAGAGGCTCGGTAAGACACTGAATGTATAGCATTTGGGGAAGGTGCTCACAATCTACAGAGAGTGTGTGCAGGACGTTGAACATAGAGCGTGGGGGGCAGAACGTAGTACATAGAGATGGGATAGAGAATGCTCAAGGAAAAACGCAGAACACAGTGAGAACTGAACGCAGTAAAAGAGGCTTAACGCAGAGGTAAACGCAAGGAAAATTTGGGGGAACGTAGTGGAAAAAGACAGAACACAAAGGAGGAAATGTTGCACTCTAAGTTTTAGTGTTAAAATCGTTTCTGTAGAGTCAGTTTTGGGCAGAGGCTTTGATTGCCATTAATATCATCATGATAATGGGACAAAAAACTTCAAAACCCGTGAAAACAAATGATATAGGGCAAGTGAAAATTGCTTCATCAGCCAAAGCTGGGAAGTGGGTTTGGGTCAGTGCCAAACAGTGTGGGGGCATTTTAAAATGAAGACTAGCTCATCTAAAATGGGAGCAGACAAGGAAAAAAAGGTCTCAAAGGGAAAGTACCTGGGTTCTTCACAAGAAACAACATTCAAACAAGTCCTCTTTGAAAGCATGTGGCAACAATAAGTCCAAAGGAAAAGGAAAAGTCATTGATGATTCTACCTAATATAGTCCCACATCCACACCTCTCACTTGGTCATCTGATATTTATGTGAAAGAACTGTTAAATGTAAAAAAGAGGTTGGAGGTAGTAGAAGCTAACGAGCAGGAAAGAGATTATACAATCCATATAATAACAACTGAAAACTAGGCTTTAACAGAAAGCAACAAAGTTTTGAAGAAGCAAGTGGCACTACTACAGGAAACTCTCATAATAGAGAAGACAGAATGGCAACACATGAAGGCGGAGGTGCAAAACATAAAGAAATTTGTAGTGAAGAATACAGAGGTGATGAATGCGAAACCATCCTAGGATAAGGGGAAAGTAGCTGCCCAAATATACAACCATGAAGAGACATCAAGAGAAGAAAGGAAAGGAGATTCTGCAAAACTCTCCAAAACTTGGGCTCAAGTTATTAGCAATTTTACTAAGAGGGAAGGAGAAACAAACATTCAGGTTGACAACATGCAAGATAGAGAAAGCAAGGAAAGACAAGATAGAGCATAAAACATAATTATTAAAGGGGTGAAAGATTATGGGAAAAATGAATGTACTCTTGACCTTGCAAGAGACTTCTTGAAAGACAAGCTGCAAAGGCAAGGACAAATATGTCAAGCATAGAGAGTAGGTAAGCTTAACGATGAGAGAGCCAGGCCCATAAAAGTCATCATGCCTAACTTGTGTGATAAAGATATCATTCTAAGCAAAAAGCAGCTCTTGAGGGGTTTTCGGTTTTTTCTAGAATAAGATTTAACTGTAAGACAACAAGAGGAAGGGAGGGACAAAATGACAAAAGTTAGGACAACAAGAGATGAAGGAAAGAGAGCATGGATTTATAAAGGTAAAACTGTGATAGTGCAATTTGGATCTCCTTCCAAAACAAGGTAGCGAAACGATAACAAAGAAGAGGCAACAAACTCTTCAGCAAGAAATGAGGAAGCAAGGTCAGTATGGGCAAGCAAGGACAAAGACTCCACTGTGAGTCTTGCATGTCAAAACAAATAGCAATCAAGTCGTACCCAGGTTTCCTTAAGATTAGTTTGTTGGAATTGCAGGGGTTAACCATGGAGACAAAGACCTGGGTTAGGGCCTATTGAAGAAAGTAGAGACATAATTTGTCTCATAGAAACACATGAGCATGAAGGGTGCAAGACACCTTTGTTTGAGGGGTACTTGAAGATAGCAGTGTGGAACAAGGTAGTAGGGAACGACAAAGTGCACGGGGGTATCATGGTATTAGTGAGAGAAAAAGAAGGTCATTTCATTCAGTGAGAAAAAGAAGACACAAATAAGCAATTTGTCTAGCTCAAAATATCAGAAAATGGAAATCACATCAGAATTGCAGGACGCTATCTTGCGCCACAAGTTTCAAAAATTTACAAAAGTAGAGGGCTTGACCACAAAGATCCCTTTACAGCTCTAAAAGCATATATTGCAATATATTCTCAACTAGGTGAAGTCCTTATAATGGGGGATTTCAATGCTAGAACTACAGGTGAACAAGCTAGCATTCTTTGTTGTAAAAAACACTATGACCCTATCTGGCTTACAGAAGAGAGTAATCATTAGTGGGAAAGAATTTCAGAGGATAAAAGCTGCAATATCTTTGGAGAACAATTTCTTACGCTATGTGGGGCTTTCGATTTAGTCATTTTTAATGGTTTAACTAGATGTGAAAAGTCTAGTAATTTCACTTGCAATACTTACAATGGAGCAAGTGTAGTAGATTATGTAATTTGCTCGCATAGTTTGTGTGAAAAAATGGAGGAACTGTTGATTGGAGATCAAATTTGGGACTTAAAATCAGATCACAAGCCAATTTATTTAATAAGTTTCTGTTGGATTGGAAAGAAGCAATTAGGGTCAAAAACTCAGTGTGTTCAACAAAATCCCCCAAAGGGCGGAATTCTTTTGACTCCAGAGAATTGTAATACCTTCAAAATAACGCTAGAGAGGCTCTTTGAGAAGGAGGAAATCTCATTTCATGGCCTTCATAGTCACGAATTAACACATTTAATTCAAAGTGCACTTGCTGAGTGCAAAAGAGCAAAAATTAAGAAGTCTGAAACAAATTGCTTTCTAGCTGATGCTTGGTTTGATGAGGAATGCAAAAAGTCAAGGAGAATGTGGAAAGAATCAGACAAGGATAACATAAAGCTCAAAGCTTACAAGCAAATATTAAGAAAGAAAAAGGTTGATTTCATGGTTTCGAGGAGAGAAGAACTAATCTTCCTTGGGAAAAATAACCCCAAATTATTCTGGAAGGAACTCCAACCAAACAAGATGCAAATTGAAAACAACATTACATCTTCTAAATGGTTCAACTATGCAAGACAACTTTATGATTAAGATCCCAAGGTTGACCCTCCTCCCTTGGTCAACACAGACACAAAACTCTTGACGGTGCAAGAGGTAGGGATGGGTATCAAGAAGTTGGGTGTTGGAAAAGCAAAAGACTTAGCTGAACTCCAAGCAGAATATCTAAAGCGGGGCTTAAAAATTCTTTCACCTCACATCACAAAAAATTTCAACAACATCATACAGCAGGGGTTCCCCATAGATTGGACAACTAGTATGGCAATATCTCTTTTCAAGAGTGGTGACGTCAATAATCCCTCCAATTATAGAACCATAATGATAAACCCCTTGTTTGCAAAGTTATTTGGAAGCATGTTAGAAAATAAAATCAGCAAGTGGGCAGAAGAAAGAGATAAACGTGCTAAAGGGCAAGTAGGTTTTAGACCTAAACATTCCACAGTTGATCATTCTATAACGTTAAGGCGCATCATTGAAAAAGTTTAGGAAAAAAAGGAAGAAGTTTTCTATTGCTTTGTTGATTTCAGAAAAGCCTTTGACACAGTTCCTAGGGATAAGCTTTGGCGCAGAATGGAGGACTCGGGGTTCCCAGGCATTTGAGAGCATCTGTGCATAGGCTGTATGAAGAGGTGAAAGTCAAAATTAGAACTTCAACAGGCATTTATGAAAGTTTTAGAAGCGATATCAAGGTCAAGCAAGGTTGTCCATTGTCTCCTACCCTTTTTGGTTTATATATTGACAAGCTTGAAGAGTGGCTAAATTTGCAAGAGGGTGACGGTATCCATTTGGACAAGTTCGTTATAAGGCATCTTTTGCATGCAGATGACCTTATACTGATTGCTAAATCGACTCTTGGATTGCAAGAGCACTTACGTTCCCTTGAGCATTTTTGTAGAAGGGTGGGGATGCAAGTCAATATTAGCAAAACGAAAGTAGTGGTTTTATCTAACAAAAGAAAGCATAACCAGCATAAGTTCTACTTTGAAGGCAACATTCTAAAAGAAGTTGCAGACTACAAATACCTCGTAATTGACTTCAATATAAATTGAAGTTGGGGGGTTGGAAAGCATTATATGCTCTTCAAAACAAGTGTAGAGAGGCAGAGTTGTGGGACTGGAAAACCACTCTAACTCTTTTTGGGCTTCTAGTGATTCTGGTGATTCTCTACGGTTGTGAACTATGGGCCAGCAGCACAACCGAGATGCAGTGAAACCAAATTGAGAAAATTCAGAAGCGTTTGATTACAAACAAATTCAAAATTAAAAGTGCAGTTCCTTATGCTATCTTGTTAAGTGAAACATGGGCTGCTCCTATTGAAGCAATTGCTATGGCACGGGTCATAAGGTATTTTAAAAAAAATGAACAAATGGAAGAGGGTAGATGACATAAGGTTGTGTAAAAGAAAGAAAACTTGGATGTGGCAAAAAAACAAATGGTTTATTAAATGGGGTATTTGCTTGAGCATGTGTCCTACAAACAGTAAAGAGATAAAAACTTTTGTTATGGATAAGTTCCACAAGCGTACTTGAGAGAAAGAGCTAGGGAGAAAGAAGAAGTACTACATTGAAGAGTTTAACCCCACTCACAATCATCAGCAAAAAGCATACATAGGGGCCAATATTTCTTGGAGATGTAAAATTCTTATTACTCAATTAAGGACTAATTCTCATCACCTCCGTTGCAAAACAGGGCGCTAGAAAAGGCCAAAATAAATGTGGGAGGAAATAGTATGTATTTTTTGCTCTTCCGGAAAAGTGGAAACAGAAAAACATTTCATTTTAGAATGCGAGGCCTTTAAAGACAACAGAGAAAATTATGCAGGTATTCTGACAACTAGCTCTTGGGATAATATATTCAGCGAAGAGTAAGAGTTTGTCAAGACGCTAGGAGCGCTTATTGTAAAACTCCATAGGAAAAGAGCCGAATACAAGAACCAGATGGAGAAGCAATCTGTCCCATAGGCTATTTTTAGCCTCGTGGATGTTAAAAATACTTTCTTTCTTTTTTCTTTCTTTGTATTCAACCTTTTTCCTGTGAAGCCTCACTATAAATGCTCCCAACTTCTCCACAAACCCCTTGCTGAATAAATTATTCTAAGAACTAATGACCAGAATATCTGCATAACTTTCCCTGTGTAAAAGTTCGCAAATAAATTTATAAACAAATAATAATAATAATAAAATCCTAAATATTTAACAACAAAAGCAAAACCAATATATTTACCAATAAAAGCAGAACCAAATTGCGTTGGGTTAAAACCCTGCACCTATGTACGATAACGTCAAGGCTCACATGGGCAAATAAATTCCGGCGGTTGTTGTGCATCGGGGCTGCTTTGACGTTAAGGTTCAAGGATTTCAGGATAACTCGGAATAAGGAGACACATCATACAAAGAGCAATGGTCAAAACGTGTTCTAACCGCTGTCACATGTCCAGTCCCAAGAACTGGTGCAAAGATAAGAATTTATTGCCAAAATAGCTAGAGAATAGTGTGCATGGTATTCAAGAGGGTGATGAATCTTTTCTATTACATTTTGACTTTTTAAAGAGAAAATATGTTGTGAAGAATGTTTTTAGTAAAAAGAGGAGCAGGAATTGTCTGGAATTAATATAAAGATCTATCTAATTTGCATTTTCAAAGTATATTTTTTTCTCCTGAACCTTGTAATTTAGTGAAAATATCGAACCTGTCTGCAATTAAAAAATATGTTTCAATTGCATTTTTAAAAAATATTGTCAAATCCTTTAAAAGAAATGAGTTTGTGACTGACAAAAAAATTGATCCCTCAAAATAAATTACAATCAAATTAAAAATATGTTTCAATTGCATTTTTAAAACATATTGTCAAATCATTTAGAAGAAATGAGTTTGTGACTGACAAAATAATTGATTCCTCAAAATAAATTACAATCAAATTATAAATTTAGAGATTAGTTAAAAAGAGAAAAAAATATAACTTATAAATTTAGAGATTAGTTAAAAAGAGGAAAAATATTTATTTTTAAAAATAATTGATCCTTGTAAAATAAACCAACCACATAATCTAATAATATAGATAGTTTTTATATATCAACCAAATACATACTATATAACTTTATTATATAATAATAAATAATTTTTTATATAACTTATCAAACTTATTATATTATTATGTAGTTCAGTCCCTATAATATTTAATTGGTGCTCTTTATAATGAAAAATTCTTAGGTGAAAATTTTCCAATTGGAGTTATAAAGTATGAGTGTGACTCGGCTATTATTATTTTTGGAGTTGTCTTTAGTGTGATTTTTTGAAGTTTCCTATGCCAGAATCCAGCAGAAAACTGAGGTAAAGTCTTGATTTGTGTTATTCAAAATGGTTTTTTGATTGTATATATTGATTCAGCATCCTTAAAAACCCCTAGGGCACTTCGATTGTGCAGGGATTACACATCAAACTTGTGATTCCAATGAATTGCTACTAGATTTTAAAGAAATTTAATTGGAAAAATCCACCAAATTTTTTTCCAAAAAGTCGCACTAAAAACAACTCTATTATCTTTTACCCATATTTTTTTAAAGATTGCAGAAGACGTGAAAGCTATGAAGTCATTTAATGAAAACAAAAATGGGTCTTAGTAAATGAAAAAAAAATGGGTCTTAGTAACGAGGATAAACTTGCAGTAAAGACTTTTTTTTAATGGTGGGAGGGGCTCAAACATCCACCTCAGTTCATGGATAAATTGGTTCATCTTTTGGAGTAGGTGCAGGATTAATTATCATGTTTATCATGTTTTGGAGTAACTGGATAATTATTTATTTATAATGTGACAATAATCTTCTAAAATCATGTAGGATGTTGTGTTGAGAGGAGAATCACATTGGTAAAATCAGTTACTAAGACAAAACATGTTAGGCTCATTGTTATTAATTGTATTAATAAAACCACTAAAATAACATTACCTGAAAAGACGATACAGTGATGAAGGAAATTCAGACAATTATTGGAAGTTTTCAATAGCTAAATTCAATTCACTGGGAACGACAAAATAACATTATTTGCCTGACAGCCAAGCTGGAAAGGCCTCTTAATCTGTCCTGGCATGGTAGGTTCTGTTTACCTGAATGTACACCCACCAATGAAAGATGTTGCAGGCCTTAAATCAAACTAAAAAACAGATTAAAACACTAAGAAAATATTCATCAAACCTTTCCTTCATCGGCATTCACTAGATCAAGCAAACTTTCAACAAAACAAGAAAAAATACAAAACATCCAGAGCATACTATGAAGAGGCATTTTCAAGTCACAAGTAACCAGTCTGAGCTTTGAACTTACATTAGTTCGTCGGTGGATATCATACCATGGACGCTCATCATTACAGGCTTCTTTTAGATTCTCTTTATGGCGTGCTTTTGCAATTCGAAGCATCAGTGCTAAAACTTGAAATGCATCATCCAGATATTCAAGACTTGAACTGTATGGGGCAAGATCACTTGTTAAAGATTTAGCCACTTCATTCAAGTGACCAGATGGAAGAGCACATGTTTCACCATTGATTCCACAAAATTCTGTATCTTTACTTTCATTATCAGCAGATGCTGTGATCTCCTGGCAGTCAGACATCTGTATCTGATTGACCAGCTTGTTTAGATCTGCCCCTTCAACTGTTGAATCATCATCCATAGCCGCTTGATCAAATGCATCATTTTTCCCCTTCTGAGGAAAAGAATTGTCTAATCCAGTTTGAAAACCCAAAAGAGAACCTGTATCATTATCCTCTCTAAAAGCTGGTAGTGATATCTTGGAAACATGTTCAGCATCTACGAGCTTATTGCTTTGACCCTGCAATAAAGAAAACTCATAAGAAACTAGTGCTAAAAGACCTCAAAATCAAAGGAAATAGTTACCAAACTTTTCTGCTGAAAACGAGGAATATCTCAAGACAAGAAAAGCCTGACACTACGAGCGGATTATATCTAGCCTGTCATTCTTCTATTTATGTATGTTAAAATTGGAATTAAAAAACTAATAGCATGTACCCTGTGACCCTTCTTTCAGCAGGGATATTTCCAAAAATTTTGAACCGCACCATTTGTAAGTCCAAATGTGTGCCATATATGGCCCTACAAGGCCATGTAGGATGAAGTGTAAAGTGTATCCTAGTTCCCCTTGGGTGGACGGTCATGATCAGTCTTCTTAGTTTTATCTTCATGGTGCTTGGTTTTATGGTTTTGCCGACTCCCTCTAGTGGGCAATAACTCCCTGCCATGATGGGCGTTCTTATGCTATAGGTTGGCATTCCAGCACCATGAAAATGAATATACTTGGACACGTGGCTTACAAGAAAACTTATTCCGGCACCATTTATGGCTTACAAGAAAACAAATGTGTGCAATATATGGCCCTACAAGGCCATGTAGGATGAAGTGCAAAGTGTATCCTAGTTCCCCTTTGGTGGACGGTCATGATCAGTCTTCTTAGTTTTATCTTCATGGTGCTTCGTTTTATGGTTTTGCCAACTCCCTCTAGTGGGCAATAACTCCCTGCCATGATGGGTGTTCTTATGCTATAGGTTCACATTCCGGCATTCCAGCACCATGAAAATGAATATACTTGGAAACATGGCTTACAAGAAAACTTATGTTTTCTAACCTCCTATAAAGGTGATCGCACTATGTAATAGTGGAAACAGCAATTCCATTATATCTTAGCACACCTATTTTTGGTCCCAAAATGGACCATTTATTTTATTTATGCACACCTCTTTGGACATGGCCATCATTCTTTAGGGCAGTCTCACAATTCACAATGCATTTGTGATCCCCATGTCAACATCCCACATTCTCCAAGGAAAAGAGGTCCATTGCACTCTCTAAGGCATGCCGAAGCATCTCCAAGTCAAAGATTTTTTTATGGCCTTCTCAAAACACCATTTAAAGAATTATTTTTTTATTAAAGGGGGTCTGATTTCTCCTAGGGCAGCCATGAGGGGCAAAAGATGTGATGTGGCACTTAATTTGAGCAAAGTAAAGGTTAAATGAAGTGAATATCACTCCAATGGACCAATATCAAGAAACAATCTAGCAAGTCAAGCCTAAAATAATTAAAGCAAGCAAGCATTGGACCAAGATCACAAAAGTCGTCCACCATTTCCTAGTTGCTGGGATGTTAAAGGTCAAAGATCAAGTAACATTGAGCATCTTAGGGAGAGCGTTGGGCCTCTTGAGGCCTATTAATTTTCCTCCTAGTCAGTTCAAACCATCTTTCGAGGAACTGTTACACAATCAGGGCAAATCATCCCTCCTGTGTTTGGCATCACATTGCTTCTGAGGGGTTTTGCCATCCAATTTTGGACTTGAAAAGTCATTCCCATGCTTCACAGAAGTGCCTTGACTTGTAGTATGGGCATGGCCCTTCATTTGAGACATATTTTGAAGGTTAGTAAGCATTATATGAGGTTTTATTAAAGTTGTTTTGAAGGTGCCACCTGTTTTGGAGGATTTTATAACTCCTCTTATGAGAGTTTCAAGCAATGTTACCAGACCTGGAATCAGCAATAAATCGGCGAGGCAAAAGAACGAAGAGTTTTAATCGGATTGGGAAAAAATCAGTGAATTCAATAAATAAAAATATATACATATATTGAATTAAAAAACCAATTTTCATTGAAATTCAATAAATCCATGTCCAAACAATGCGTAATATCAATAGATGTCCAAAATATCATGAATGAATAAGTATCTCATATATGTTATGAGTCCAAACATGATCCAAAGTACTGAGCCCCAACTCCTAACTAGTGACTACATCAAACCAGAAGCATCTACTTCTAAAAGTTTACAAAATACTACATACTAATCAGTAAAAATCAGTAACTAAGACTCTAAGACTCTTATGAGTGAGAACTAGAAGTGATTCCTCCCACTCCTTCACTTGCTTGACTCTCAAAGTTCTCCATGTCATGTAGGCCTAAAAGAGAAACCTCCTCTAATTGGACCAACCTGTTGCATTTGTAGTTTGCAGATCTATCTCTTCAAGGTCGATTGGTGAATGATCCAAACCTGTAACAACCCACACCCTAAGTCCCTACTTCCTAATATTTAACTAAAAGTTAAAATACCAACATAAAGAAAAAACTAACTTTAAAAGAATAATTAGAATGATTAATTAAACAGCACCCCGATTGAATACATTCAAATTAATACAATCATATCCTTTTTCATTTAAATGACGGCTTTTTAATACAACCTTATACATCTTATCCTCTTGCATTCAAGTTACCTCTCATTAATAATCATATCCTCTTATTCGAATGACCTCTCATTAATACAACCTTATCTTATTACATTCAAAGGACATCTCATTAACAGAACTATATCACTCGAATGATACCCTTAAAAACATTCATTTCTACATTTATGGGAGGTCTTATCTCTATGGAGTGTGGCGGTGGGATGTTAGCTGGATGGTGTTGTGGCGGTGGGGCAGATTATTATTTAAACACGAAGACATGAAGGAGGGAGGGGTCTTTTTTTGGGAAAGAAGAGGGAGAAGGCTGTTGTGAGGAAATGGAGAGGGCTGTCGTGATGAATTTGAGAAGGTTGTTATGGTAAAATTTATCAAGGGTGGAAGGAGACTCACTGTTCTCGGGATTCTGGGCACGGGGGCAGAGGAGGCATCCTCTGGATTTAGGATTAAATTCTAAATTGGCTGGGAGGAACATTTTGGTTCTGTAATCTGTCCGATCAGCTGGAGAGGAGGATCACGGTTCCAGGTATTCTAGTTTGGATCTCTCCATTTCCAGGTATTCCTCCTCTTAGCATCAGTTAATTATTATGTTTCAGCATCAGCTAGTCACTGTGTTTTAAGCATTAGCTGGTTACTGTGATTTTACTTAGAATTAACTTAAAATCATGTTTAAATTCTCTTGCAAATTAAATCCTGCTTAACTGTAGGGAATCAGATAAGTGTTTTGTTTTATAAGTGAGATAGAGACCTTGCACATGGTATCAAGTATGGTTTTAGCCTCTTTATATTAAGAGTTATTAAGAGTTATTAAGAGGCTAAATCAGCTAAGTCTTTCCCTCCAGCAGAAACTTTGAAATTCCTTGAAATCTAGTGCAAAATTTAGGAAATTAACGAGATAGGATATTACATTTGGTATCAGAGGGTAGTTTCAAACCCTTTCCGACCTAATAAGCCCTGCAATTTCTGCAATAATCCATACCACCAATTTAATGAAAATACAGTTATAGCAACCGACATAGCCCAACAGAATTGAAAGAAAAAAAAAAATATATATATATATATATATATAACAGCAATGATACACTTATTTCCAAAAGAGATGCATCCAGAAACACTTAAATTATGAATAAGAAATAACATGCAGATGACATTGCACAGACATCATAATGCACATAAACATGTTTTGTTGCCATGTAAAATCAAAGGTGAAACTTCTGCTGCATATGTATAGACCCATCAAGATAATTATCATCGGATCAAGTGCTCAAAATAATAAAAGTGGACTCGTGATGACAGCAGGTCATTACCTCATCCTCATCAATGTTAGATAATGTCTCTAGTTCCTCATGCCATTTGCATTTACATCTAAAGTTACATTGATCAGAGCCTGCTATATTCTGAATTTGTTCAGATTTCAAGGGCTTGCTTTCTTTTAGCAGTTCTACTTTCTGGAAGACAGAGTTCTGGAGCCTGCATGTTAGAGTTTCATACATATTTCTGGTCTTTGCGAGCTCATGATCCCAATGAGTATCTTTCATCTGACATGCAAGCAGTTTCACGACACTACTATTTTTAACAATTAATGTTTCAAGGATTTCATGTCGAGTGTGGGCACATATATGGGTTCTTTGCAGAGAGACAAATCTGTTATGCAGTTTTCACTGACATGAGAGACACTGCTATTTTTAGGCATGCTATATTTGGCAGGCGTCCAGATGTAACTACCTTCATTCAGATTTTCATTTTTTTTTTATTTAGGATCCTGACTGCCATTTTGGCATGTCTATAGCAGGTACGGGATGCAGTGTCAGGGGTCCAGAGTCCAGTAGTGGAGTGGTTTCCATTTTCGAGGGTGAGGAGGATAGACTTGAACTCAATGCAAACAGTTTGAGTTCAGAGCTAAGTTGGTCGACTTTGATGATACACAATGATATGTTAATGATTACATATATCCTTCTTTGGGTTGTGTTATCTCCCAAACCTGCACTACAAGTAGCAAAGCCCTAAAACGCAAGTGCAACTTTAGAGGGGCTACAAAGGATTGTCTATTGTCACCACAACAATTGCGTCTCACTGTAGACTGGCTCTCCCCTAGCACAAGGGAGGTTTCCCTAGGAAAGTGTAGAATTTTAGAAATGAAAGGAACTGTTTTAAGCTTCACATTATTCAAATAAACAGCATCAAACTGGTGGAACTATAGCATAAAGTTTTTTTTTGCATAGTAGCAGCAAAATATAGGGAGAATGTCATCAGAAAATGATACAGACATGGGGCCACAGCAGACAGTCAACCCATAGTAATACCAAGAAGATGGTTAAAAACCATACTAATATATGATTGGTTGAAATGGGAATTGTAAACAAGTGTACCATATATCTGGCATAAGGGTATGTAACGAGCAAGTTGGGATAAGGTACAGAAATAAGCTATCTAGCTACCTCTAACACAACTGGATTGACAAGAAAACTGAATGACCCGTGTTTGAATAACTAATAGCATTCAACTAACAAAAACAAACCACACGTACTTCCCACTGAGCCAGTTAGACCAAGACCCATCTTAAATACAGTTTGCCGCCATACTTTGATGTGATTGTATTTATTTGAACTCTGAGATCAATACATTAAAATTTTCAATTTCACGTGACAGGAAAGAATATTAACACAATAGGGCCTAACATGTTAGCTTGACCCGAAGAGCTATCCATATTAGAAGGGTGGAAATGGTACAAAATCAAAGAAAGCGGTATGGTAAACTTGTGCACATAACGAGTATGTGATGCAAATGGTAAGAAGGAAAACTTATCATAAATGACAGTGTTATAAATACTACCAGAAAAACAAATATGGTATATTAAAAAAAAAAACCAAAGTTACGAGCTAAAGAACTGTATAAGTCTGTGCATAAGGTTTAAATTTACCCCAAAAAAGTTCTTACCATCCTCCAAAGGGCAGAACGACTCCTCGAATGGAGGAGTGGGAAAATAAAATGAGATGAAATGAACTCTCTCCTTCATTTAGCGGCTCAACGCCCTTCACACGTCGTGCTCACTTGCAATGGAAGTTCAAATTCACATATCGTCAGAGCTGGAACCAGACGACATAAAAGACTAAGACACCACTCCGACCTTAATTATTATTATTATGATCCCAAGAAGACATCAAACACATCAGAGGATAAATTAATTATAACAATCGACATGAAACAAATGAGGAGAAGAGCAGCGGAGTGGGTAGAAAATGCTCGAGCTGCCTCACAATCAGCTTTTCAACGCCTCTCTGAATTGCCCACAAGCGTCATGGCTTCTCACAGTGACCACAGGCTCGTCATCGCTGTACGCCGCTCGTCTCTTGAATTCATGGCCATTTCTTTTAATTGCTTTGTATTTGTGGTGCTTGCGTACAGATTGTTTAGATGGCGTCGCCTGAGAGATTCGAACTCTCGCTGGGGATCGAACTCAGGGCAACTGCGAGATTTCGTGGGGAGGCAAGAATTGACCACCTGCCCTCCCTCAACAAATAACCATTTATACCATTCGACCAACAACCTCTATTTTGTGCTTGATATCATCACTACCCGACTGCCTGCGTAAGAAAATTTGAGGAAAACACATGGACAGCGAATTGCCAGCTGGGTTTCATGGAGTGCGTTGTCAAAATTCTGAAATTCGTTGGATAGCGGAGGTAAAGCCACGCTAAAAGTCATGCCACCGCTGAAATATGTCATGGATTTTGGATGCCGAAACAGGTTTAAATCTATATTATGCGGTTCAACTATATATGTGTCGTTCAGATGTAAATATGAATATCAATTACATCAGTTACGTATACTCATAAACGAAAATTATGTATATATATGTGCTATTTCAAATGGATTAAAATATGGATTAAAATGTTACGCGTGGAGCAATCTGGAGCTTGAAGCTGACTTGTGTTAATCAGTGGACCCGGCATCTACGAACTGGTGGAGACCACGAAGATTACATAACGCCCAACGTTAATATATAACATAAATTCGTTACGTCAAACGTTATTGTATGGTGTATTATTAACAATGGAAACTTATCCCAAGCTCGGGCGCATAATATGCGATTTAATATTCCTGTGCAAAACATATAATGGGATGGATGTCGGACCATAGCCTCGACCATAAGCTTGTGAGGTAGAATTGGGTGAAATTTAGGAAACGTTAATTTTATTTGAGGTTTGAAGTTTTGAACTCAACCATTTGACCATAAATGGTTGTTAGCTGGTCTTTGGATGCCGGATACTTCGAACAATTCGAGATCCTTCAACTCTGTTGTCTTCAAATTCTATACGTATCATCAAGTCTGAAGCAGTATCCTGAAGTATATTGAAGGGAATTCTTTAGCCATTCTCGAGTCAAATACTGAATTATTTCAAGGACCAAGGGATAAATTTTCAACCTATGAACTTAACTTGAAGTATGGATCCATTTCAGATCTCTGAGTAACCCTAGAACCCGGACAAAGCCATTATAGCTATGTGCAAATTCTGAAGCAAGTCATGAGAAACAATATTAAGAGTTATTCACTTGGCTCGATATTATCCTGAAAATCTTCTTCAATAGAAAAGTTTAGATTTCTTAATACCTTACATTTATATGCCTGCAGTCCTATTAACGTCACTAAAGTGAGACAATGGATGAAGCATTGAGGCTCAGAATTATGGTATGAATTAGCCCTCAATTAAGAAAGTCTTCCGAAGCAGTCCATATTGTAAATAAGTCCGAGACATTGTGAATCTGTGGACTCCTTGTCACAGCAGGGCTTGAATACTTGCTTGAAGAATACACTATGTGATCTACAAATCCTGGTCCCTAATTGCCGTCCGAATTTCTGAAGCATGCATCACCAGGTATGTGTTTGAAAATAAAGTTTGTGGTTGAAGATATTTCAAATCTCCAGTTTGTCACTTCAAGTTATTTATGATATAATTATAGTTGTAAAATGCAAGGCATATCCTAGTATCTATGACCGGAAAGATATAATTGGAACTAGATCAGCTTAACACCTCAGTTTTTTTTTATTGTTGATTCAGTAGAGATCATAAATCCGCCCTGTTCAAGGTAAATTCTGTAGGAATTAATTACAGTTTTAACTTCACTTACAATTTACATTTATTCACAATGCATGGTTGGAACGGACAAGACAATGAGTTGCAAACATGATGTATTTATACCAAACGCAAAATACCTTATTACATGCCACAACATGATGACATGATGTTCTGAGAGCGACCTACAGGTTAAATCTTTTCTCATAAGTTCAAAACATTTGGTTAAAAAAAATCTTAGCAGATAATTAGAGAAACTAGGGCCAAATATGTTTTGCTATTACGTCATGAAGAGAGAATAAGTACTTATGTGGTAGTGACAAATACTTTTCACTATAAGATTAGTGCATAGAATAACTATGCTAATCTTTGCTCAGAGTTCCCTGAGAATGATCAACAGTGAATTGCATTTAACGTTTCATTGTGTTGTCTAGAGAATGGTGTTTTACTACTGGTCACTGTAATTAAATCTCAGTGCATAGTTGCCTTTCCATTATCACTTTGTATACTGAGTTATGACTATTAATAAATATGTTACTTTGCTCCTCGTTCAGCCAAATTTGCATTTTAGCATAAATTGAATCATAAAGATTATGTTCAATAAAGTTAAGGTAGAAAAGCCTCAGCTGTTGATCCTGTCCCATCCTTCAACCGGAGGGTTCCTTAGTCAATGTGGATGGAATTCGGTGCTGGAGAGCCTAAGCCAAGGGGTGCCCATCATTGGGTGGCCCATGGGAGGCGAACAGTTCGCGAATTTGAAGGTTTTGGAGGAGGAAGTTGGGGTGTGCATCGAGATGTGGAGGGGCAAAGAAGGAGCGCTGCAACGCGAGACAGTAGAGAGTAGTGTAAGAATGTTGATGAAGGAAGAGAAGGGCAATCGAGTGAGACAGAGAGCCCGGGAGATGAGCGGAGCGGCTTTGAAGGCAGTCAGTGAAAACGAAGATGGGAAGAAAGGTGCATCTGTGTGTGCTATGGAAGACCTGATAAGAGGCCTAGACTACTTGTCTTGTGAAATCCAGAAATCGAAGAAAATCTTAGTGAATGTACATGGAAAACATTATACGGTATGGAATACTCCAGAGGCCCTTTCCAACTTGTGATAGATCTGATTGTAGCCTAACTAAAATGTTTCAATTTATGTGATCTGTGTTGGAATTTGAGGAAACGTATGTCTAATGCAATTCATGCTGTGTGATCTGTGTACGAATTAGAGGAGACCAGACAAGTTGAGTAACTTGATCTCTGTCCGAATTAGATGAAACCAAATAAAGTGTATTGCAAGTGGCGCTGGATAAGAATCCAGTAAATTTTATTTGGATTTGTTTTAGGTGCTTGATAGCAGTACAGTAAATTTGATTTATTTTGGGCTTATTTTAGAAATTTTAATATAGTAAGAAAATCTATTATAATTCAGTTGGGGAAATGAATAATCTGTTTAAACAAATTAAATCAATACATATATGAGTTTTTTTGACCCAAAATTGTTCCCCATATATGATTAATGTGACAGTCACAGCAACCTAATTTTGAACCAAATCTTGGACTCTTTAATGCAACGGCATTAAGAATTACCAAATCTAATTCTGATCTCTGCCTTGGGCAAATTCTTGCAGTATTATGTTTTCTTAATTGCAAAGATATTGTTAATGTTTTGTTAATTGCAAATATATTTTAATGGGTAATCTCAATTATTTACATTTACAAGTCATTTCAATCTTCGATTTTTATGCAACAATTCTGCTAACAGAGGGGAAATTTTGCAAGTAATCGTAATGATATTATGATCTACATATAAGATAACTTCAATAGGAGATTTAACCAAATATTAATATTGATGATTTGTCATGTCAATACATAATGCTTTTGACGATTATATTTAACAATTTACTCTATGAGCAACCTTGAAAGTTTCTTATTTTAAGAGAACCAGGACCAGACCCTTGCAGCAGCCTCCTCGTTGAAGAAGGAAACTGGGAGGAAGGATGGTTGTACTCAGATGCCTCGGATGTTTCCTTTTAAATTCAAGAATTTGGTGCAAAGTAACTGTGTTGACAATAACTGTGATCTACTTGACTCTGTTAATTACAGTTGTGATTATAACAATGGTTATAATCAATAAGTATCCATAATAAACACTGATCAATGAGCTTAAGTAACACATATATTGGGTATTAACAAGGAGTGTATAACCATAATCAGAGTGAGTGCAATATATGAGTGACAGTGAACCATACGATCTTCATAGCTTACTGAGTATAATACCATATCTATTGGGATTAGAGCTTACATATAAAAGCATGGTTTCGATTGCTCTAAATGATTCCGCAATAAACCTGTATCGTATATGTACTGAGCTCGTGTATCTCGTGTTCATTTACTAATATATCATTACCTAAGTAAGTTCAATTATAGAGAAGGTGGTAGTAACGCATATTATGCCTAAGATATCACCCTATCTAAGTAGTTAAGCAACTCACCGGTCGTAACCTCATATCATGCTAGCTTAGTCTGTCTGAATAGGGTTCCAATCATAACCTAACATGTAGTTGATCTGTGTGTTTCCACATCAATAACCCGTACATGTATCTGCTTTAACATTTCGATTGTTTCCATCTCTATTAGTAACACCTGTAGCATTCACTAGTTAAGTATGAATAAGAATAGATGTAATGGCGATCATAGGCTTGATAAAGGTGGAATCCTATCTGCTATAACTTCTACTCGTATATAAGAGAGACCTTCTTGCTTCACCTATTTCACATGGTATACTTATTGTGGAAATAGCCATACTTGACTAGTAGTAATACTTGGGCTTGTTATAAGGTTCTAGTAGTCCACATGTTCATAAGATCAGTATTATATAAGATATACTATTCAATGGATTCACATGGTTAACCTTTTATAACGGTAATAGAAGCTCTTTTAGTATAGAGGTTTATCTCTCACCATGTTACATAATAAGCACGATAGTATTGTACTAATATGGAGTTAAGGGTAAAGGTTCAATATTCTTTATTAACATATCACTATCTTCACTGATTCCCATTGATTTTATTAACTATGAAGAGTATGACATAATCAAGTACTCGCCTAACTTACAGCTTTGTAATCATAATCACACAACTTACTGATCATGTATAGAGAGTGGTCATAGCCTATCCATGAATTTGTAAACTTTATTTTGAATTATCTCTTAAAAATGAATTTTACTTGCTGGTACATGGATAACCATAAAGAACGGATGTTACTTAACTCTAGTGATATCGAATATATGCTATTGTTTGACTTTACTAAATGCAGGGATACCAACATGCCTTATGTCATTTAAATTATCATTGCAGGAATATGAACAATATAAATGCATGTGCTGTAAGGTGTGTATGAATGTTTACATTGATAACAATATATTTGAAATATGTAGAGATTGTTATATGGGTAACAATTTGTTATGAACAATATAAATGCATGTGCTGTAGTGTGCGTACGAATGTTTACATTGCAGATGTGTACAAGTAATTGCTTCGCAGAATACAGACTACAGAACCAAAATACGTGATGACAGAATCCCCAGAACAGTTGAGACTCCCGAGATTCCACGATAGGGTGTTGACCCTGGTCCTATTGGGAGGGGTGGAGGTGTTGCCCACCGGTTATCCTCCGATACCTAGAGTCATGGGAGGACTGTGCGAGTCACGCTCCCCTAGACGTGTGATGATGACTGCCGGATGCCTACAAGCATATCTGGTCGACGTAATCGACGCTGATATCCTTAAGGTCTATGAATGGATCAGTAAAACTGATGCCATGGCATATTCCTGTAGAGGACGGATAGGATGAGAGTGGAAGAAGATTAGGAAGGATAGGATGATTTTAGAATAGTTTGAAGATTTGGTTGAGATGGGAAGTAACAATTAAATTGCAGATACATACTTATTCAAACAGAGAGTCAATCTTAAAATCCGCCTTCTACAAACACCCTAATCTCTAAAATACAATCATTGATATGAGTATATGAAACCCTAACTTCGGGACGAAGTTTTCCGAAGGGAGGAAGTATGTAACAACCCACACCCTAAGTCCCTACTTCCTAATATTTAACTAAAAGTTAAAATACCAACATAAAGAAAAAACTAACTTTAAAAGAATAATTAAAATGATTAATTAAACAGCACCCTGATTGAATACATTCAAATTAATACAATCATATCCTTTTTCATTTAAATGACGGCTGTTTAATACAACCTTATACATCTTATCCTCTTGCATTCAAGTTACCTCTCATTAATAATCATATCCTCTTATTCGAATGACCTCTCATTAATACAACCTTATCTTATTACATTCAAAGGACATCTCATTAATGAGAACCATATCACTCGAATGATACCTCTTTAAAAACATTCATTTCTACATTTATGGAGGCCTTATCTCGATGGAGTGTGGCGGTGGGATGTTAGCTGGATGGTGTTGTGGCGGTGGGGCAGATTATTATTTAAACACGAAGACATGAAGGAGGGAGGGGTCTTTTGTTGGGAAAGAAGAGGGGGAAGGCTGTTGTGAGGAAATGGAGAAGGCTGTCGTGATGAATTTGAGAAGGTTGTTATGGTAAAATTTATCAAGGGTGGGAAGGAGACTCACTGTTCTCGGGATTCTGGGCACGAGGGCAGAGGAGGCGTCCTCTGGATTTAGGATTAAATTCTAAATTTGGATGGGAGGAACATTTTGGTTCTGTAATCTGTCCAATCAGCTGGAGAGGAGGATCACGGTTCCAGGTATTCTAGTTTGGATCTCTCCGTTTCCAGGTATTCCTCCTCTTAGCATCAGTTAATTATTATGTTTCAGCATCAGCTAGTCATTGTGTTTTAAGCATTAGCTGGTTACTGTGATTTTACTTAGAATTAACTTAAAATCATGTTTAAATTCTCTTGCAAATTAAATCCTGCTTAACTGTAGGGAATCAGATAAGTGTTTTGTTTTATAAGTGAGACAGAGACCTTGCACATGGTATCAAGTATGGTTTTAGCCTCTTTATATTAAGAGTTATTAAGAGTTATTAAGAGGCTAAATCAGCTAAGTCTTTCCCTCCAGCAGAAACTTTGAAATTCCTTGAAATCTAGTGCAAAATTTAGGAAATTAACGAGATAGGATATTACAAAACCTGTCATTACCATGAGACATTGAAATGTGAATTAAAGTTTGAAATTTAAAGTTTAAACTTTAAAGTGCAAATCAGAGTATGAAACCTTCAAATTCACGCTCTCACCTAGTATTTGCTTGTTGAAGTCATAGATTGTAATGAACAAATACAAGGTCATTTAAGCACTTTTGTGTCAATCGGTTGCGCTTCTTAGAATGTATTTTCTCAAACATGACCCAGTTGCGCTCACAACCTGAAGCACTGCATGATTGGTTTAAGATTTGAATGGAAATATCTTCAAATTTGGCGTATCACTACCAAAGTTTTGCCACCAAAGACCTAGCAAGTGGCAAGGGTTTGTGAGTATAAGTTCTAAATACTAAATAGTAAAAACTTAAAAAGACAACAAAATTTAAATAAAGTTTAAAGTAAATTTAAAGTAATCAAGTTAAAGAGCTTACAAACCATGGACAACAAGTGGGTACTTCATAATGGCATGCCTTTCCATAGTGGGCTTTGGCATGTGTTAATGTCTCCCAGCTCCAAAGGGGCTTAACCATGTACCCTATTAGGTGGTTTCTACCTTTAGAGGGGATAGTATGTCCAAGGTACATCCTTCAAATGGTGGTGGCATGTGATAAAGAGATGAATGGAATAGGGAATGAAAGGGGCAATTCTAGGCCACATGTCGGGGCACAAGGGTAGCTAGTAAAAGGGTAGCCCACACTTGGGTATATAATGTATAGGAGGGAGCAATCAGGGTGCATGAGATACCCCGACCTTGTTTTTCCACCCTTATTTATATATCTTTTGTCTTTTATGATTTTTATTTGATTAACTGTTCAAAGCTAAGAGCATGATGTGTAAGGTATAGTCGTGGATACCCCCTTTAAGGTAGGGCAGTTCATTCCCCACCAGGGGTTGGGACAATCATGGTTCCCGAATGATAAAGGAAGCTCATCTAGGGCTTATGGAACCAAGGTGATGGCCATCGGTATGGGATAGAGCTCATGTATTCGCTTTTTCCCACATGCTAAATATGTTTGCCCTTGCCATCTTTTGCATCTTGTGGTACATTTTCTTGTTGAATGTTGCCAATTATGCTAGTGCATCATTCCAAGCCCGACCCAAGGTGTGAGCAAGGAAAAGGGGAGGACAACCCTATGTGGACCAAGTGGAGAAATGTGGACCCAGGTGCAAAATATGATAAATGGGGTTATAATAAACAGAAAGGGAGTGATATATATGGATGAGGGAGCGAGAGTATGCAACCAAAATCAGGGTTTCCCATGGAATACCATCCCTGAAGCCCAAAGGTCAATAAAGTGATCTCACGGGACTAGGATCCAAAGGTAACAACAAAAATAGGTCTAGGGGACAGGAGCACAAACCTAGCTCACTCTTTCTGCCGAATGCCCCCATTAATCCATGCCCAGGACTATCCATGATAAGAAAACTAAAATACTCAACCACCAAATGACAAGGCATACCTTTAAGTTCGAGAAGCCAACCTTCAAACATACGATCATGATAGATGGGTGAGGGCCCACATGGCTGGCTCACATGGCGGACAAATAGCACAACAAGCTAGTTGGTCGCTGCAAGGGGCTGTTGGCTGCCGGTTGAGGACCATCTCGGAGAAAATTTTATCCTGAGGATATCACCCACAAAATGGTGGGTAACATCTAGCTCCAACTTGTGAAAAATCCTAGATCCGGATTCCTACTACAACAAATCTGAATTACTTCTTCTATTATGTTTCATAATTATTTCATTACAAAGAAATATCAAAGTAATATCTAAAGCAATCTACAAAAATAATGTTGCGGAATAAATCGAAGTGCTGAAACAATATGAACAAAATACAATGAAAAACATCCACATGTGACAGTTATTTTTGGACTAAGTCCCGGGAAAAACCCAACTTGGGAAAACTGGTGCAGCAGATCTGAGGGTTTGCATTAGTAAGCAGCAGAATCTTGAATACAACTAGGGTGCCAACATCCTGCAAACCCTTCAGAGAAATCTAGACAACAAATATAATTGTGAGATGTACCTCACTCTGCAAGTCTCCAGCTGATCTAAAACAACGTTGGTGAAGCCCTCACTGCCTCTGCGTGATTTCCTCGTTGGAACTGCGTAAGCCTGTGTGGGCAAACTTGAGGAACTACGTCACCTTCCCCTGCAACTAATCTAGTTGATCTGAGACTGGATTTTGCCCTCCTGGCTCAGAAACCCCAGCCTCTAGCTATCTCCGGGCTGACTCCAAGACACACTGTGTTGCTTCTACGTGATTTCCTATAGGGTCTGCATCACCTCTTCAGAAAACTTTGTTGTCTCTCTCTATGTCACTGCTGCCTCTCTCTGAAATGCACTCATGGTCCTCCTGACCAGTCTCTGCTTTTGCCACTCTCTAGATCTAATCACTGAATCACAATCACTTAGGAAACCCTACCCTAGTGATTTGATTCTTGATCAAAAGCTGTGTCTCCTCACACAAATTCGAAAATGCTCAATGGCTCAAGTGTCACAAATGTGTTTTCCATAGGCCCCTCCCCCTCCTTCTTATATTCTTATGTTGAACCTTCAACGGCCAAGATTAAAACATAATCAAGGGCTAAAGATTAACTTGGAGGTGATCTATGACTTTATCTAAAAGATTCACACTTAGTTTAATTAATACCCTTTAACTAATTAGTTTCCCTAAGTTTAGACTTAGGAAAACATTAAAAAACGATTAATTATTTTAATTAAACCATCTCTAAGTGGAATTTTCCAAAACCATTTCTGGGTATTATGGAATACATGTGTCCTAGCCTATATACAAAGTTACAAGGCTAGAGCACATCCGATGGTACCATAAATCAACACAACTGGGACGTAATCTCTCAAAAAGTGGGTGAAGCTAATCGAACGGGAGGTCACGAGAACACTAACAATCTCTTGGTTACCGCAGACCTATTACCTGCACATATCAAATACTAAAACCCATGGGACAACATGTTTGTATTGTGTCTTATGATCACCCATGCTTTATGTTAGTCCGTAAAATCAATAGAAAATAAAATATGTGAACTTTAATCTAAATGCAGCTAATCTACCATGAGAAATATCATATGTCGTTAGTTCTAATGCGAAAATCAGCATGCAATGCATCCTACTCTAACATGCATATAGTAATGCTAATACTTAGTGTAATCATAGAGCCAGAGCAACCAACATATCAACATATCAATATACATTTGCCGGCCAGTATGATTATTCATGTAACAAATCCCAAAGCGAATGCGAATACAATTATATGGAGGATGAAGCGGGTGGGAGGTGGAAAATGTTGAGATTTTGTGTATTTGGGGTAGCATCAGTTGTGCTCTTGGTCCAAAATTCTGTGGAGGGACTAGAGTACACTAGATCTACAAGACCCAGAAATGGATTTGGGAAATTTCATCTGGTTTAGGAGATATTAAATTAATTAATTATTTTTAATGTATTTCCCAAGTTAAAACTTGGGAAAATAAAATAATTAAAGTGAAATTAATTAAACATGTGATGAATTTGTCTTAAGTCACACAGATCAAGCTTTCTTTTAATCTTAGCCATTGATTAAAGATTTAATCTTGATCGTTAATTTGTCAATGAGAAAAGTATAAAGGAAAGGCTTGGGGTCATTTGTAACACACACAGAGGCAGAGCACTGAAGCTAAGCTGAGATTCTAGGGCGGGGTTGCTAAGAATTCTCAAGTGTTTCAGTTGCAGAGAGGGGAATTTAGACCAAGGGGATGATCTGATCTCGGGGTCTAGAAGACACAAGAAGCAGAGAAGAGATCAGGAAAGATAGCGCAGCAGACAGCAGCAGCAGCAGCAACAGCAAAGACTGCGTGATTTTCAGGTAACCCTTCAGGGGTTATGCAGAGACCCTTAGGGGCAGCGTAGTGATTGCGTCACCCAGTCTGGGGTAACGCAGTCCCTTCCAGTGACAGCGCTAAGCATTTGGAGGCCTTCAAAAGCTGACGCAGTGTCTTTCAGGGGCAGATCTGGGGTTTCTAGGCCTAGATCTGGTTGAGTTCTGTAAATCCCGTTTGAGGGTGTCGATCAGTCAGTATTGTTGGTCTTAGATCAGCCAGGGGCTGCAGATCTAGAGTTTTCTCTGTAGGGTTTTCCAGATCTGGAACCCAAAGTTGTGTATTCAGAAATATTCTTAATAATAGAGCCCTCTAGCAGCCAGAGACTGGTTTTCCCACATTGGGTTTTTCTGGGTCAGTTTGTCCAGAAATAATTGTCACTTTTTCTATGTGTGCATGTGCTTATTCAAGATCTAAATTGGTAGAGATCTGTTATGTGTTTTGCTTTGATGTTAACTTGAATTTATTCAGTTGATAACTTGTATAACTAGGAGAAGCTTAACCGGATTAACAAAAATAATTTCTGCATAAGAATTAAGATTCAGACATTTCTACATGGTATCAAAGAAATTGTAGATCTAGAAGGGTCAACAGCTGAAGCATCTGAAGGATCTAGCGGCAGAAAGCAGTTGGAAAGGCAGCAAAAAAGCAGATATGAAGGGACAACGCAGTTTTCAGGAGGAGATTCATGCAGAGGGAAGGGTGACGTTGTCCAGCGCTATGTCCTAGCAAGCCCACGCAATTACTGCGCAGAGGCAACTCAGAAACAACGTTGGTTAGGTCTGAAGCCAGCCATTGTGATTCAGATCTGAATCTGTCAGATCCAGAAAAATTCTACAGAAAAGTTGCAGAAATTTAGAAGAGCTGGTGGGGTTGAACTTCTGAAGTTTTCAGATTTTTAACCTTAGCACAAATGACAAAGTTTGGGAAGAGACTAGTTTCTCAGGGAGTTTCTTGCCAAAGGAAACTTGCAATTTGATCAGAGGATCAAAGAAGAAGTTGAATCATAGTTGATTTGGTAGATTTCCAAGGAGGGAAAACAAGTGTTGGAGGAAGCAGAGGGTGTCCAGTTCGTAAAGGACCCTAGATCCAAGATCTCTAGAATAGAGAAGAGGAGCTCCGACACATTCTGAGCAGATGGCTCCTCATGGACTGCAGCCGAAGAAGAAGAAGGATCTTTCAAAGATCAAGTGCTTCCAATGTGGCGAAATGGGACATTTTGCCAACCATTGTCCAGAAAAGAAGAAGGGCAAGGAAGCATCTTCTTCCAAAGCAGCGGTGGCAGATGATGGGTCTAGAGATGATGTAGCCATGAGTTCTCATCAACCACGGAGGTGGGGTGACATGGACATGTAGAGGAGCTACATGGAAGTAAGGCGGGATCCTTGAGCAGCTCATCTCTTGGATCACAAGTGAGCTACAGTAGCTTTAAGATAGTAGTGGGACAAGTGGAGCAGTGGGTGCATAGATCACAGATGAGGCATAAGCAGAGGCAGATATGGAGGCTGGGAGGAGCAACGCAGAGCATAACAGCAACAGCATTGAAGCAGTAACAGCGCAGAGGCTGATGTGACTTCAGCAGCGCAATGCAGTACTGCTTACGCAGTGCAGAGAGCTTCAGAGTGACAGCGCAGTGCAGCAGCATCGTGATAGATTTCAGCACAAGGAGCTGATGTGACTTCAGTAGTGCAGAGGGAGTCTGATTACACAGGTAGAGTTGTAGTTCTGCATCGTTCTTTAGATGCTAGTAGAGATCTGTAGCCTATGGAGCTTCAGTGATGAGGATGCAACCAATCCGACTTGTCTATCAAAGATTGGGCAGGAGATTCAGTTGCTTCTCTCAACAACTGAAGTTGCAGTGCAACAGATCAGCAGTGGCAGTGTTATGAGCATCACAGATGCAACGTATTAAGAGGGAGCTGCAGTACAATGGTTGCAGTGGCAGTGGCAGAGTCATGGGCAGCAATACAGAATGGCAGCAGTAGTGCAGAGTTGAGTGGCAGGAGGCCAAGCTTCAACAGCACATAATCAGTGCCCAAAATCATGTAATGCATAAGTGGGATGTATTGCTAGAGCACACCCTTGATGCTAAGAGGGAGTGTTAAGATTTTGTGTATTTGGGGTAGCATCAGTTGTGCTCTAGGTCCCAAATTTTGTGGAGGGACTAGAGTACACTGGATCTACAAGACCCAGAAATGGATTTGGGAAATTTCATCTGGTTTAGGAGATATTAAATTATTTAATTATTTTAATGTATTTCCTAAGTGAAAACTTAGGAAAATAAAATAATTAAAGTGAATTTAATTAAACATGTGATGAAATTGTCTTAAGTCACACAGATCAAGCTTTCTTTTAATCTTAGCCATTGATTAAAGATTTAATCTTGGCCATTGATTTGTCAACGAGAAAAGTATAAAGGAAAGGCTTGGGGTCATTTGTAACACACACAGAGGCAGAGCACTGAAGCTAAGCTGAGATTCTAGGGCGGGGTTGCTAAGAATTCTCAAGTGTTTCAGTTGCAGAGAGGGGAATTTAGACCAAGGGGATGATCTGATCTCGGGGTCTAGAATACACAAGAAGCAAAGAAGAGATCAGGAAAGACAGCGCAGAGGAAGGCAGCGGCAGCAGTAGCAAACAGCAGCGGCAGCAGCAGCAGATGGTAGCAACAGCAGCAACAGACGATAGCAACAGTAGCAGGTACAGCAATAGCAACAAGGACAACATGATTTTCAGGAAACCCTTCAGGGGTTACGCAGAGACCCTTAGGGGCAGCGTAGTGACTGCATCACCCAGTCTGGGGTAACGCAGTCCCTTCCAGTGACAACGTTGAGCATTTGGAGGCCTTCAAAGGTTGGCGCAGTGTCTTTCAGGGGCAGATCTGGGGTTTCTAGGCCTCGATCTAGCTGAGTTCTGTAAATCCCGTTTGAGGGTGTGGATCAGTCAGTATTGTTGGTCTTAGATCAGCCAGGTGCTACAGACCTAGATTTTTCTCTATAGGGTTTCCCAGATCTGGAACCCAAAGTTGTGTATTAAGAAATATTCTTAATAATAGAGCCCTCCAGCAGCCAGAGACTGGTTTTCCCACATTGAGTTTTTCTAGGGACAATTTGTCCAGAAATAAATGTGTCACTTTGTCTATGTGTGCATGTGCTTATTCTAGATCTGAATTGGTAGAGATCTGTTATGTGTTTTGCTTTGATGTTAACTTGAATTTATTCAGTTCATAACTTGTATAAGTATGAGAAGCTTAACCGGATTAACAAAAATAATTTCTGCATAAGAATAAAGATTCATAAATTTCTACAGGAAAATATGATGCCCACACATGGATGATCACGTGAGAAGTGGTAAGAAAAGGATGTAATCTAGTCCATGAGATCCTCTCTTCTCACCAAAATATAAAGATGTCAATGATCAGGCTCATAAGCTTTTGATGGATGGCAACCTCAGACATATTATTTCCATTATGGTCCTTATGAATTATGTCATATTTTATGGTCTCTACAGGGCTATGATTAGTAGGAAAGGGAGGTTGATGAGATGGAGAAACACAAGTAGGTTGCCCATGATGATCATATTGGAAAGGGGGGATTATAGATTGATCATGATCTTGAGGGGGTGCCCAAGGAGATAAAGAATATTCAATGACAAGTTCTTCCTCGACACTATACTCAGAAACGGGAAAGGGATTAAGGTCACCTGCGATCATATGAGAATAGGTGCGAGAATCACTCTCAAGATGATGAAAAAGAGAAGGCGGTGAAGGGGAGAGTGGAGTGTTACATCCGATAGGTTTATCTTCCCCAAAATCATAATCTAAAGGCTCAAGTGATTTGAATATAGAATCATAAGGACAATAGGTAGGAGCCTTATCAATTTTCTTACTATCGGCATAAAAAATTTGGTTTTCCCTAAAAGGAGAATCAATTACTTCCCACTGCCCCTTTTCATGCCAGCAAAAATAATAATTCTCCTTCCCAAGGGTATCAGTGGATATGTCATCATAAGTAATGGCAGAGAGAAAGGGAAAACCAATCTCATCCCCATCCTCTTTGTCGGTATCATAAATGGGAGCACAATCAAACTGAGGACCAATGATTTCCCACTTCTCCTTTTCAATATGGAAGTAATCTCCAATGTCATCTTCCAAGGGGCTAATGGGATCATCTTCCTCAAGGTTCCCAAAAGAAGATTCATTGGGAGTACTGTCCTTGAGAAAGGAAAGGTCAGTCTCAATTTCACTTTCCATAAATTCATCCTTCCCAACACGTGTTTTCAAAGTAATCTTGCTCATTATGTGGACCTAATGAGGACTCTCTCTGCTCATCACTAAGATCGTCAAGGTTGTCTCCAATTTCTTCATCTTGACTAATAAGACCTTCCCTTCGGAAGGCTTCCTCTAGGATTTCATAAGCAACTTCATTAGATTGGAACTTGGGTCCCTTATACTCTATGAAATTGTTGAGCAACTTGATAAATGATGAAATGCTTTCAGGTTCACACAATTCGAGCCAAAATCAATACTTGTATTCAATAGAAGCAATAAATAACTCCATGAGGTTGTCTAGATGAACTAAATTAACTTTGGAAGCATGCTTGATAATATTTTCTACGTGGTCCATTATTGTGGATGGATCACCCTTGAATTGTGGCATATTTTTCATAAATTTCCAATCCAGGCCATTTGGGTATCCTAGAACCCATGTGATATCCAAAGCAAGAAATCACTCATGAAGCTTTTCAAAAGCCATTGATCTTTATATATTGATATCATGGGAGTCACCAAGGTGAACTAAAATTGCTTTGACAAATGCTTGCTTCACCCTACAAGCATTGATTTTGAAATTTAATGAAGAACTAGGTCTTTGTTCTTCCAATGGAATCGCCAATAATGATATGTCAATATGTCGTATGGGGAACAAACACATGTTTCGTGTCCCTGGCAATGGCACCAAAGATCTTACTGCTCAGACTAGCAGGGGCTCTAAAAGGGGGGCCTTGGAGGGCTACTACCAGGTTTAAGGGCAACAAAGGAGCAATAGCCCACTATCACCTCGGTTAAGGCTCCCTACTCTTTACAGACTTTCACCAATGGGAGGAAACCCGATATAATAAGGACTACGGAATAAATATATCAATGATACGGTAAGGGCTGGTCCTAAGGGCTAATTCACGAGAGAGGCTAAGATATAGAACTTGCTTGCTTTGGAAGGCAAGGTTGAAGGCTCTCAAGGAAGAACTCAAAGAGAATTTCAAGGTTAAGGTTTAGGGAATGTATCTTATAATGGAGGCCCTCAAACCATAAAAATCATGTAAAGGCTTGGATTCCAAGTGGTCTTCGAAGAATTACCCTTAAGGGCTTGTGGGACCACACGGGACCAAGGGGACCCAGGAGCAGGTCAAGGGGGGGTAGGGTTTAGCAACCAATGATATACTTGACCTAATCAGGGAGAAGAAGGGGATCAAGGAAGGAATTTTCAATGAAAGGTAATGCAATGATCCCAGTGAGGATTCTAGCCTAACGAAACCAAGGGAAAGAATTGATCTTCGCGGTAGGGCTTGCGATACTTGAAGATCTCACTGCTGGAATCTCATGAAATTTGTGTTGAAATTTTTGAGAGTTGAGGTAGCTTCGGATGTGCTCTAGCTCCTAAACTTGTTGAGATTTTGTGTATTTGGGGTAGTATCAGTTGTGCTCTAGCTCCCAAATTTTGTGGAGGGACTAGAGTACACTTGATCTACAAAACCAAGAAATTGATTTGGGAAATTTCATCTGGGTTTAGGAGATATTAAATTAATTAATTATTTTAATGTATTTCCTAAGTTAAAACTTAGGAAACTTAAATAATTAAAGTGAATTTAATTAAACATGTGATGAAATTGTCTTAAGTCACACGGATCAAGCTTTCTTTTAATCTTAGCCATTGATTCAAGATCCGATCATGGCTGTTGGTTTCCCAACGAGAAAAGAAAGCAGTGCTTGGGGTCATTTGTAAAGACACACAAGAGGCGCAGCCCAAAGCCGTTCGAGATTCTAGGCGGGTTTACAAGAAAATTTCAAAGCAGCCAGCCGCAAAGAGGAATTTAGACTATGGGACTGATCCCAGAAGTTCAGAATTAGAAAGAGTGCGTAGACCGGCTCGGTAGAGGTAGCACGAGAAGCAGGAGGGCAAGAACTCAGCCACGCAGTGTTGCCAGCTCCCTCAAGGAGCGAAGAATCATCGTAGGAAACCCTTCAAAGTTACGCACGCACCCCAAGGGGCAAGAGGGCGGGCTCCATCACCCGCCTTGGGGCACCACACTTTCCTATAGCGCCGAGGGTCGTAGGCTTCCGCAGGTCGCACGCAGGCTTCGTGCGCGCCGGGGTTTCTAGGCCCTAATCTTGGCTGAGTTCTGTAAATCTCGTTTAAGGGTGTGGATCAGTCATTATTTTGGCCCTAGAACAGCCAGTGAGTTGCAGATCTAGTATATTCTTTGTTGGGATTTCCATATCTGGAACCTAGATTTGTGTGTTCATAAAATTCTTAATAATAAAACCCTCCAAAGAATGTAGTAAGACCTAAGTTTTCCGCACGTTTTTTATTATTCCCAATTAGCCTTGCTAATTGGAATATTTCATTTTTGTTTAATTTTTGCCGCTTTAGTTGGAAATAATAAATAAAGTGAGAAATAAGAGGGGTCACCTCACTTTAGTCACCTCACTTTATAAAATAAAGTGTTTTCCTAGTTGATTAACGTTATAACTTAAAGAAGGGGCCTTGGGGGTCCACACGTATATGAGGGGAGGCCTCACGCTGACCCAAGGTAAACTGCGCAGGTCAAAGGAGAGTTAAGTTTTGGAGGGAGTTTGGCATTATAAAAGGAGAGGTTCTCACCTCATTTGGACCATGCATATTTTGATATTGATATTGAGAGCTAGACTTTTGTCTGCTTCAGCACGCCGGTTGTTTAGTCTTCTTCTGTCTCACAGATCACCGTTAGTGCACCAGTGTCTCCGGTCGGAGATCTCACCCTTAGGTCACCATATTCAGTGCCCGTCTTGGTGGTTTTCTCTCAAGCTTCACCCCAGTAGCTTCTGTGGCCCCGAGTGCCCGCCCTAGTGAGGCCACCGAGTTCTATCTTCGCCCGCAGCGTCGGTGGAGAGCTCGCAGGAGGAACAGCCCCTCAGTGGTCACACATCTTAGGCGGCAGTGCCTGGGCTTTCCAGCAGCAGGAAGGACGCAGATCAGTTTGGAGTGAGGACGCTGTTCCAGTAGGAAGAGGAAGGACGCAGATCTGAAGGCACAGTGATAGATCCAGCCTTGGAGATTGTAGATCCGAGCAGATATTTGCAGATCTGGTTCTGTAGGTTGCAGATCTGGAGGGGTAGCACTAGATCCAGCTTGGGAGATTGCAGATCTGAGGAGATATTGGCAGATCCAGCCTAGATCTGAAGAGATAACATCAGATCCAGCCTTTGAGGTTGCAGATCTGAGGAGATATTGGTAGATCTAGCATAGATCTGAAGAGCTAGCAGCAGATCTAGGCCAGGCGCATCTCGGGAGAGATAGTAGCAGCATCCGGCCTCAGGCGACCCGCATCCGTGCGAGATCCGGGTGCAGAGAGGACGCATCCGTTCGTGGAGGACGCAGACCGATGAGTAGGGTTTTATGTGGGGTTCGTTAGATTTTTCGTTAGTTTCTGCCCTTTGAGAGTTGGTCATCTCTATCCGGAGGATTGTGGGCAGATCCGTGCCTCTTTTGCCAAAGATATTTCTGAGCTTCCAGCTGCCTCCTCGAAGGCACAAATGTTTTTGTAGGAGGAGGGTTTTGGGGGCGATTTTCGGAGGTGGTCCATTTGCTTCACGGTTTCTGGGTTTTGTCCGGAGCAGCGAGTATAGGTGATCCGTAGATTTTTAGCTCATTCCTAAGGACTCCCACCTTCAGCTTCAGCTTCACCTCCACGGCAGCATTACTGGCAGCTTTTCCACACCGGGCGGCTTGTAGCCATTTCCTATTTTCTGAGAGGATTCTTCACTTGCCTTGAGCAAGGATAGGTGTCCTCATTCTGATTTTCTTGTACTCCTCTCTATGTACTTTCAGATTAATAAAATGGCTCAGTTTTCTGGCATTCTATGTGTAATTGTTCCATGATCTGGTTCAACATTGTATTTTCTATATCTGTCTGGCACATTTCTGTTTATTACTGGTTATTTCCCTTTGGGGATATTGCGGGTATCAAAACATAATTCCTGCTCACCGTGAACGGCCTTGTGGGACGCAGATCTGGAGAGATAGTAGCAGATCCAGCCTTGTATGACTCAGATCCAGCAGATCTGGGCAGAGAGGACGCAGATCCAGTCAGGGAGGACGCAGATCTGATGAGTAGGGTCGTTATGTGGGGTTCTGGCAGCATTTTTCAGTGTTTTCAGCCTTGAGGAGTTGGTCATCTCATCTGGAGGATTTGTGGGTAGATCCAGCCCTTTTGCCAGCATATTTCTTGAGCTTATGAGCTGTTCCTGAAGGCACAGCGTTTTTGTAGGAGGAGGGTTTCTGGGGGCGATTTTCGGAGGTGGTCCATTTGCTTCACGGTTTCTGGGTTTTGTCTGGAGCAGCGAGTATAGGTGATCTGTAGATTTTCAGCTCATTCCGGCAAGGGGATCAGCCCTTAGCTTCAGTTCACTCCAACAGCAGCAGTTTACGGCAGTTTCTTCCAGCAGCTGGGATGCAGTTTCTGTAGCAGCCATTTCCTATTTTTCTGAGAGGATTCTTCACTTGCCTTGAGCAAGGATAGGTGCCCTCATTCTGATTTTCTTGTACTCCTCTCTATGTACTTTCAGATTAATAAAATGGCTCAGTTTTCTGGCATTCTATGTGTAATTGTTCCATGATCTGGTTCAACATTGTATTTTCTATATCTGTCTGGCATATTTCTGTTTATTACTGGTTATTCCCCTTTGGGGATATTACAGTGGTATCAAAGCATAATTCTGGCTCAGCCTGTGGTCTATGACATCAGAAAAGAGATCATACAGAGCAATAGCAGTTGCAATTCCAGAAACGCAGTTGGAAAAAGGGCCAAAATGAAAAGGGTCAAATTTTGAATTTTGGAATTAGGAAAAACGTTTTCTGGGTTTTTCTGGGTTTTGGGCGAGGATCACTTTCCCAAATTCCTAGAATTTTCCGAGTAGTTTTCAGTGGGTAAATCGAAGGTCGAAGTTAAGCAGCAGTATGGCAGGAGATGTGAGTCCAGCTCGATATGCAGCCGTTTTTGCAGATTGGCAGAGCCTAGGTCAGGCATTCATGGATGCTCTCCCCTTTGAGAGCTATCTCTAGTTTCGATGCGGTATCAAACCCCCTGAGCGGCACCAGCAAAAGGGGCGCGGATACCACCGTGATGACCACCGTGCAGCTAGTGGATTTCATTTGCCGAGGTTTGATGGCTCATCAAACAGTTCGGCAAAGTCCAGGGTGGTAGAGCACTTTGACAGGAGGGATCCGGATCAGTATTTTGGTGAGCTGATCAAGCTCAAACAGACTGGGAGTGCAGAGACATACATTTCAGACTTCTTGAGGATTTCGTTGATGGTACCTGATTTATCTGCAGCTCGGATGGTTGGCTTGTTTGTGGAAGGGCTGTCAGAGCCACTTCGTAGCCTAGTCCTGTCGAACAGACCGGCTACCCTTCAGGATGCCATCAGCAGGATTCGGGACTTACAGGATGTCTTACCCAGGACTCGGACACCTTATCCCCAGAGACAGGCTTTCCAGCCTAAGGGTAAGGACACGAGGGTTCCGCCTCCCAAGGCGAATCCCGGACGAGGGCAGTATGATGATGAGGCTAGGAGAGAGCTGAGACGGAAGCGATTATGCTTCACCTGCCAGGAGCCGTGGGCACCAGGACACAGGTGTGCGGCAGGGAAGGCACACTTCATTGAGGTCTTCTCCGAGAGCAGTGGGGAAGAGGATGAGGGAACACAGGATTGCAGGGAGTTCGAGGATACACCTAGTGAGACACAGGACTCACCATCATTAGAGACTTCCTTGACCGTGCCGGTTGATATCGTAGTGGAGGAGGTAGATCCTACCCCGGTAGAGCCATCCACTGAGGTGATGACTGGAGCCATGTCCGAGTCTTCGGGTGGTAGCGGCACACGACAGATGGGTGAGGTATCAGGAGATATATCCACTATCGATGAGGCACTAGGAGATACAGAGGTATTGGGCGATGATCGCAGACAGCGGTATCATCGGCTTCGGACGGACCTTCGAGTTTTGAGGGAGAAGGTCGCGTCAGTACGGGAGACCGTTTTGTTGCAGGACCAGGAGCTGGAGGATATGAGAGCGACTTGTGCCAAGTCGGCGGCCAAGTTGGTCCGCATTGGGGAACAGCTGGATTCCCTGATGGTACAACCAGAGGGCACGAGGGAGCGTCAGATCATTCCCCTTCAGGGATGTATGGATGGGACTAGCAGTATTGTTGGGTCATCTCTTTCCGTTGGAGAGAGAGAGGCAGAGCCACCTAGTCAGATCTCATATGTTGACTTGGATAGTGGTATGAGACGATCAGAGTTGTGCAGGGTACAGCAGCCACGTGTTGAGATTGGATGGCGAGAGATTCTGAGTTGGTACTCGATGGAGCAGACTATGGATGAAGGGGAGGTCTCAAGGAGAGATCTCACTGGAGATACACTTCGACACACCATGGGGTGCAATGACTTTCTTCCCTTCTCACAAGAGCAGATAGAAGATGGGGGACATCTTTGGATGGATAACATCTCTCATGCTTGTGTTGGACATCCCTTGAGCTATACACATCATGATGGGAGGTTTTTGCCTACCACCTATTTGATTCTTGATAGGGTCTCATTGATCCTTGAGAAGCTTATACTTCAAAATCCCATGAAGTGCAAAATCAGAAATTTGATTTGGGAGGATGGTAGCCCTCATGGGAGGAGTACCAGGATGAGGAGAAGGGGGCATCCACAAGTGATTGAGTGGATGGGGATGATGAGCAAGGAGCTAGGAGGCTACTTGCAGATCTGTGTTACCAGACAGCAGGAGGCTTGGCTGCGCTGGTTACTCTTGAAAGAGTTTGGCCATCTCTTGGCAAACACTCCTCCTAAGAGTCGGAGGGTGGAGGAAAGATGGCTGGATACTTGCATCATTGAGCAACATGGAGTATGTATGCATGGTGTTGCTATGATACTCATTATGTCTTCATCACATGAGTTGTATGATGGAAGTATGGGGAGGCAGCAAATTGTTTGGTTGCTTGGTTTGTTTCTGGGAGAGCAAGGGCAGATTTGCTGTCACACCTTACATGATGTTGCAGGAAGAGGGGATGGCACTATCTCCTTGATCTTTGATGATGACAGGGAAGCACTTCCATCTTGGGGAGTACTCCACACTTGTTGCAGCAGTATTAGAGGAGTCTCTGACAGGGAGCATGTCAGAGAACAGAGTCTTGTATTGACAAGAGCTTATTTGCATGAGCCCCCAGCGTTGTCACCTTGGAGCAGAACATTGTGGAGGGAGTGTGCGCAGCAGAGATATGGTGGATCTATAACCCATAGGTCCCAGGATCACTTCATATTTGTTGCACAAAGAGGAGGTAATGATGATAGAGACATCTATGGCATATTCTTCTTGACCTGGGTTTCCAAGCATGAGGAGGATTATCTTCTTGCAGCACATGGTTCATTCTTCTTCATAACATGCCAAAACACTATGGAGGACTCATTTATGGATCCATGTGCCATCTTACTTCCAGCATATGGTCAGATTTGTATGGGAGGCTTGATTATGAGAGAGACACATGAGCTGAATGTGCCTTTGAGTATTTTCTGCACTACATGTTCTAATGGGAGCATGGGAGGAGGCATGGCCACCACTACTATGTATGCGTTCTCTTTTGATGTGGGCCATGAGATAGATATTCATCCATTGTACATCCATGGGCAAGTGTTTGGACCTATGTTGTTGACATATTCAGCCATTTACTATCCATTAGTAGATGTGATGGATCTTGTACATTGCTTGCCATGTGATTTTCTGAGGTTGCAGTGGATGAGACTGCGTTGTATCCTTGTGAGATATTGTTTGCACTATGTATCCTCATGTAGAACCTTCAACAAACATCTCATTAGGGTGATCCATGATGACCATGTCATATTCTTCAGGGATGGTTTATTTTGGGCCAGTTTGTTCTTCATTGATGGAGGAACCTTCTATGGTGGATTGTTTTTCACTTTGCCATTGGAGGGCAATGATTTGGCAGCCCAGGATCAGCATAGACTCTACACTTTCCATGAGTGGAGAGAAGGACAACATGGGGTAAGCTATGATGCTTGCCAAGTTCATATTCTCAGCCCACCTTCATTACCAGAGCTTGAGGTGGAAGGAGATTTTCAGGAGTTGCCTTGTTGGGAGGTGGCTCACTTTGGTTGGATGATTGCTTGGGGATGGAGGATCCACATGAGAGAGATGTTCCTCACTTCATGCCTTGAGTGGAGAGAGATGATGAGCTGGTACACAGTCGATGAGACAACTTACACATTCATAGATGCAGAGCAGCAGCAGTCATGGTCTGTAGTCATAGCCAGAGGCAGTGAGCAGTCCGAGTCATGGGACTTGTGCGATTATCGGCCACAATGGCGATGGGATCCGGGAGGACTATTGATTGGCTGGTACCATGAGAGGCCAGTTTGGGATCCTGGCATTGAGATATCCCTTCATATCAGGGTGATGCAGGAGACAGAGAGGTTTTAGTGGGACCCAGGCAAATTTTGCAGTATCGGCAGGGAGCATCAGCTAGAGAGTAAGCTTGTTCAAGCATTGCTTGAGAACAAGCCATTTTTGCCGGATGAGGATGCCACTGGGGAGAGTGAGCAGACTTTACAGCATCCATCACTTCAGTTGCTTGAGGACAAGCAACGTTTTGCTGGGGGAGACTGTAATATTCCCAATTAGCCTTGCTAATTGGAATATCTCATTTTTGTTTAATTTTGCCGCTTTAGTTGGAAATAATAAATAAAGTGAGAAATAAGAGGGGTCACCTCACTTTAGTCACCTCACTTTATAAAATAAAGTGTTTTCCTAGTTGATTAACGTTATAACTTAAAGAGGGGGCCTTGGGGGTCCACATGAGTATGATGGGGGAGGCATCAGGCTGACCCAAGGTAAACTGCGCAGGTCAAGGGAGAGTTAAGTTTTGGAGGGAGTTTGGCATTATAAAAGGAGAGGTTCTCACCTCATTTGGATCATGCATATTTTGATATTGATATTGAGAGCTAGACTTTTGTCCGCTTCAGCACGCCGGTTGTTTAGTCGGTCTGCAACACTGTTTAGTGCACGAGTGTCTCCGGTCGGAGATCTCACCCTTAGCCTCGGGGGACTTCGAGTGCCTGCCCTGGTAAGGTTATTTCTGGTTTCACCCTTAGCTTCGGGGGACTTCGAGTGCCCGCCCTAGTGAGGTTAATTTCTGAGTTCTATCTTTCAGTTTCAGTAGCAGTTTCAGGTGGAGAGTCGGAGAGGAAGAAGCCCTCTAGTGGCTGCGCAGATCTAGCAGGAAAAACGCAGTTTCAGCAGCAGGAAGGACGCAGATCAGTTTGGAGTGAGGACGCTGTTCCAGTAGGATGAGGAAGGACGCAGATCTGAAGGCACAGTGATAGATCCAGCCTTGGAGATTGTAGATCTGAGCAGATATTTGCAGATCTGGTTCTGTAGGTTGCAGATCTGGAGGGGTAGCACTAGATCCAGCTTGGGAGATTACAGATCTGAGGAGATATTGGCAGATCCAACCTAGATCTGAAGAGATAACATCAGATCCAGCCCTTGAGGTTGCAGATCTGAGGAGATATTGGTAGATCTAGCATAGATCTGAAGAGCTAGCAGCAGATCTAGCCTTGTAGGACGCAGATCTGGAGAGATAGTAGCAGATCCAGCCTTGTATGACTCAGATCCAGCAGATCTGGGCAGAGAGGACGCAGATCCAGTCAGGGAGGACGCAGATCTGATGAGTAGGGTCTTTATGTGGGGTTCGGGCAGCATTTTTCAGTGTTTTCAGCCTTGAGGAGTTGGTCATCTCATCTGGAGGATTTGTGGGTAGATCCAGCCCTTTTGCCAGCATATTTCTTGAGCTTCCGAGCTGTTCCTGAAGGCACAGCGTTTTTGTAGGAGGAGGGTTTCTGGGGGCGATTTTCGGAGGTGGTCCATTTGCTTCACGGCTTCTGGGTTTTGTCCGGAGAGAGGATTCTTCACTTGCCTTGAGAAAGGATAGGTGCCTTCATTCTGATTTTCTTGTACTCCTCTCTATGTACTTTCAGATTAATAAAATGGCTCAGTTTTCTGGCATTCTATGTGTAATTGTTCCATGATCTGGTTCAGCATTGTATTTTCTATATCTGTCTGGCATATTTCTGTTTATTACTGGTTATTTCCCTTTGGGGATATTACATTTTTCCAGGGACTATTTGTCCAGAAATAACTGTCACTTTGTTTATATGTGCATGAACTTGTTCTAGATCTGAATTGGTGGAGATCTGTTATGTGTTTTGCTTCGATTTTAACTTGAAGTTATTCAGTTAATAACTTATCAAAAGTAGGAGGAGCATAACCAGATTAACAGTAAATAATTTCTGCATAAAGTGTAAAGATTCAGAAATTTCCACATGGTATCAGAGCAATTGCAGATCTAGGAGGGTCACCAGCAAGAATCTGAAGGTTCTAGCTGCAAGGAGCAGCAGGAAAAGCAGCAGAAACACGGATCTGAAGGGACAGCGCAGTTTTCAGGGGCAGATTCACGCAGAGGGAAGGGTGACGCAATCTAACACTGTCTCCAAGCAAGCCCACGCAATTACTACGCAGAGGCAGCTCAAAAACAGCACTGGACTAGTCTGAAACCAGCCAGTGTGATGCAGATCTAAATCTGTCAGATCCAGAAAAGACTAAAGAAAAGCTGCAGAAATTCAGAAGGTGCTGGTGGGGTTAAATTTATGAGTTTTTCAGATTTTTAGCCTTAGCATAAGTGACAAAGAGCGGGAGGAGATTAGCTTCTCAGAGAGTATCTAGCCAAAAGAAACTTGCAGTTTGATCATAGGATCAAAGAGAGCTGAATCATAGTTGATTTGGTAGATTTCCAAAGAGGGAAATTAGTTGTCAGAGGGAGCAGAAGGTCCCTGTTTCACCAAGGGTCTTAGATCCATTTCTCTAGCAAAGAGAAAAGGAAGTTCTGACACATTCTAAGCAGATGGCTCCTCATGGACTGCGTGATCAAGACAGGTTGGATGGCCTCTCAAACTTTTTAGTTTGGAAGGCAAGGATCCTAATAGTCCTTGAGGTATACAATCTTAGAGACCATGCAGAGCAAACTCTAGCCACACCAACAAATCTGGATCTCCTTCGAAAGCATAAGGAGGCTGATGGGCATGCCAAGCGGCTGATTATGGATGGAATCAAGGACCATATTGTATCACACTTAGCTGAGAAGAAGACAGCTAATGAGATGTGGAAGGCCTTGATCTCCCTATATGAGGGAAAATCTGTCCAAAGGAAGATGATGTTGGAGACACAGATGAGGTCATTCATGATGGCCAAGTGAGAAGACATGGAGCATTTCCTCTTCAGATTGCAGTCGATGAGAGATCAGTTGACTGCAACTGGTGCAAAGGTGGAAACGATGTGATGGTGAGGACTGCCCTCAATGCAGTCACGGATGAGTGGGAAACCTTTGTCCAAAGTATCTTGGGCAGAGCGGACCTCCCAGATTGGGACAGCTTGTGGTCACTTCTGCATCAAGAAGAACTCTGCAGATTCACCAAGAAGCAGTATAGCTCTGGATCGAGCAAAGTGAAGAAGGAAGATGAGGAAGATGCAGCCTTGGCATCGAAGAAGCAACCAAAGAAGAAAAAATATCTCTAAAAGATCAAGTGCTTCCAGTGTGGTGAAATGGGACATTTTGCTAGCAAATGTCCTTAGAAGAAAAAGGACAAGGAAGCATCTTCTTCCAAAGCAGCGGTGGCAAATGATGGGTCGGAAGATGATGTAGCCATGAGTGCTCATGAACCACGGAGGAGGGATGACATGGATATGTAGAGGAGCTACATAGAAGTAAGGCGAGATCCTTGAGCATCTCATCTCTTGGATCACATGCGAGCTACTGCAGCCTTAAGACAGTAGAGGGACAAGTAGAGCAGTGAGTGCATAGATCACAGATGAAGCAGAGGCAGATCTGAATACTAGGAGGAGAAACGCAGAGCGGAGCAGCAACAGTGCAGAGGCTGATGTGACTTCAGCAGCGCAGAAGGCTTCAGAGGGACAGTGCAATGCAGCAACAATGTGAGAGATTTCAGCACAAGGGGCTGATGTGACTTCAGTAGTGCAGAGGGAGTCTGTTTACGCAGTGCATAGCTGTAGCTGTGCATCATTCTTCAGATGCCAACACAGATCTGTACCCTATGGAGCTTCAGTGATGAGGATGCAGCCCATCTGACTTGTCTGTCAAAGATTGGGCAGGAGATTCAGTTGTTTCTCTCAACAACTGAAGTTGCAGTGCAGTAGATCAGCAGTGGCAGTGCTATGAGCAGCACAAATGCAGCATGTTGAGAGGGAGTTGTTGTACAGAGGTTGCAGTGGCAATGGCAGAGTCATGGGCAACAGTACAAAATGGCAACAACAGTGCAGAGTTGAGTGGCAGCAGGCCAAGCTTCAGTAGCATAGAACCAGTGCCCAAAATCATGTAATACATAGTGTGATGTATTGCTAGAGCACACACTTGATGCTAAGAGGGAGTGTTGAGATTTTGTGTATTTGGGGTAGCATCAGTTGTGCTCTAGCTCCCAAATTTTGTGGAGGGACTAGAGTACACTTGATCTACAAGACCCAGAAATTGATTTGGAAAATTTCATCTGGTTTAGGAGATATTAAATTAATTAATTATTTTAATGTATTTCCTAAGTTAAAACTTAGGGAACTTAAATAATTAAAGTGAATTTAATTAAACATGTAATGAAATTGTCTTAAGTCACACGGATCAAGCTTTTTTTTAATCTTAACCATTGATTCAAGATCTGATCATGGCCATTGGTTTCCCAACAAGAAAAGTATAAAGGAAAGGCTTGGGGTCATTTATAAAGACACACAGAGGCAGAGCACTGAAGCTAAGCTGAGATTCTAGGGCGGGTTTGTTAAGAAATCTCAGAAGTGTTTCAACTGCAGAGAGGGGAATTTAGGCCAAGGGAATGATCTGATCCCAGGGTCTAGAATCAGCAAGAGGCAGATATCAACTCAGAGAGGCAGTGCAGAGAAGCAGGAAGGCAGCAACAGGAGGGCAGCAACATGTGCTACGCAGGTGTTGCGCAGTCCCTCAAGGATAGCGTAATTGCTGCAAGAAACCCTCTGGGGTTACGCAGAGACCCTAAGGGACAGCGTAAGGCCTGCGTCACCCAGTCTGGGGTAAGGCAGACCTTTCCGGAGCACCGCTGAGGGTCAGAGAGGCTTCAAAGGCTGACACAGAGGCTTCAGGGGCAACGCTGGGGTTTCTAGGCCCTAATTTTGGTTGATTTCTGTAAATCCCATTTGAGGGTGTGAATCAGTCATTATTTTGGCTCTAGATCAGCCAGTGAGTTGTAGATCTATTATTTCTCTGTCGGGTTTTCTAGATCTGGAACCCAGGCTGCTTGTATTCAGAAAATTCTTAATAATAAAACCCTCCAGCAGCCAAAAGACCGGTTTTCCCGCATTGGGTTTTTCCAGGGACTATTTGTCTAGAAATAATTGTGTCACTTTGTCTGTGTGCATGAACTTGTTCTAGATCTGAATCAGTGGAGATCTGTTATGTGTTTTGCTTCGATTTTAACTTGAATTTATTTAGTTAATAACTTGTCTAAAGTAGGAGCATAACCAAATTAACAGTAAATAATTTCTGCATAAAGTGTAAAGATTTAGAAATTTCCACAAAACTTTGTGGAGGGACTAGAGTACATGAGATCTCCAAGACCCAGAAAGGGATTTGAAAATTTTCATCAAGTTTAAGAGAAAATTAATTAATTAATATTTTTAATTAAGGACCCTAAGTATAACTTAGTAAAATTAAAATATTAAAGGTAATTAATTTAAACATGTGATGGAAATGACTTCAAGCTTTCTTTTAATCGTAGCCATCGATTCAAGATTAGATCATAGTCGTTGGTTTCCCAACAAGGAAAGTATAAAGGAAAGGCTTGGGGTCAGTTGCAGGACACACACATGGAGGTAGAGCACTGAGACTAAGCTGGAATTCTAGGGCGGGTTTACTAAGAATTTCCAGAAGTGTTTCAGTGGCAGCAAAGGATAGTATTGGCTAAGGGTATGATCTGATCCCAGAGCCAAGAGTCAGCAAGAGGCATTGAAGCAACAACCAGGAGCAGCGAAGAGAAGCAGAGGCTACACAGCGCCTGCACAGCGCAAAGGGTTTCAGCCGCTACGCAGGCCCAGAAAGGGCAGCGCACAAGCAGTAGGTGACATCAGGGTTATGCAGAGGCCAGCCAGGGCAGCGTAAGGACTGCATCACCCAATCTAGGGTTACGCAGCCCTCTCCTAAGCAGTGCAATTGCATCAGCAGGCTAGCAAGGCTGACGCAGAGGGCTTCAGAGCAGCGCTGGGGTTTCTAGAGGCAAAAAGGGGTTGAGTTTTTTAAATCCCATTTGAGGTTGTGAATCAGTCCAGTTATCTGTCTTCGGAACAATAGGTATTGCTGCAAATCTTATATTTCTTTGTCAGGTTAACCAGTAAGGTGCCCAGATTTGTTGTACTTGGAATATACTTAATAATATAAACCCTCCAGTAGCCAAAAGACCAGTTTTCCCACATTGGGTTTTTCCGGGGGACAGTTGTCCAGAAAATCTTGTGTGTCACTTTGTCTGTGTGCATGTATTCTGTTTAGATCTGTATCAGTGAGTATTGTTAATGTGTTTAATTCAATATTAATACTGAAATTTCAGATTAATAACTTGATTAAGTAGGAGAAGTACAACCAAATTTAATAGTAGGGTCTTTGCATAAGTAATATTCAAAAAATTTCACATGGTATCAGAGCGATTGCAAATCTAGCAGGATCACCAGCAGAAGACTAAAGAATCCTTGTTGCAGAAAGCAGTAGCAGCCACAGAAAGCCAGACCAGAAGGAACAGCGCAGCAGCAGAGGGGAGCAGAGCTACGCAGTGTCCAGAGTGACACAGTCCCTACATAGTCTCCACGCAGGCCCACGTACTTACTACGCAGAGGCAGCGCAGAAGCTGTATTGGGACTGTCTGCCCACGCAAAGGCCAGCCAGGGTGATGCAGTGCTAAAGCCGTTGTTGATTCAGAGTGCCGGAAGCAGTGCTGCAGAGCTTTAGTAGTTGCTGGCGGGGTTAAATTTCTGAAGTTGTAGAAATTAGCCTAGGCACTAGTTCACAAAGAGCAGGAGGAGAAAAGCTTCTCAGAGGATTTCAAGCCAAACAAATCTGCAGATCGATCAGAGGATTGAAGAGAGCTGATTCGTTGTGTTTGGCAGATTTCCAAGGAGGAAACCAGTTGTCAGAGGGAGCAGAGGGTGCCTTTTTTGCCAAGGACCCTAGATCCGAGCTTCAGTTGAGAAGCGGAGAGAGGAAGATTTGTTCCGCAGAGTAGATCAGAGCGGATGGCACCTCACGGATTACGTAATCAAGATAGGTTGAACGATCTGTCCAACTTTGTAGTCTGGAAGGCCAAAATCTTGGTAGTCATGGGGGCATACGGTTTGAGGGAGCATGTAGAAAAAGTCCTGGCCACGCCAACCGATACTCTTCTCCTAGCGAAGCATAATGAAGCAGCGACGCATGCCAAGTGCTTCATAATGGATGGGGGTTAAGGATCATGTTGTACCACATATAGCCAATAAGAAGATGGCTAATGAGATGTGGAAAGCCTTAACCGCCTTATATGAGGGAAGATCCATCGAGAGGAGAATGCTTCTGGAGAATCAGATGTGGTTATTCATGATGGCCAAGGGAGAAGAGATCGAGCCCTTCCTTTTCAGATTACAGGCGATCAAGGATCAGTTGACTGCCATTGGAGTGAAAGTGAAGGATGATGTGATGGTGAGGATTGCACTCAATGCGGTCACAAAGGACTGGGAAACTTTTGTCCAAAGTATCTTGGGCAGAGCGGACCTTCCCAACTAGGACAGCATGTGGGCGATCCTCTGTCGAGAAGGACTTCGTCAGTTCACCAAGAGACAGTGCAACACCGGATCAAGTAAGGTGAGAAAGGAAGAGGAAGAAGATGCAACCTTGGCATCAAAGAGGCAGCAAGGGAGGAACAAGTGTGATCTATCAAAGATCAAGTGTTTCCAGTGCAGCGAACTAGAACATTTTGCCAGCAATTTTCCTCAGAAGAAGAGCAAGGAAGCTTCTACCTCAGAGGCTATTGTGGCAGACGATGGCTCCGAATATGATGTAGCCATGAGCGCTCATGAACCACGAAAGTGGAGCGACATGGATCTGTAGAGCAGCTATAGAGTAGTGGCGAGATCCTTGAGTAGCTCAATTCTTTGATCACATACGTGCTACGGGAGCCTTAAGATAGTAGCGGGACAAGTGGAGTAGTTGATGCAGAGAATCACAGATGGAGCAAAGGCGGAGTTGGATGCTAAGAGGGAGCAGCACAATGTAGATGCAGCAGCAGCGCAGCGCAAAGTGGTTGATGTGACTTCAGCAACACAGTGCAAGCTGGCTTACGCAAAGCAGAGTTGCAGCAGCGCATTGGCTTCAGGAGGACAGCGCAGAGCAACAACATATGGAGCTTCAGTGATGAGGATGCAACCCAACTAACTTGTCTGTCAAAGATTGGGCAGGAGTTTTCAGTTGTTTGTCTCAGCAACTGAGTTGCAGTGCAGCAATTGACAACACAGAGCAACTGATTGAGAGGGAGTTGCAGTACAGATGTGGCAGTGACGGTGGCAACGTCATGGGAAGCAGTACAAAATGGCAGCAGCAGCGCAATGATGAAGGGCAATAGGTCTAGCATCAGCGCAGAGACCCACACCAGAGATCAGTATAGAGCTTTGGGGTGAAGCAATGTTGTACTAGAGAACATTCCTCACTAAGAGGGAGTGTTGAGATTTTTGAGTGTTGAGGTAGCTTCGGATGTGCTCCAGCTCCCAAAATTTGTGGAGGGACTAGAGTACATGAGATATCCAAGACCCAGAAAGGCATTTGAGAAATTCCATCTGGTTTAAGAGAAAATTAATTAATTAATATTTTTAATTAAGGACCCTATGTCTAACTTAGGAAAATTAAAATATTAAAGGTAATTAATTTAAGCATGTGATGGAAATGACTTAAATCACACGGATCAAGCTTTTTTTTAATCTTAGCCATCGATTCACGATTAGATCATGGTCGTTGGTTTCCCAAGTTTCCCGAGGAGAAAAGTATAAAGGAAAGGCTTGGGGTCAGTTGGAGGACACACACGTGGAGGCAGAGCACTAAGACTAAGTTGGAATTCTAGGGCAGGTTTGCTAAGAATTTTCAGAAGTGTTTCAACTGCAACAAGAGGTAGTATTGGCTAAGGGGATGATCTGATCCCAGAGCAAAGAGTCAGCAAGAGGCAAAGAAGCAGCAACCATGAGCAGCACAGAGAAGCAGAGGCTATGCAGCACAGAGGGTTTCAACTACTACGCAGGCCCAGAAAGGGCAGCAAAGATGCAACAGGGTGCCATCAGGGCTACACAGAGGCCAGCCAGGGCAGCGTAAGGACTGCGTCACCAAGTCTGGGGTTACACAACCCTCTCCTGAGCAGTGCAGGAGCATCAACAGGCTAACAAGGCTGACATAGAGGACTTCAGAGCAGCGCTCGGGTTTCTAGAGGCAAAAAGGGGCTGAGTTCTATAAATCCTGTTTGAGGGTGTGAATCAGTCCTATTTTCCATCTCTGGAACGACGGGTATTGTTGCAGATCTTATATTTCTCTATCGGGTTAACCAGTAAGGTGTCCAAATTTGTTGTACTTAGAATATACTTAATAATATAAACCCTCCAGATATAAACCCTCCAGAGTTGTTGCACCGGTTTTCCCACATTGGGTTTTTCCAGGGACATTGTCCGAAAAATCATGTGTAATCTTGTCACATGTGTGTATTGTTCAGTAAATGATCTGTAGATGTGTAGGCTACAGTTACTGTCTACTATAGTGTTTTTCTGAATATTTCAGTTAAATAACATGTTAATGTTAATGAAACAAGTAGGTGAAGTAGATCTAGATACCGCAATAGGGTTTCTGTTTTGAAACTTTCACATGGTATCAGAGTGTTGCAGATCAAGATGATCCACCAGCAAAGCGGCTGAGGAACATTGTTGCAGAGAAGGCAGCTGAAGCAGCAGAGTTTCAGAGAGGGCAACACAACACCAGGAGGACGCAATCCCAACAAAGGCCACGCAAAGGCTGACGCAGACCCAACTGAGTGACGCAGAGGTAGCACAGAGCCTTCTAGAGTGACGCAGGAGCAGCCTGCGTTGCACAGAGGCTGCATTGAGCCAGTTTGCTCACTCAGAGGTCAGCCAGAGGGACGCGGTCTAGCTTTTGAGGTTGCTGTGCA